>JBAMBL010001463.1:0-239244 GCA_037043405.1 Drosophila subquinaria
AATAGAACTCATGTCGATTTCTGCTAGGGTTCAAGAAAAAGTATCAGGAACCTAGATTTCTGAAATACTAAATGCCTTCAAGGTTTCACCTAAGTTTCGTTGAGTTCTCCTAAAAGCAACACAAAGTGTTTACTCTTTTGTATTTGGGGGCAGAGCTGTAGCTTTCTGTTGGCCAAATAAATACTAAACATAACAGGGTGGCAGCCGCATCCTGACCACATCCTGGCTAACATCCTTCATCTCTTCCCTGGTTCTGTTTCTGCTTCGATTCTGTTTTTCCTTTTGCTTGTCTGGCCACGACAATTTATGGCCCTTCGTTTGTCCGTCTGCGCGTCGCGCACATTTTTCATGCAAAATTGTTTTTCCTTAAGCATTTTTCAAGCCCCTCCCTTTCCCTTTTCCCCTTACCTTAGCCCCTTTGCCTCAGTTGTCTGTGCTGTTTGTTCTTAGCTCGTTTGTTTGGGTTGCCAAGTGTCGCAATCTAACAACTTTGGCACGCTAATTTAGCGATAAGTTTTTTGAGTTGGGTTTGAGTTTCGTCTAAGAAGGAGTTGCTTCTTCTTCTGCTGCTGCTTCTTCTTGTTGCCATCTTAAAGTTTGTTTGGAATTTAATTTTGGCTCCTTTTGCACCTGCAATTACCAAATTCCTGGGCATTCCATTCCATTCGAATCACTGAAATGTCAGCGACAAACAATTTTAATATGGCGCAAGATTCAAGTGTCGCTTTCTATGGCCAGAAAAACAGTCAAACACAGGACGAGGACGAAGACGAGAACGACAGCAAAAGGACATGCCGAGTGCGAAAAGTGACAAATTGCAGCGGCTAAAACAAAAGAGAAGCGAAAACTCAAATTCAAACTCAAATGACGACCAGACAAGTCAAGAGAGACAGGTACACAGCAAGTGAAAGAGATAGACTGAGACAGGGAGAGGGAGAGAGAGAGACAGCTATGAATAGAAAACTCTACTATAGAAATGAAAAGCGAAAAATAATTCACAGCTGCTTGACTACAGTAAAGGTTGCCTATATAAAAAAACACTACACAGTTGATACTGTAAAAACAAAGAAAAAACAAAGTGCAGAATTTTCTTTTAAATAAAAGAAAAGAAAAGTAATTCTATTCTGAATCAAGACTTGAATGAAAAGGTTTTAGGATTTATAGAAAATCGTAGCTTACTTTTGGATATATTTAACATATTTAAAGTATTTAATTAAACATAGAGAAATCTTTCAGGAATAATATAGAAAATATATTTATTTATTATAATTATAATTATGAAGCTATACAGCAAAAGGTATAGCCAAAAATATTATCTGATATAAAGAGACATATGAAATTAATTAACAGCAAATAAAAGAAAGTTTGAAAATAAAACAATTTGTAATCTTGAATTTGATAAAGTGAATTTAATTTATTTTACAAGTTGTGCAATTTCATTTGACTTTAGCTATGACAACGTCAGCATTAAAAATAAACCTCTCGAAATGTTATTCCCTGATTTGCTATCAGTTTGATAAAGTATTACACATAGGAGATAATAGTTTCTATAGGCAATAATAATGAGTACTTTAAGGGTGATTACATGTCGTTCATGAGCTGCAGATGGACACAAAATGATGCAAAGATTATGAAACCAAGGCATTTCCGCTTGAATCATCCCTAAACAGTTAACAGCCAACAGCTGATATCCTTTTGAGTTTTTGCCAGTTTTTGTTGCACGACAAAGTCAGATTTCATGTGGCACAAAAGGAACAAAACAAAACATGGCAGCAAATCTCGGGACAGCTGACTCAAAAAGGCAGCTGCAAATGGATGTGGAACTCCAGGTTCTGTTTGATGACACACACGACATCGAACAGCGCATTCCTCAATCAACTTTTGGGCCAGGCCCGCACGCAAAAGTGACAACGAAAGTGTTGATAAGATAAGCGAGCAGGGGCAACGGATAGAGGGAAGAGCGGAGAGAGGGACACGAGCTGAATCAGAGGCAAGACTCATTAACCTTCTTCTCTACCCAAATCATCGCTTGTTTTTGCACAGTTTTTATTTGGTTGCTGTTGCCTTGTGACATTTTTCACACCTGAAAAAGAGAGTAGAGAGGGAAAGAGAGGAAGGCTTTGCTACCTGTTTAGCCACAGGTAGAGGTAACTACATACATACAGTGGTGGAAATGTTATATCGTTGTCTTTTGCCCTCGTCATCCGCGTATTTTCCCACTTGTTTCTCACATTTCCAGCGAACTCCAGCGAAATCATTAATTTTCAGTTTATTATGCGCAGAGCTTCTGCTGTTATCCTCGTATCCTTAACACGTATCCTTGCAACTCCTCGCATTCTCTGTCTGCCCCTGCGACTTTCTCTCCATATATAACCATATTGCTGTTCTCATTTTTGTGCTGGATTTATGACGCCATCAAAGTGCATTCTCAAACATTTTGCAACATGTTTTGTGTTTGTTACCCTCTACCCTCTACCAACATCCCCTCCATCAATGTGCCCCGCATCTGTCCCACCTTGTCCCAGTACCCACCCCTTGTGGTCCTGCCCCTGCCCTGCCCTGCCCCGATCTGCCGCATGATTGCACTGAATTTGTTCCATTTAACATGGTCGCATTTTCTCGACTATTTTCCTTTTTTCCTTCATTCGTCCTCCATCAACCCTGGGGCCATGTTCATGTTGGCATTTCTAACAATAAATTGTTTTTGATACGTATACGACAACTATTCTATATACTATGTTTATATTCAACTCGGATTCGTTTCATTGATGATGCCTAGTCTTAAAAAAAAAAAATTTGGAAAAAATTAAAGTGATTAACAATTTAAATTATAAGTTTAAAAATGTTTATTTAAATGTAAACGTGGCTAAAATAATTATTTTTCTTTCTTATAATTACAATCTGTTATAAAAGTGGAAATAATTGTATCTTATTAAAATATTTCTAACTTCTAAAAAGTTTTCTTTAAAGTATAAAGTTGTAAAAATGTTTAAGCCTCTTCAATTTAATTTCAATCTTATGTTTTCTTTTAATTTTTTTTTTTTTTTTTAAATTATATTTTATTTATTTATTTAAATTTAATTTTATTATAATTTTATAGTACATAATTCCATTTTTTCAGGTATTGTTAAGTTTTCTTTAAAGTATAAAGTTGTAAAAATATTTAAGCCTCTATAATTTAATTTAAATCCTATGGCTTATTTTAATTTTTATTTTTTTAAATTAAATTTTATTTATTTTTTGAAATTTAATTTTATTATAATTCTATCGTAGTTTCATTTCTTTCAGGGATTGTTATGTTACTCTTCCTGTAACATTGCTGTTAATGTTAAACTAACTGTCACTGTTATCTCCACTGTTAAAACTCTGTTAAAATACTTTTATGGAGTCAAGCAACAAATGCTCTTACGAGGGTTACATTTCTACGATTCTACTCGGACATTATGTCAGGGGTTTATCAATTACCATTACCTTATCTGGTCACATCTCGCCCAGAGCGAGTCTACGACCAAAGCGTGCCAATTAGAATGTTTACGAGCATGCATCACTGTCACAGAGCAAAAACTACCAAACAACTACCTGGCCAACATGAGGCCCCTGGGAATGCGAGTGCTCCCAGGAAATGCTCCAAAGGGGCATGACTGGTCAGTTTCTGGGATCCTGACCCATTAGATACCAACATACATACGAGTAGGCGGCAATGCATATGCCTGAATATTTTGGCAGCATAAACTGCCACTTAGTGCTGTACTTTCCCTTTTTTCTCTGCCTCGAGCAACTAAAGAAATCATTGGGAATGGGCACAATTTCTTTCTAAAGCAAATAAAAAGTTCTATGTTGAAAAATGACTGAAAATTATGCACCTGGGAAAAGGCTTTTATGCCAACAAGAACAATGAAAGGCAGGTAAATTATAGCGCGGGTTTACTGTACACTTTGTTAGGTTTGTTTTTTGTAGGGTTGGGTTCTTAGTTTATTATTATTTTGTGACAAAATAATTTCAAAACGGAAGGCAGCAAAGGCAAATGCCGAGCAATTTTATTTGAATTAAGCCGGGCAAACACACAGATACATGGATACACACACACAGACACACATACATGCAATTCCCCCCAATTAGACGTACTTTATCCTCACCTTTTAAAAGTGCGAATGTTGTTTTCTTTTTGTGCATTTTTGTGGCGGCATTTGAAGGGATTTTCATTGTGACGCAATTTTTGTTGGCTGCCTTTTTGGTTTAATCTTCGTTTTATTGCTCTGCGCATTTATTATACCCAGTAGAAGCAAAGATAGAGGTATATTCTTAGGGATATATCGTATTGAATTTAATTATTAATTATTATTTTTATTTATTTAATTATTATACATAAGTTCCTTATAATATAATATTTAAAGACAAGAGTACTAGCTACTAGGCCATCGTCTCCAAATTTTAATTATTTAATTTCTAACAGTTACAGGGTATCAGCTTGTTTAGTTAGTGCCATCTTCTAAGTTGCGTACTAAGTATTTAGCAGTCAAGTATCTTATTCTGCGTTTTTCACTATCTAAAATACGATTATAATTTTTTTAAAAATAGTACAGGGTATTTTAAAGTTGATCATTTTCAGCTTTAAGATTTTTTTTATATATTTATTTTTATTTTACAGATTCAACTCTAATTAGTTGTCCTAACTTTTATTCTAAAATGTTATACAGGGTAACTTCAAGTTGATCAGCTTTATATTAATTTTTTTATATTATTTTTCCGTGTTTTCAAGCACTCTTTGGACCACCACACACTTGCATACACACACTTTTATATCCTGCCTTTATCTTCCGCTCTCACTCTTTTTTTTCTCTCTCTCTCTCTCTCTCTCTCACTCTCTCTCTCACTCTCTTCCTTTTACAGCCAAAGCCAAAACATTCTAATGCCTCTGCTGTCAGCAATTAAGTCGATATGCTTTCTGCCTTCTTTCATTTACCATTTGCTTACATGCGTTATCCTGTCGTCTAAATGTGTGTGTGTATGTGTGTGTGTGTTTGTGGGTGTGTTTTGAAGAGCCTTTCATTTTGGGCATTGACTTTGGGCTTTAATTCCCACTCCCATTCGCATGCGCCTTCCTTTTAGCCCTGTTTCAGTCTGGGCCTCTGCTTCTAGCCAGTTAATTAGCACTGCGCTGAATTTGTTTATTAATTATGTAATTCATTTTTCTGCGTAATTATATTGAGACCTGCTGCCACATAAAAGTGAATACAGACTGTAATTGGGCTGTAATTAGCCAAGTGTTGGCCCAAAAATACAGAAAGCCAACAAGGCAGCAAAGTTCTTCTTCAGGACAGGTGCTGAGTTATCAACAACTTAATGCGCAAATACATTAGAAGAGGACTTGGCTTTAACTGTAAATGATGTGGACAGCTAAGGATAAACGAGAAAATTATGTTGAAAGTAAAAATAAATAAAGAAAAATTTAAACTTAAAGAGGAAAACAGATTTTGTGGGAATATCAGATAGTACTAGTATTTGAAAACAGATTTTGTTTTAGTCAGATGATAAAATATATTATGAAAAACATATTATGTATATAATTAATTGTTGGATATAACTTAAAAGATTATAAAAAATATATTTTCGTATTTTACATATATCTGAAAATAAATTTTCTTTCATTTTTGATATTTTTCTACACGACTTCCCTTTAAATATTATTTTTAATTTAAGTTATCGATTTATGTGTGAGTTTAACTTGGTCCTAATCGGATATAGTTTCTTTACAAATAATTTTTACTTAATTTTATACCAAAAATAAAATTTTCTCTTGTCACTTAATAGTCCTTTCCACTCAGAAAACGAGTCGTTACTGTGAACTCTCCACTATCTTGACTTAATTTTCCTCGCCCTCTGTTTTATTATAATTTCCACTTCACTTTCACGCTTCATGCTGTTTTGGCCAATAAGTAAGCTTCTAATTATTTCCACCATAACTGTCAAATACACTGCGTGTGGGCGGTGGGCAGTGGGCGTGGCAAGTTGTTGTTTTCGTTGTTTGTTAACTTTTCGCATGCTTATCTGTGAATTACTTTTTGTGCGCCTTTTGAAAGCTAAATGCAAAATTACATTTTGTTGTCCAGGCAAAGCTGGAAAATGTTTTTCTGCTTTTCGCCCATTTTTTTCTCTCTCTCTTATGTTTTTCTCGCTTTTCTTTTCGCCACAGTTGTTGGAATTTATGCGAGTTTTGCATGTTTTAAGGCAATTGTCAAGGTTTTTTGCGCCAGCCGAGTGAAAATTATAAATGTTTTGTGATATAATTACTGCTGTTGGAGCCTACATTTCCCTCTCTCTCTTTCTTCCTCTCTCTCCATGACCCCCGAAAATTGTAGGCAATGAAAATGTGCGGCAACATTTCGATTGCTGCTCATTTAAAAGTTGACAAAAGTTGCGATTTTCGTTTTTGTTTGTCAACTGTTTGTCGGATTTTAAATGCGGTGCAAGTTTTAATTGTGTGGGCTCTCCTGAATTCTCTGTGGCTCCTATCTGTGCCCCTAGCTGTACAGTGTGCCCGCCTATTATTGATTTAATTTAATTAGTTTTCGGTTGACAACTGTCCAGCTGCCCCTCGCCCCTTTGCACTCTGCCCTCTTGCCGTTGACCATTTTTCATTGATTGCCCATTTTTGTGTTTGCTGTCTGCGTTTTTAGTTTATAATTTTTGTTTTGATTTCTGTTGAAAATTTAACGACATTTTCCCAAACCATACGATGAGGGCTTAGCTGTTGACCCCGCCCAGTGAACCCAACGAAAGTTATTAAATTTTTATTATTGCTACTTGTAGTTTTTGTGTGAAATTTTTTAAAATTGTTTTTATGGGTGTCTACGAGTGGGGAGAGGGATACATTCGGAAAATGGAAAATGCATTTATCATGTACTGTTTTAAGAGCAGACTCCGAGTAAATCTCAGTACTTGATACAATATTTTGTTGTTGTTTTTTGTTACTTAGCTGCTGCCACTTTTATTGACAGCAATTGAGATTTACTGGTCTGAAATTTACTTAACTTTGCTCTTTATACAACTTTACGAGTATTTGATTTAAATTTATTTACTTTTTAGTATTCTATTTCAACGGAATTAGTTTTTTTTTTACTTTTTTAGTATATTTATTAAAATAGATTTTATGTAGTTTGTTAACCGAATTCAGTTAATCATTTTAATAAGCTCCCTTGACAGTTTTTAATACTGTAATGAAATAAATTAAAATTAATCAAAATATTCATATTACTTAAACGCAAATATTTACAATGTTTCAGCTTGGCAAATTACATTGTTAATTAATTTTTATTAATCTGTTATGCTCATATTTATGTGACATTTTTTATGGCAGCACCAAGTTTTCATTTAATTTATGCAAATATTTTTTGTATCTTTTCTAATTTACAATAATAAACGGGCAGCTATAAAAATGCCGCGAAATAATTTATTTAACACGGACATTCAATAAAACATCGTGTCAGGTGTCCATAGAAATGTCGACTGAATAAATGAATGAAATGAATAGAACAAAGACCGCAGAACTAACACTCTGTGCAATGACGACATTATTTATTTATTTGCCATTTAAATTAGCAATAAATGCAGAGAAAAATGTGCTAGTTGATACCCTGTAATCATAAGTATTTATAATGCATGATAGAGAAACGTAATTGACATGCTACTCTATTTCACTATTTTTACAGGGTATATTGTGTGCATACATGCGCACTAAACGTTTTGCAATTTGCTTGCACTAAGTACAATTTATTTATTTACGAGTATTTGTTTTATTTGATTATTATTATTATTTGTTTTTGCTTTCATTTAAAAGCATTTAGCTGAACTCACACGGAATTTGCATAAATTAAAGGCAGTTTGCATTTTATTTTTATGTTTTGTTGTTGTTTTTTTTAAGCTTTTATTTATGAGCCAGGTCGAGAGTAGGCAATATGTTGGCATTTTGATTGTTGTTTATTGGCGCGATATAGAAAGGAATTATTTTCAAAATGTTTGCACTGTTAATGAGTATTTCATAAATAATAGACAATTAAAATAAATACCAAAAAAAACAACTGACAATTGTGAAATGGAAAATTTATTGTTTAAAATTTATGAAAATTGTGTTTATTTCGATAAGAGGTTGAAATAATACTATTTAAATTGATTTAGGGTATGCAAAAATAATAATATTTACCACTTGACTGCAGTTGAATAAAAAATACTCTTGGAAATACATTATTTGATTGTGTATATTTTTAAAAATTAAACAATAGATTTCATTTAGTTACAGGGTATACCAAATCTCAGAAAATTAGTCAAATGTTAAGGTCGCTTGCTTTTGATATTCGCCGCTTTCGTTTTAGCAAGTCAAATCAAATGTTATCAGTCTGCAATTTGGCATCCCTTCCAACATATTTTCTTATCAGCAGCCAGCTTTTCTGATAAGCTCAAGGGCTGCTCCATGTCTGCTGCTTATGTTCTATTTGTTTATATGCCTTTGTTTTTGTACATCATGTACATGTGTCTATAGATTCCTCGTCTGTTCTTGATTGCCAGTTATTTGTGTAGACGACTGTTTGCTGTTTGTTGTGGCCTTCTGTGCTTAACTTGTTTAATTTGTTGATTGATTTGCCCATTTGTTGGCTTTACATGTCTTAAAATGCAATTAAAACATTTCTCATGCATTGGTATTTAATTGTAATTAGTGCAATTTATTTACAAAATATCTACGTAATTGTTGTAAATGGGATTATCTAAGCTTATTATGAGCACATTAGTTACCTTTTGACCTGTTTAATGTCTGGTCCTTTTTAAATCCGTGCGCCTGCTATTAACCATTAACACTTGACCAGTTAAGGGCATTAGCCAGCTAGATAGATATCTCGGCCAACAGCGGAATTTAAAACGTCAACGAGTCCGTTGACAGTTGGCGCTGTGCAGGACATAAAAAACAAATGAAAATAAAAATGAAAATAAAAACAAACGTGGAATGCCGCTCCCCTGTGATGTTATGGGAATACATATGCGACCATAATACATACACTACTGGCCAAAATAATAAGTACTCTCTTTTTTTTTACCAATAATATTTTTAAAAATCTTTTTTTTTTTTTTTTACAGTTGTTTTAAAATAATCTGTACCTAATTTTATCAATTCGATTTTAATTTAATAATTTAATAATTTTAATAATTGCAATTTTCAGTATTCTATGATTGGTATTACAATTGTTTCAAAATAACTTACACTTTATTTTAACAGTTCGATTTTAATTTAATAATTTAATAACTAATAATTCGCTTGTATTTAATAAATTTTTTTGAAAATTGCTTAAAAGGCACTTATTTGTAATTTTCATACAATAAGTGCTTTTAAACAATTTTAAAAAAAATTATAAAAAATACAAACGAAGAGATTTTCGAAAATTTATTTTTGCAGTCACTTCTAGAATTGATTGAAGAATTTGTTTGCATCAAAGCATTTTTGGTAAAAAATCGAGGAATAAAGTTTCAAAAGTAGATATTTACATAAATTCGAAATTTTCAATGGGTACTTAATGCATTAAGGAAAGCTTTGCATCATTCAAACGGAATTTAAGCGACCTTTCCAAATATATTTTTTTTTACTGTGAAGACTTGACTTACAATAGCTTGTATAGTAAAAAGAAGAGTGTACTTATTATTGTGGCCAGTAGTGTACATTCTGAAAACACATATTTATACATTAAAAAATTGTAGTTGAGCGACACCTTACAACTGTGGCAATGTTGGCAGCTGCAATGTTGTGTGTTGCCCCGTACCACGCGTTGTTGTCGCCACATGTGACATGCTGGCTGCTGGTTACACCCCCCTTCCCTCAGTGCCTCAACAACCAAGCGTGGGGGTTGACTTTTTATGTGCTGGCTAATTAAAAAATAAAAGAGAAAAGACGAAAGCAAAAATGGTTTTTGACTGTCACGACACGCACATGGAAAAGTTCGCTGAGTGCGCGCGTCAAACGTTTAACAGTCATAAAAATCTGCCAGCCCCTCCCGAAGCAACCCCTACCCCTACCCCAATTCTTACCCACAGTTTCAACACGCTCAGCCTTGCCCTCGAATTAAATGCCAAACGTCATTAAAGGCATTTAAAGAAGGCGTCGATAAGTGCGCATAAATTCCATTGACAGTTTTTCCTTTGCATTCTTTTCTCATTGAATTTTCATTAAAGTTTACTTAATTATTTTACACATGTGCGGGCATTTTCCACTCATCCATTGAGTTCATTTAGTTGAGCAAAAATTTGCATATTCATGTAAATTAAAAACTTCCGTTAAATGTTTCGTAACGTCCCCCCCCAAAATAAAATGTAATTGTTATTGCTGCTGCAACATTGATTTTCTGCACTTTATTTATACGCATAATTAAAAAGAATTTGTTTGAAAATGATTTCCATTAATTTGCAATGCAGCAAAACAAAAAAAAAAAACAGACAAAATATTGAAAAGAGTTGCGCAAATTTATTGTTAAATCAGTTGTAAATTTGTTAATGTTTTTTGATTTGCACAGCCGACAGCCAGACTTTATAACTGAATGAGTTTATAATGCGGCAATTCGCATTTAAGCCCCTAATTGAATTCCAAATACGTGAATGCACTCACTGTGCAACTGAATGCAGTTTTAAGCGAATGAATGAATACACGAATTATGAATAATGTTTGAGTTTATGCTTTGAAGCGAGGCAATAATATTTTATTTTTTTATTAAAAGTATTTATTTTATGTTATATTTCAATAGGAATATTTAGGAATAGTTTGTATAAAAGAATGTAAAAGAATTTATCATAAATATCATTATTTCTTTACTAATGTCTATTATTTTATGCTTTGAACTGCCAAACTTATTCCCCACCCAATGTAAACATTCATTTACTCCCATAATTATTCCTATTTCGATTAGTTATTCAAATGTCATATCGCAGGCAATTGAATATACTATTATTACCGGTCCATAAACAGACTCACACCCAGAAACCATTTTGACTGACAGTCAGACAACAAATTGTTGTTGTGTTTCTGTCCTGAACTAATCTCGAAATAAATCAAATTGTTATTGCATTCTGAATCAAAGCATTTAATTATTAACATGGGGCGTGTGGAGTGGGAAACTAGGAGTATGTCTGGGAGAGAGAACCCAAGTCCACTCTAACTCTCTGGTCAACCCCATTGTCCTGGGCACTGTCAACAAAACGCGGACAGATGACAAGCCGCAAAAGCGACGCCAGAGGGACAACAACAGCTGAACAGCTGAAGCCAAAACCAAAGCCAAAGTAGAAGCACTTGAAGCGCTGACCACAGCACATGCCATGGCCACGGACAGCGCACGATACGATGCGAGATGGAAGCTCGCCAGGACCGACCTCACCTGCCGCAGGACATGACCAGGGAAGGGGGCACTCTGAATAGTTCATGAAGTTGTCACTTAGTTGTAGTAGTGGCTAACAATGTTGTTGTCGTTGTTCCTGCTGAGCGACAAATAACACTACAAGCTGTTGTCTTCAGCCTTTAGACAGGCAATTGTGTGCTCAATGGGCGTGGCACGCCGCCTGCCTTGCCACACTGATATGCGGTATCCTGCCGTCGTCTATCGATTGACACTTTGATGGACAGCCATGAGAGTCGCTTCAGTTTCGCAGGCTTCACATGCCACAGATAGCAAATACGCGTTGAGTTTTAAAAAAACTCAACCTGAATAAAATTATTTGGTTGAATGGGTAAATCTCAAATAAACTAATTTATTATTTAAATGTACATTTTTATTATTCCAATATTAATTTACACTCTTTTATTTGGTCTCATTAAAAATAAAAATTTATATATATATTTTTTTAATAACAATTTGCTATATAACTCTTATCTTTAACTTTTAAAATAAATATCGAAAAATACAAAAAATTAATTAAATAATATTATAGATATAAAAAATTGCTTAATTTTGTTAACAATTAAAATTATATATTTTAATGGTTGAAATATTTTAATTTTTGTATTTAATTTTTATTTTCAACTTCAACTTCAATTAAATTAATTAAATTAAAAATATAAAAAATTACCTAATTTAGTTTAAAATTATAACTATTTTATTGGTTGAATTTTTTTAAATTTTTGTATTAAATTTTTATTTTTAACTTCAATTAAATTTTATTTCATTTGCAATTATAAAATGAATAATCTTTGCAGTCCCTGGCATTTTCAACATTTACCTACCTATCGCATTCCTTTAGCAGCAACGTGTCTTGAATTGATTATTAAATGACCTTAGATTTCGATTGTAGATATAAGTTAATTTGAGAGCGCGTTAAAATTCAAATTCAGTTCTGAGCTCGTTAAAAATTTAATGGTTTTCTGCGTGATTGCCTATGAAGAGGTCCAGTTTGTTTTTGTTGTTATACTTAATTTTATTATGGTTTGTCTGCATGTGACATCGCATGATTTCATATGCAATTGACCAAGGGAGTGAGAGGGCAAGGGAGCAGGGAGAGAGGGGAAAGGGTGCACCCTTCACCCATTGCAACTGAACTGTAACTGTGGCATGTTCACGACGCTTTATCAATTTTATAGTGTGATTTCTGTTGAAATGCCATAAAATGCATGTTGCTGATAAACATCTGTCAGTCAGTCAGCCTGTTTGTCTGTCTGTCTGTTTGTCTGTCTGTGTGCCAGGCAGTCAGAGTCGGGTTTGTCCGTCTGTCAATCAGTTGATTGAAAGACCAAATACGAGTACTCGTTTTTATGATCTACGTGCTGCATGTAATTGCACTTTGATATGACTGGGAATTTTGAAGTAGCTAACTGGTGAAGAGAGATATGATAAGAGTAGGTGTCGAAGATACATATATGGATGCATTCTTTGTTGATAGACTGATTTGAATCCGATGAGAGGTGATTAGAGGGAAGTCTGACAAACAATTAAAAATGTATCTGATTTATTTAAATTTATAAAAATATGTTCTTTTCAATAAAATCGAATTAAAAGTTATAATTGGCTGCTTATTAGACTGAAATTTTTTAGAACTTGAACACATGATAGAATTTCTCATATACAATATAAAAAAATTCGAAAGAAACCTAACATATAAATAAGCTTATTTAATTAATTAAATAAATACTTGCTAAATAACTTTTAATTAAATTGAATTTTGATCTCTGCTCATCTTTCAGGTATGTAAATCCACGATGTCCTGTGCTTCCGTTACTTTGATTATAAGCGTAAGTCCTTTTTGCCATTGGCTTTTTCTGTGTGTTTTTGTTTATGGCAATACGAATCAAAGCGCTGAAATCGTTATACAATCAGATTGTCAGCACGTGTCGGCCAAGGAACAAAACATAAAAAACAGAACAGAAAACGAAAACGAAATATAAATTAATTTTTATTAATTAAATTCTGATGCAGAGGCGAAAGCAGCTTAAAATCTGATTTCCAAAAAAGTTGTTTCGACCACAGAATGGCGACCTCTTAACTGAAATTGTCGCTGCCGGGCATTGGGCTGTCAACGAGTGTATGACTCCCCTCTCCCCACTCTCCCACCCGCATCCCTGAATTCCCCTCCGACAAAAAACTTGTGAGCATTTTTTAATCAATAAAAGTCCTCAGGGCATTGTTGATAAATTTTGTGACATTTCCTTCCGTGCACAGAGATATGAATATACGTATATCATTTCAGCTGAGGCATTTTTATATTTTTTTGGTTCTAAAGTTGACTTTTGGCTACATGAATGAAGCCATTGATTTTGGGTTGAACCCTCGACGGCACCTGTCGAACCCTTGGCGACCTTTGTGTGTGTAAACACACTTTGAAACTCAAACAATTTTTAATTTGTTGACTTTTAAAGGCCGCTTTCGGCTCAACATTTATTTTAATTTGTTAGCTTGGCTAACGAAATAATTTAGATTAATGGGCTACCCTTTTGACTTATGTTCGCTTTGGCTTTCTTCTCATACAAGGCAACTAATTAAGCGAGGCCAGTTTTGGCTTGAAAAGTGCTTGACGATAAACGTTTTCGGCCAGAATTGATTACCAGTCCGGCATCGAGTGACATTTTCTCTCCCCCGTTGCCCAAACGTTTTAACAGTTTTTCGCAGTTTTTCACAGCTTTTATCACAGGCTGACCAGGCGTTTACCACGGAGTTGTCCTGTCTGTCCAATCTGTCTGTCAACCCCTCGTTCTGTCAGGCTCCTTTTGTTGTTCTTTTCAGCTTGTTCTTGCTTGTTTCACTTTCGTCGCTTTCGCTTCTTTTTGCTTCTTTTTGTGTAATGTGCTAAAATGTAGTAACAATTTTTTATTTATGCCGTCCATTTTCAACAGCTACTCGTACAGAAAAAAAGGTCACTGGGTCGCTGACATTCGGGGGACATTTTCTTTATTAAATTTATTTTTGCTTTTTTCAGTTTTTTGGCTCTTTCTTTTCATTTGCCCAAACTGTTTATCGGCTGGCTACTTATTGCTTATCTTTGGCACATCAATTGAGCGTTGAAATTGCTTAAAGTTTCGGCCTTGGTTGTTGGTACAGTGAATATAAGATAAGGAATTTTTGATTTGATTTAAAATGTTTTAAGAAATATACAAATCTTTAGGATACTTTATAATAAATGTCTAGGATAATAAAAAACAATTTATTTTGTAAAATTTCGAAGAATAATATTTTATTGAATATATTGAAATTTATTCTAAATTTTTTAAAGGATATTTAGTAAAAATATCGATTTGATCTTAACCTTTTGAAATTTCTTGAGTTAATTAACATTTCATTTTTTAGCATTTTTCTTAACAAGTATACACTGTACTTTTTGTGGTATCAAGGACAGAGATTTCCGTCATTGCCTGAGGTCAGATATTATATATTTCTGGGCAAGTTTTTAAGTCCTTTTATAAGTTAGTGGAAAAGTTTGCTGGTACTTAAGATGGGCCAACTATTTACGACAATATATAATGCATACATTTTGATCTGATAGTTTAAAGCTAGTCCAAAATATGCACTTCAAAAAGACTTAAACATTTCTATCCTTGATTATTTGGCTGACTCGAAATTCGCGCGAGTTTTGCTTAGGCAAACAAATTGCAGTTTAACAATTGTGGCGAAAGTTTCGAGTCTGGCAAATGCAAATGAATGTGGAATAACTAACACGATCATGGGTTAAGTTGCTCTTAACTTGGCTGAGAGTGGCGGCGGCGCCGCGTGCCATTCAATTCAATTAAAAAGTGCTGACGCGTCGTTCGACAGGATGCGCATTGAGTCGTTGAGTCCTTGGATCCTTGAGTGAGTGCGAGCAAAGTGATGCTGATGTGGCAGCCATTAGAAGCCAAAGCACTTGTGGCAAGAAACTTTCAACTAATTACAATAAAACTACACAGATAGAGGAAGAAAGAGAGAGAGAAGGAGAAAAAGAGACGCTGAGACTTCCTTGACTAAGTTTTGGGACATAACAAGAAATTACACAAATGACATGCTGATTAGGACGAGCAAATATCCAGATACTGTCAAGTCCTTGGCTTAATTATGCAATTTTAATTAAAGACAACAAACAAAGGAATTTCGCAGTAAACGAAAAAGAATGAAAGAATAAGAGAAGAAGAGAGAGAGAGAGAGAGAGAGAGAGAGCGGAAGTGAAAAGGATAATAAAAAAGAATTGTCAACACACGCTGAGCAGCCATGTTGATGTTTATGATGGCCCTCTCAGTTGGCTGTTGTTGCTCCTTTGTGGTCCTTTTGACTTGGAGCCTGGGCCACTTTTAATTCAATTACGTTTTGTGTTATCAGCCAACATGGTAGAAGAAGAAGACAGACAGCAGCAGCAGACTTGGCCAGCAAAAAGGACGCGCTAGAAATTAATGAGCGCTAAATTAGTGAAGATTATGCCATTAGGGGTGGCTGCTACCCCTTCCCTGCCCCTGCCTCTCTAGTCTTATCTATCTATCTATGCATTTATCTAGATAGCTAGCTATTGCCGTCTTGTTCGCATTCTGGTCGTCCACTCATCAACTCTCGACATTGTCTTGATGATTTTTATTGTTTACTTGACCCAATTTCATTTTTGTCTGCTTATTTGCCAAGCACCCCTAATGTTCTTTCATTCCTGGAGATTTCCTCTTTGTCTCTCTTTCGCTCATGTTTCCCTCTTCCTTTCTTTCATGGCACACACAAAAATGTGCTCATAAGTTGACAGAGCTTGCTTTGTGGCCTCTTCTTCCTCTTCTGCCCCTCATAATGGCCAACAATCAAAATTGATATAATAAAATAAGCAAAAACTATGAGAATTCCATTAAGGTAATGCAGGTAAATGTCAGAGCACAGTAGCTGTTGTTGTTGTTGCTGTTCTTCCTTTACTGCGCAACTATTTTAATATGCATTTTTGAGCACAATGAAAATTTATGTCTGAGTTACGTTCGTCTACCAAATGGTTGACTACATAAAATTGCATTGCAAAGGGAAAGATTCGGTTAAAGCAACTATATGTAAAATTGTTTTTACAGCAAATAAATTTGGTAATAGTCATAATTGATTTAGAAAAACGAAAGCTTCGTTTATTTAAACATTTCTTTAAGTTGCCCATGGGCTCAATTATGTGCACTTGAACCCAGCATCAAAATATAAGCCAAATAAAATATTAAAATATTTATTATTCATCGACAGCTTAAGAAATTTAGTTCGAAACAGTTTTAGAGAATTGTTCTAAATGTTTTTCTGTTCTTTATTAGATGCTTCCCTTTTTATTTTTCTTGTTTATAGTTGCAAAAGTCTCATCTATTACATTTGCTGGCCACAACACAATATTTGTTAGTCAATTTCCTTATGTATTTAGTCAACGTCTCTCAAAAGTATTTTCAGTTATTCCCCAAACTCTTTTTGCACTGGGCAAAGTTCATTGACAATGTTGCCATGTTACTCCAGTGCTTGATCTCCCAAAGGGTCTCTGGGCACACAATGACAACATTTCCTGGTTGTTGATATAACCGAACAGCAGTCGCATCCTCTTTTAACTCCCTCATCGTCGCAATTCCATTGTTTCCAAAGTCACATTTAACATTTAACCTTTCATTTTCGAAACAATTGCGTCTGCTTATAAAAAATAGATGTGCGCCACATGAAAACAAACGTCAGGCAGTCAAACACACAGTCAGTCAGTCATTCAGTCAGTTTGTGGTCTGTTCTAGCAGCCGAGGCTCTTGCAAATTAAAATGTATGTGTATAAAAACAGAAAGCTGGCAACGGTTAAGCCATGGAAATGTTGAATGTTGAAATGTGGCATGCAACCGTTCATATTCCCAAAAGCAATAACGATGACAGGCAAACAGCAAACGACAGGGAAAACTCCAGACGACACTCGCATTCATCGTTAAGGGTTGCTTATCTACTCTGAAAGTGTGCGAGTGTGCGAGTGTGTGTGTGCGTGTGTTGTGTGTATGCATTTCATAGCTCTTTGGTCTAACATTTCAATGCACTTGTGCCCGGGCACAATGTGCAAATTTGATTTCAGTTTGAATGCTGAAATATTACGCATACGCCGTGTGAGCCACAGCTGACATATTTTCTCACAGAGAGTGCAGCAATGTCTTTGAGGTGGCAACACATGCCTTTGCCGCTTACCTTTTTAGACACATACCCTCCGAGGCCTCTCCACACAAACCCCTTGTCCTCATTTTTCACAGCCTTGTGTCGTTTGCTGTTTGTTATTTTCATTTGACGCTGACATAAAACTTTGCATACTTTATGATCTCTCTCGCTTTCTCTCTATCTGGCAAGTGCAATAATATCATAAGCCCAACAACAACAATGACACGTGCACAACTTGCCCAGTCTGCTGTTTGTTTTTTGTTTTTACTGTTTTTGAGTTTATATTTTTTATGAGTTGCCTGCCTTTGGGGCAAGCTGCATATCCTTTTGCCTGGTCTTGTCGCACTTCAGCGTCTGCGTTATGTGATTAAGGATTTAATTTTTGTGGCCCAAGTAAAAGCAGTCAACAAACATGGCTCTGCTTTTATTGTGTCTCGTGCCACACAGTCATTAGGCCTGGCTGTCGCATTGCACTTAAGTGTCAAGCTGCTGCTGCTGAGTGAATTGATTCAGGCAACCAGAGCAGCTCAAAAGTTGTAGGCCAAAAAGTAATGTGGTTACGCATACGCCCAGTTGGCTAAAGGAGAGAGGGAGGCAGGAAAGTTCAAGCTACAAGCAGTGCACAGCATTTTAATTGAATTTACTAGTGTCACAGTAAATTTGAATGTCATCATCAACGACAAGGACAACAACAACAACAACAGCAACGCTGACAATGTTGCCCAGTCACCTCGACACGGCAAATTGCTTGAGGCGGCGACACGCCCACCACATTGCCCAGGCGCTTTTAAATTTATTTACTACACTTTGCTGCAAGTCGGACTAAAAAAAAGAGAAGAGAATAGAGAAGAGAGACGCAGACGACAACATAAATTGCCGGCATACGTGTGTGATGACAAGGCGAACGCAGACTAGACTGTCAGACAGACAGACAGATGGACAGACCGACAGTCAGACAGACAGTAAACACAACAACAGCAACAACAAAGAGACGTTGACAAATTGATTGCATTCTTTATTTCAACGTAGCCGCTGTTGTTGCACCATGTGGCGTATGCGTTATATATTTACCCCTTCAACTAGATTTCATTCTCTCTCTCTGTCTCTCTCTGTGCAGCCGCTTTTAATATTGTTAGACGCAGTTGATTGAGTTTAAAATGTAGTTTTATGCCAATATTGTTGCTCTGGTTCTTCTTTCTTTTGCTCACTTTCCATGTTTCCAATTAAAATACAAAGTTGAAGTTGAGTTTGATGTTACCTATGGTAATTGATAGATGGAACAATTTTGCCCAAGGGCATAAATTGAATTTCTATGCTCAAATGGAGCTAACGATATGGCAAAAATAATTGACTTAAAATTGTTAAGAGTTTTTACGCTGTCAAAGAGCAAAAATTATGTTATAGGTAATTAAAAAATATCACAAGAATGTTTATTAACTAAGAAATTATGTATTTGAAAATTTTTAAAAATAAATTTTAATCGAAATTGTCTAGAATTATTTTAATAACTCTTCTTCTCAGTATTACTCGGAATTGAGTTCACTTACCTTAAAAAAATTGTGTAAGCTCATTTGTTTTTCATTTTTCATGTCAATCCAAATATAACTTTTGTGCCCTTTTGGCACATCCACAACCTTCGACCCTTATTTATGTATTTTCACCTTTTAAAACCCTCCAGAAACACCTACATCTAATTGCTGAGACGTCAACTGTCTGCAACTGTTACTGACAGTCCATTGAATGAAAAGGAAATTCATTTGAAAATAATATATTATATAACCGAAAAAAAACACGCTTTATTAAATCATTAATAACTTATGAATGAATGAATTTCGAAAATAAATATGGCAAGCATTTTGCAGTTCAATGCACAATTGAAAATCTCTTCGTGGAAATCATTGAGGAAAACTCTTCAAAAAAGTAATGCGTAGCCTAAACTGATGATTAATTCATTATTTATTTATGACAAAAGCAGATGGCAAAGGCAACGCAAAAAAAATATGAGAAAATGAGTTTTCAATCTCCAGTAAGTACTCTAAGAGCTTTGTGTGAGAATGCCGCATGCCACGCCCACACTGCGCCCATCGAAAAACGTGATGCGAAAAAGTTGGGGAAAAAAAAATTAAACTGTTGTTTGGTTGTCGGCCTTGTACGCATCATCTGTCAGAGTGTGTTGGCCATGTTGCAGCCCTGGTTCCCCCTCCCCCTCCCCCACCCCCTCGAAGTGCTATATATGTTAATATTATGCAAGCAACAAACGCCTTACAGCCCACAACCCACAATCTGAACTCCCCCCCATAAATATGCATAGGAAATGCCTAAAAGTTAATTACCGTCAACGTTCTGAGTGGCAGGCGCCTAGAAAGAGAGAGCGAGAGAGTGTGAGTGAGAGTGAGAGAGAGGGGGAGGGGAAGTGAGTTTAGGAGGTGTTTTGTGCTGTGGCATGGACTGGGGGCGTGTTCTCTGGGCGTTAGGATTTTAATTTATGGCAGACAAACTTTCGCCTCGACCAGAGCAAATAATACGCAGAAAGAGATAGAAGAGAGATGTGTGTGTGTGTGTGTGTGTGTATGTGTAACGGTAATTTAATATTCATGACCATGTTAAAATCAATGCGAGATGCGAGTCTAGAGTTAACGCTACTGTTCCTTGTCTCCTCTCCTCTTCTCTTCTCTCGTCTGACAATCTAATTAGCAATATTTTATATTAACGAGCAAGTGCTAATTTTTAATTGAAATTCTATGCTCTGTGGCTTGAGAGGGTGGCGAAAGTAAGGGCCCAAAAGGAGGGCAGGGGAAACAAGGCAGAGCTCATATCGTATATAAACTTCAGGCAACCCTTTTTCGCACCAGAAGTCTGCCAATAATTACCCACATCAAATTCATGAGACTCGCCTTTAAAACATTGAAAATTGTTCATTAAATAACTTTGATGCGGGATAGTTGAGAGGTTTCAGGATACGTTTTTTTTTCTTATTTTAAATATTTAGTAATTTAAAAATATATGCAGCATGTGGATAACAAAAAAATGGCAGCTTTATTAAAGAGAAATAAAGTAATTTTCTTGCCTGCGTGCTATTGCAACATATTTTTAATTAGATTGCAAAAAAATATTATACATATTGCAAAAAAAAATTAAATTACTTTTTCCTCATTTTCATACAAAAAGTGGCTTTTTAGCTATCTTTAAAAAATCATAAAAAAATAATAGAGAAGAGTTTTATGAAAATTTTTTTTTTGCATTCACTTTTAGAATTTAAAAAAATTTTTCTGCATCAAATTTTTTTTTTTTTAAATCCAGGAAAAAAGTTAAAGATAATAATTTTTTTTAATATTCAAAATTTTCGATGGGTACTTAAAGGGTTAAAGAAATTTGTATGTCATTAGAATTTTTATATCGTTAAGTGAATAAAATTTGACAAATTTATGGTGTATGAAGACATTAGTGACACACTGTAAACTGTTTTAAAAATATTTTAAAATTTCCAAAAAATGTATTCATTTATTTATGCGTTCAAACTCTTTCAAAATAGTTTTCTCCTGTTGACACTCTTTTAATGCTCCTGCTATTTGCTGTGCTATTTGCTTAACCATGTTGAGTAAATACACAAATACTCACACACACTCGTACACACCCACACCAATGCATACTTATTATGCCATTTGACATTTGCATTTCAAATGATTTTGTTCTGTTGACTTTAATTAGCTGAGATTTCTGCATGTACTTTTAAAATATATATATTTCTGCTGCTGCTGCTAATAGAGGCAGCTTCAAAGTTACAGTTGAGCTTTGACACTGGCACTCCCTCCCCCCCACACTTTTAACTGCCCTCCCGTCTTCGGTCAGTTTGTGTAATTTGCCAAAGACTAAGCCCTGGTATTTACCTAGTATTTGCATAGTTACCCGCAAAGAGCTCGCTGACTTTTGGCGCAACTAAAAAGAACGGAAATAGGAAAAGCGTAGCAAGGAAAAATTAAATGGAAAATGGAAAATATTCGCTAGCCGGTTGTTCTATCATTACACGAGAGCGACAACCGCAACGAATCGATTTCCTGCAGTGGTAAAAGGGGGAATTCTACAGAGGTAAAAGGGGAATTCTACGGCTCAAACAGGTGGAAAATGCGCAAAAATTCATTGTGCAGAAAAAAGTTGTTGCCTCAAAAAAAAAAGGAGGAGTAGGAAAAAAAACAAAGCAACGAGCAAGAAAAACTTCACCTGCTGGCGGCTGTTGCTTTTTGCTGTTGCTTACAACCACGACCAGGTGTATTTGGGGGGAGGAGGGGGCGTGGCAGGCAAAAGTGTATTAAAATGTAAGGAAATGTTTGTGCGCTACAGCTGTGCTCAGCTGCTTGGAAACACGACAACAACAACGACCGCAACATAAAGGGAGACAGACATTTTTATGAGCAGTAGGGGTAGGCGCACAACAACACACCCTACCCTACACACACACAACCAAATTGCAGCCCTTCGTCTGTCTGTCAAAATAAACAGCCTGTGGCATGGCTTTTTTCTTGTTTTATTTGATGAACATTTTCAACAAAATTAAGCATAAAATATTAAAAACTTTTTGTTTAGTCGACTTTAAGGCGCATTTTCTTAGCATTTAAATTTGCATTTTATTGCAATTTGTTTGATCGCGTCTTTCGTGATGTTGTTGTTGACTCTGCACATACATAAATTCTTGTTTTATGTTATTTTATGCATTTGGCTTTTATTACCAATTTGCCGTTAGACAGCAAAACAGCATCCAGCGTTGATTCCATTACCATTTCAAGGTATCTCAATGCGGTTGCTGCTCTTCCTTTTCTTTTGAGGGGCTGGGCTTGTTAAACAAATGATAATTTATGCAAATGTCTCTAGTAGGAGCAACGTTAAGAAACGAACCCCAAATAAGAACAAACAAAAAAACTGCTGAGGGTTGCACAGAAGGCAGAGGGTAACCCAAAAAAAAAAAAACAAATTGTCTTTTAGTTTTTGTTGTTTCCTCTTCTTCTTGTTCCTTGACTCCTTTTGTGCTGACATGCTTTTGTCATTTATTTTGTTTATCTCTGTGCGCTTTGCTTTTTATAACAAATTATTATTATGTTTTATTGTAAGACGGACATTTGCTGAGCCCAGCAATTTCTTTCTGCGCATTTACTCACTTGCCCCAAATGCTGTAAATCACAGCATACTTCCAATATACATTCCCTAAAAGTTAGGGTCTTCTTCACTTGCCATTTTTGACCTGAGATTTTCCCTTTTGCCTTTAACCTTTATTTTCGTTAGGCCTGCATTTGAGTAATGAGCTGCTTATCCGGCAAAAGGTATTCTTTATGATCTGCCTTCGCACAGTTAATGATACGATTTTGCTTTCTTCTTAGATTGCTGTTATCATTAACGAGCAGCATATATCTAGGGCTCAGTGTAGCTCTTAAGGTTCCTGCAACGTGCCGAAAGTTGTCTTGCAAAAGGAGGAAAAATCTGGTATAAGCAAAAATTTTTACATTTTTAAAATAATGATTTGAAAGCTATGAAAAATAAAGTTAAAGATTTATTTGTTTAATTTATTTATTTACTTGTCATGAGGAATAGTATAGTATAGTATTATTTTAGAAGAACTTAGAAATTTTAAAATAAATATGTGTAACTAAAACCCCAAGAAAATCTTTTTTCTTAATATCTTTTGCGTTTTTATTTTTAAAAATTATAATTTTTTATCAGTAAAAAAATATTGCCTTTTATTCATAAACCAATTGTCTTAAAATCTATTTCAGATAAAAAAAATGCATTTTTTTTATTTTTTTTTCATTCCCATCCAAGTTTGAAAACTCCTTTAAAATATTCTTTGTCTAGGAACACTTTTCATTTATGTGCCAACTCCTTCTTTTGGCATTAACACATTTTCTGCACAACTATTATATTTGTACGCCTTTTGTATTCGTTTAAGTCTCTGCTACTTCGAAAGTTTTTTCATTAAATTCTCGACTTGGCCGCAGTGGCTTTAAGGACATGCCAAGGAGCTAACCGAAAAGCGCTACAAAGTCATTACAAACAGCTTAAGTTTATGTTAAACACGCCTACATTACCAGATTTTGCATTTCCACAAGCAAAAGGCAAATAGCGAACAGCAAAAACTTCTCCTCTCTTGCCAACTTCTCCGCCCACCCGAGTAAAGTTTTCTTGGGTTGAACGCAGCTGAGGCAGAAGTAAACTGCAAAAGTAGCTGGGGGGGGGGGGGCCACTGAGCCAGTGGCATGTAATAATTGTAATTTGGATGTGGCAACATTGAGAATATGCCAAGGAGCTTCATGAGAACACGAAAAATAACAATCAGAAAGCATTTAGCAGGCAACTTTTGCGTTGTTCAACAACGCAGCGGGTCACCGAGTTTCTACATGGAAGAAAGAAGCTAAGCTACTGCGACATACTAGCAGGTGGCGCCCTCTGTTGTTAAGACTTCCATATGGCGTGTGTTTGAGTGTGTGTGTATGTGTGCCTGGTGTGTTACCCTTAAATCCCACTTATAATGTCAACGCATGGCTCAAACTTTAACCAACTAAAAGCAAAGGCAACAGAAAGAAGTCGATTGCATTCGCTTTAACGATTAAACAGTGACAGGACAATTACACTGCGAGAAAAATAATTATTGTTAAAATAATTATTAAAAATAAATTGAAAGATATACAAAATAAATTTAATATGTGGTCAGAATGTAAAAATATATTGATAAACAGAATTTAGAGATACTATTTGATGTATTTGAGGTATTTGATAACTATTGGGGAGATATTTAAACGTAAAAAATATAGATATTAATGTTAAATCACACCTAAGATATAAGGTTTATCTTAGATAGAATTTATACTTATGTATGTAAATTTAAATAACGGCTCAACGCATAGAAATATAGGTAAGAAAAAATATATTTTAGTTTCTAGAAATAAGTTAAAAACTTTGAAAATAATAGAAGGAAAATATTTACATATTCATATTTTATGTTATTTATATTTTAATAAAATTTATATTTTAATAAAATTTATATTTTAATAAAATTTATATTTTATATTTAATATAACTTATATTTTAACATCTATAATTTGTTACTTAAAGTTGTTACTGTTTTCTTATTTCATTTAATTTTAAGTTTTTTTTAAGCAAATTGTTTTTATAAAGCAAATTGTTTTTTTCTCAGTGCATATGCGACAACAAACAACACATAAATCTAGAGTGTGTTTGTGGTGTGTGTGGGGTGTGTGTGTAGTGGCAATTTTAATGGCTTGACCTACTTACAGGCAATTCCTGTTCGCTTTTATTGAACACTCAGAGAACACAAGTTACTTTTATGATGCTACGACTGACGCTTAATTGCTTATAGACCAAATAGAAACACAAAACCAAACCAAAAAACTCTTTCACCAAGTTCAAAGTTGTGTTTGGACAAAATATGTTTAATAATCTAAACGCATTACCAAAAACAGCAGCCACTGTGCATACAATGGGCAAGAACAACACACAATGAGTGAGAAGGGACTTTGAGTCAAGGCAGACAAGGCAAACATTTGGGGGGCTCACTGTGGAGCAACGTGCGCCACTTGAGGACCAAACATATCCAGCCATTTTAAGGGCTTGGCAAGTCACAAAAGCCTATTAAATAACATGGCCTTACACATGCGTCCGCAGCCGAAAGTTTTGCTGCGCACAATTGCCAGGATAAAGAGAGCAGTAAAAGCAAAAGGCAGGCAGATGGAAATATGAAAATATTCATGGCAAATGCTTGGCAAAAAAATATAAAAAAGAAAAGGAAAAGAGGACAAACATTCTCGTTTAAGAAAGCTAGAAGAAAACTTGCGCACTGGCAAATGGCAAAAAGTAAACAAATAAACAAGAGACACAACTCTGTTTAGTGTTGGGTGTGAGAGATCTGCCAACATATCCTTGACTATCAGGATACGTTGACTGTGTGTGTGTGTCTGTGTGTGTTGTTTGTCTGCTTGTTAGTTGAGCACAAGAGCCCACTGTACAGGCAACACACAGATAAACAGACACACTTCAACTTTGTGCTCACTTTAACTAACAAACGGCAGACAGAGAGAGAGAGAAGGAGGTGAAGAAGAGGAAGAATTGGGAGGTAAGTTTGTGTGTGGCAAGGACAATGATGGTCATGCGTCCATGTGCAGGACATTTACATTTAAGTCTAAGACATCAAGTCTTGCAGCATCTGCGACTAAATTTAGAGGAAAATTGTATTATTTTAGAGACTCTTTGAATATAAACTGCTCAACGTTAGTTGTTGTTATTGTTATTGCTACTGTTTATTTTTGTAGTTGTCGTTGTTGTCGTTGTTGTTGTTGTCGTTAGCTAGTTGTTCACTTTGGCATTCACTAGAGACCTGACAAAGCACTTTATGTAAAACATTTTGTGTTTCGACTTAAGCACAAATGTTGAATTCACATTTGTTCAATTTGTTTCTTGAATTGTTTACCTAAAAGGCGATTATGAAAAGAGGTTTAAACTGTAATCTATAATTTAATAAGGTGATTAATAATGAAAACATGAGAGCTTACATTATAAATGAATAAATGAATGAAGGCAAAACAAGTTCAACACAAATAATACATTTTCACAAAATCAAATTAATCTAGATATTAAGTCTTGAACAAAAAGACTTTCCACTATAAATGCAATTCAGTTTTTATAAATTTTAAAATAAAAGTAATCAATATAACAAATTTATAGTTAAAAAAAGCTTACATATAAAAGATTTTATATTTTTACAAAATAATAAAGAAAATAAAATTAATGTAAATTTTAAGTCAAAAATATTTTCTACATTCAGACTTCACAAAACTAAAATAATTGTTTAATTTAGAATCTTTTCAATGTCTGTCAATTGCTAAATTTCATGTTTGTTGTCAACACAGACACACACAAAATTTTAACTTATTCCGGCACATACTTAAATAGTACGAAATTCAATATGGAGAAGGACCTGGACTTTTTGATCAATGCCATGTCGAGATCCAGCTCACCACTACGCAGGATCTACAGTCAAGACCAGTTGCTGGATATGCGCGACAGTTTTATCACCCTGCAGACTTTGCTGCGTCGCAATCCCCTTGATATGGATGATATCTCATGTTATCCGGTGCGTGTGAAAGCCGGTGGCAATACCGACTGGAATCTGCCACATGCCACAGAATTGCCCACAACAGCGGTGCCTGTGATGAAGTTTCAATTTCCCAGGAAAAATTCATCGACTTCAGCGCGAAATTCCGTATCTTCGGTGTTGATCAGGGATGTTCAAGTGGATCGCAATGAAAAAGGCTTTGCGCCTCGAAGCGAAGACAGTCGAGAAACGACGACAGAGGGCGATGATAGAGCTGCCAGCGGCAGTGAAAACTTCCAGGCGCTGGTGCCGTATCAGCAGGAGAATTCCAGTCAGGAGCTTGTGCGATATACTCCCCCATCGGAGGAATCGGAGACCGATGAATTTGAATCGGAGACGCTTTGCGCCAATCCCAGTTTCGGTAATACTTCGATAGTGTCCTTCAGGATACCCGTGGAAATGGAAATGGAGATGGAGTGTGTGTGGTGCAATCAGGACTATACTGCTGAGAGCACCACTAGCGATATGACAATCATTGCTGATGGCTGCAACTTCATTTTGAGCAACTAACAAGACATGCACTCAAAGTTATCACAGGATTATCATTAAATTAAATCGCATGAAAGTATATATATATACTTATATTCCACAAAAAGTCACTCATCAACTCTTGCCAAGTCCTTGTCCGCCTGTTCAACAACAGTTGTGCGGCCTGTAGAGGTGATTAAAACCGAGAATTTTAATTGAAATGCGCACATTTGCGTAGGCATTTTGAGCATTCGAGCATTTGAGCATTTGGCCGTAGTGAGCACTCACAAGCACTCACCTCAGCCAGCCTGACACTCATTCACACACGCAGTGAGTGGAAATGAATTTGTGCCTGCGGTCATTTATTCATTCCTTTGAGCCTGTCCGTGCCATAAACACACTCACTCCTGTACTTAAAGTTTGCCAGAAAAAAGTCGTATACAAACATATTTTTCAATTCCATATTTTGCTGTCATTTCAATATACACAATTTATACCCTGCATATTAAATGTGTACTTGAATGTGTGTTGAGGTGTAGGCTTTATATAAGGAACAGCTGTAAATTGATTGCTCTTTTCTTTTCGCTTTTTCTAAAACATATAGAAATTTTGTTTGAAATAATGATCATGAAAAGATAAGCTGAATCATAAGTATAAGCTTATCTAATCATATCAGCTTTATATTTTAAGATTAAGCTACAGGATATCTTCTATTCACTTTACAGACTATAACAGCTAAGTCTTTAACCCCAGTTATGATCAAAAGCAAAAAAAAAAGGAATCGTAATTTATTCCAGGCAGTATTTGATTCTAAATCAGAATTAAATCAGAATTTAACAATATATCCAAAGTTTTTTAAAAATTTTAAAAATTGTCAGCATAATTAGATAAGAATTTAGATCAGTGGTGGGCACGCAGTGGCTCCGGGAGCAGCGGCTGCTCTCAACTTACTTAGACTCTTATAATCTAGTTGATGTTGTTGTAGTGCTCCCAAATTCAGATTTCGTGCCTACCGCCGTAGGCAAAGGTAAGAAGATTATTTTTAAAATGTTTCCCAATTTCGATTCGAAGTTACAGGGTATATCACAGTGTAGTTAATTTGTAGAGCATTCGCTTGTTTATATTTTTATTGTTAGGGGGCATTTTGGATGCGTGCGTGCTGCAATTTCCTTTAGCCATTCATTCAACTACAGACAATCAGACAGACAGACAGTGAGACAGACACAAATACACACACAAACAACTACCGAAAATTCTAATTTAATTTCGTATGAAATTTGCTTTGGGGCTGTGGGTGGAAGGCAGGTTGTTTGCTCTTTGTATAGCACAACCCATTCGCAAGTTGTGAATGTGAATGTGTGTGTGGGTGGTGTGGGTGTTGGGTGGTGCTGCACAGGTGGTTTGACAGCGACAGCGACCCTCCAAGCAATTTGCTTTCGCTTTTGGCCGCTTTTGATTTTCCATATGTGTTGCTGGCCAGGTTAAATGCCAATCGATGTGCTTGTGTGCGTGTGTGTGTGTGTGTGTGTGTGTGTGTGTGTGTGTGTGTGTGTGTGTGTGTGTGTGTGTGTGTGTGTGTGTGTGTGTGTGTGTGTGTGTGTGTGTGTGTGTGTGTGTGTGTGTGTGTGTGTGTGTGTGTGTGTGTGTGTGTGTGTGTGTGTGTGTGTGTGTGTGTGTGTGTGTGTGTGTGTGTGTGTGTGTGTGTGTGTGTGTGTGTGTGTGAGGTGTGGCTTCTCTTCCGGCTGCTGCTCTTTTTGAAAGTAGTTCGTGGAGTGGGAGAGACACATTTATTCTTATGCATATTAAACATTTGGCATTTTGGGAATGTCTGCAATAAAATGTGAAATGTGTGCAATTAGTTTAATGGTCGCTTTGTGACCCTATGCAATTACTTCAGCCATATTTCAATCGATTTGATATTTAAACTAAATTCATGTTTTCATTTCAAGTATAATTATTTTCACGCATCAATTTGTTGCCAAAAATGTTCAAGATTATTCTCAAAAGTGTGCAACTTCCTGTCAGCAAATATTGATATTTACGTTTCTCAAACTGAAATTAAATAAGCATTTAATTGTAATTACTCAAAGGCATACATAAATTGGCTGAAATATAATTGTTAATAAATGCTAATAAAATTACAAGTTAAATTCAGATTTTAGTAGTTATTTTTACATTTTTGATTAACTTAATAATTATTATTATTAGCTCAACAGGGAAAAGTAATAATATATAGAAAATTCAAGAAAAAAGAAAATGTAGAAGATTAACAAACAACTTTTATTTCTTTATCGCTTCATATCGATAACAGTTTATATAAATTACTTTAATTTCTCAAAATCACACTATTAATCAGCGTAATATTTTAAGCTTTCCGCCGTCTTTCAATTAAGGCTCATCAAGAATGTAAACTAAGCTCATTAATTACTGCAATTAGGTAATATGACTACAAGTTTTTTTTGGTTGATCGTTTGGTTTTTATCTGCAAATCGTTGGCTGGTCTCACTTAATGTGACGCACGCGACCTGCAACAAATAATAACCGAGTTGAAAGAAAAGCAGGAAAATCCGGAAAGCGTCTCATGCCACAAATCGAGTGGAGGAATATCCTCAACAAAGTGAGACCGACCGGGACAAACCGAGGCGCTGATTAATGGTTTCTTCTTTCGGGCACGTCATAAACGGGCTGGTTCCTAGCCTTTCTCTCCCCCATTCCATAGTTACTCCCCTTCCCCTTTCCGTTTTTTAGGCCGCTTTATTATCAGCGCTTGACTGGGCAAAGAGCTAAGGGTGTGGGATGGGGTAGGTTGGGCTTGTCGTCCAGTCAAGTATAATTAACAACTTTGTTGGGCAGGTTTTTCCCAACCAGCCCATACTTTTTTTTTTGCTCTCAAGAAATTGCAAGGAACAAAAAAAATAAATACTGTAAATGTAGCTCGTTTTATGTAAATGATGTGTAAACACCGCGTGCACCAGGAGCTGCTGCCGTGTTCATAATCCGACCATGGAGTGCAACACTGAGTTTAAAATATATATATGTATATATATATAATATTCAATGCATATTTCGTGGCGCATGTCCATTAGGTGGAGAGTAGAACGACACGTGTCGCTGCGATTTATTAGCATAATTTCTCTTCTTCAAGTTTTTTTTAGCATGTTAAGGACGGAAACATTAAAGTGAAATTGATGTTGATGTCGGTGGGGTTTTTGTTTTTTGGTTGTGGGGTCTCTTTCTACTTTCAGTTAGTTTCCAAGTAAAACTTGTTTATTCCCGACATAAATCCGTGGAAGTTTTTCAGGTTTCACTTTTCAATTTCCTTGACAACCTCGAGGCATCAGCATCAGCAGCAGCATCATCATCATCCGAGAACTTTTCACTTAATTGTTGTACATTTGTCAACCTGAGACACACTTGATGTGTTCCCAAAAACGACGCCAGCTGCCACTTGAACACTCTCTTCAACTGAGAGACACAACACAGCACAAGTCTCTCCAGCCACAAAGCACTTTAAATTCTAGAACGCACGCAAACATCACACTATATAAGGCATAAAGTCGTGTATCTGTGTATCTGAGTATCTGTTGGATAGTCGTCGTGTCTAGTCGTGTGCTATTTATGTCTCAGTTAGTAGCACATTTGCAGTGACTAGTCTGTTAATTAATTGGATTTGCAATTACATGCCACACAGAAGACATACACAAACACACAAACCGACAGCTGGTTTGGTTTGGGGTTTGTGTGTGTTTTGAGAAGCACATAGAAAGGCGGCACTAAGCCGCAATGCAATCACATAGAAATGCATCAAATAGCTGAATAGATGGCTAACTAGACTGAGGTGGGAAACACATTAAAGTTTAGCTTTTTAAAATTATATTTACAGAAATAAAGAACGTATAAACATAGAAATTCAAATTAATCTCAAAGTATTCTTCGCAAAGCTTCAAAGTTGAATAAATTTAAGACAAACAAATTATTATTTCATCTATTATTTTTTTAAATTTTGTAAGCCAGTAGAATTGTTTAATGAAATGATTTAAAACTTTTTAAGGAAACCAAGTGAAGACTCTGAGGTAAATACGATTTTTATTTAATGACTTTCTAGTCAAATGTTGTAGATTAATTTTTTTGTAAGCATCTTTCAAAAAAAAAAACATTCTACATATTTTTTTGTAAATTTGTTAGTAATTTGAGAAAGAGTTAAATAGGCAGATAAGCAGTAAAGTGTAGAAAAATAAACTAAATAAATAGTAAAAAGAATGTGTTACGAATGGAATTAAAATAGTAAACCACGAAAAGAAAATGAGCATGGAAATGTACTTCAATCTCAAACCCTCAGCTGTTGACATGTGTGCAATGTCCGTTGAGGTTGATAAACGTGAAGCTTGCGAATTTAATTATATGCCTCAACGAATCGTAAATAAATTCATGGGGCAGCAACAACATTAGACGAGAGAGACAATGCACAGTTGCTGCAGACAGACAGACATAAAGACAGAGAGCGAGCAAGACAGACTGCAAAAATAAACAAACAAATATTTTTAATAAGCGGGTAGCTTTACCTCTTTATAATAACCAAACCTCACCTCCACCCCCCTTTCAGCTGCCCCCTCTGGCCTATGTTGCACGTGCGTCGTCGTTCCCGGCAACATCGATGGGCATTTTTGAAATTGCAATAAAACGTCTGACTGAGCATTAAGCATTGAGCGAGTACACGATTAATTTCTGCTCACACAATTCGTGAATACGATTCATGGACATCTACTCGTATATATGTAGAGTGTAATCCCAGTCCTGGTAATGTTTCCCCTGAACTAACCTATGGACTGAAAAATCCTTTTGGCTTTTTTGTCCAATCCTAATTTTCCGTACAAAACATAAAAGGCGGCCGAAACGGAATGGCTGCACACCCTTCGTTTGGACTCGTGCTGCACCCCTCTGAGTTGCCACCACCACTCCCCTCCCTCCCCCTCCCTCCCCACTCATCCCTTGCCACAAGGTGTCCCTCCTCTAATGCGTCGCTGTTTTTAATTCCACTTCCGTTGCGCTTCTTTTGGCAAGATTTTCGGTGGTTGTTCCCGTTGCCATGACGCAAGCGGGGTTGACGGGGCGGAGGGGGGTTGGGTTTTTCCACCTAACGGTAGTTGAGTTTTCCCTGCAAAGTTTTGCGCACTCTTACTTAATTTCCACTGCAACGCAGAAGTAAAGCATTGCATTTAAAATTAAATCCTTAGCGAGCGATTTGTCATTTTCCCTGACAGTTAAACTGTTTCTGGGCCTTGACTTTGCGCTTTGAAATTGTGGCTTATGGTCGCCATATTATGTTGTTTTTTTTGTGTTGCACAGTTGATAAATATTTCCCAGTGCGGCGTGACTTTTGTTTCATTTTCTGTTGTCATTGCGAACTGTTGTTGCTCGTAATTAGAGCCATAAATATTGTTTGAGAGTTTGAAATTTCTTAAATTGACAAAGCAAAGCTGACAAATTTGAGCAGCAACTTATGATGTAGATTGATAGATAGGTTTTTGAATGATTTATAGCTTAATAAAATAAGATAGAAATCATTTCATAAAGTAAAGTTAAACATATTAAAATATATGAGGACTTAGAATTATTAGTAGATAATTGTTTTGCATTCTTTTCTTATGTTTAGAAAAGAAATGACTTAGACATTGATAAAAATAATTTTCAAGCATTATTTTCATTATTCTTTTCATAACTTTTTTATTAGATTTATCATAATTTTTTTATTTATTTTCATAATTTTTATTATTATTTATTTTTCATAATTTTGTAATTTATTTAAAAAATTTTTTTTTTTAATTTTTTTTATGATATTTTTATTATTTTTTTTTATATTTTTTTTTTTTTATTATTATTTTTTTTAAAAATTAGACATTTGGATTCTTTAAATTACCATTAATTTGTTTCACTCAATATATGTAGTTAAGCTCGAAATAATATTTTTTTCGTTTGATAAATAATCTGTTTCAGTTTCATATAGTTTTACTTCCCCGTTGTTACCCATATCAAATCTATGCTTAACTCAATATTTTCCCACAAATTCACATCAAATGTTACCCCATATCCCAATAACACTTTAACCAAGCTAATCTTAAGCCAAAAAATATATTTCTGCTACCACAAATCAGCTCACATTAACAGTTTCTGCGCAGAACAAAAGCAGAAAAAACAGTGGAAATTTCCCAGGACGTAGAGATTAAAATCAAATCATCGCTTAAATTGCCAACTCGTTGGCAAGCGCATGAAAATACCGCGCTAAGGATATTAACGCCTTAAGCCCAGTTAATGGTGCTGGCCATAAATCATAAAACATAAAACATAATAGACCAACGTCAAAATATGAAATTGAAAGCATTCGATGCTTGAATCGTAACACAAATTTGCATTTAAAGAAGAGGGGGTAAAGAATGTCTATAAAAAAAAAATGCCCCCGTCTGCGAAAATCCGCTTAAAGTACATAACAATCAAAAATTATGGTTTTATGACAAAAGGGGGCAAAAGGGTTTTGTGATTTTGGTTTTAACAACGCAACAGAAGTTGCAACAGTTGCAAATCCAATTGAAAGTCGCCACAAATGGCGTCTATTCCCAGGGATGGAGAGCGTTGAATGGGCAGGGGATGGGGTACTATATCCATTGACAATTTTTGAAACTCCCCTCGGCCGGACGAGCTGCACGCCTGGCATTGGCCATTAAAAAGTTTTGTCAAGTTAAATTACCAAAAATTGCAAATTGCTTGGATTATGCGTTGTTCAAGGACATGATATTGCCTGTCTGTCTGTGTTGTCCTGTCCGTCTCCACTTTCACTTCCTGTTGCCCTGGATTTGTCTGAGTTTATGTGTGTGTGTGTGAGGGACGCATTGTGTGGCTAAAGGATTTCATACACTCAATATAATTAAGGGCTTGAGTGTTGAGCCCAAGTTATGTGTAGTCTCTCCTTTGTGTCCTGGCAACATTTTGTGTATTTTGTGGTCTGAGTTTGGTTTTTGCCTGGATACTGCCAATCTCTATCTGTGTGTGTGTTAAGAATTTGTCGTACAGCATTTGAATTGTATGTTAAATTAAATTTTACCACAGAGACCAGCCAGAGACCATTCTCCAACTTACTTGCTGGTCAGCCTCGACTCTGACTGACTGACCAGTCATCCTTCCATCTCCAACACTCCCTTTGGGCTTCTTTTTCCAAAGTCATTGGCTCCTTTCTCTCTCCCTCTGTCTCTCTGGTTCTCAGTCTCTGGCTGCTGTGGCATTAAGTTGTCAGTTTGTTGAGCTTGACAGATTTTTCATTGGCAGAGAGCTGTGTGGTTGGTCGACTGGTGGCTTTGGTCAGTCGCTGGTTTAAGTTTATTCTGCTTGTTTGTTGTCCGACTTGACACTGGCAATGGCCATATCCATAGATAGGCAGCTCGAATTAATAGTATATCATTTGGTTATAGTCTCAAATGCATGCCAAGTAACTGAAACAGTTGGAACAGGTGTCAATGTGGCTGCACTTCTTTATATTGATTTTGCAGTTGAACCAAAAATTGCAAAGCAAAGATTTTATGTACCTGAATTCCAGTTTACAGCAATTTGTGTGGATTGGAAAAAATGGTATGCAAAAATAAACACATTGTGCATATTTATTTTAGAGTCTATAACTATGAATTTCAGTTAAATGAAAAATTAAGTTATGGATATATTGTGCAAGCAAGATATGGATAAATAATATTTAGAAAAGAAAATGATATATCAAAAAATAAATTAAAATAATGCAAGAAACTCTCGAATTTGTATATTTTATTTTCGACATATTTAATAAAAAATCTCTTTAGATATGCAATATAACTTTTTTCACTCTTAGATATTTTATTAAATATGCAAATGTATAAATATATTTTTAGCTTTATATTTTTATCAATACAAAATCTGTCTGCTAACTTACAAATTTAAAGAAATTTCATAAATTTACATTTAAAAACGCCATCATTATTATAAATTATTTTAAAAACATCATCATTATTTTAATTATTTTAAAATCAAACTAATCTAATCAAATTCTTTTTTCATTGCAGGTAAATAAACTTATCTCAATACTCTGCCAAGTACTCGATATTGTGCGTAAGTTCCAAAATATATTTAGGCATAAATATTGAGAATCTCATTCAGCTGATTGACGCCCCCTCAAAAAAAACACCGTTGACCCATTCATTGCAATCAGCTGGCTGCCAAGTATCCAAGTTGTTCAGTTCCATTGTCTGTTTATAAGTCTGCGCCTATAAATCAATAAACAATGCAGGCGACAAAAGATGTGTCTCAGAGACAGATAGATAGAGGGAGAGGGAAAGACTGGCACCTAAAGTGGCTGCTATTTCATTATAAGAAGAGGAAGAAGTCTGGGTATGACTACGATATATATGTACATATATATATCACAGGGCTATTTGGCTGATTGTCATCGCTTAAATGGCAACTGGGCATTTTATTTAACTGCCTGGTCTTGGAGTGGGAACTTGGCGTGTTCCTGACTGGAGACACTTCAGTCTCCCAGTCTCTCAGTCTCTTCTAGCTTCAGTTGCGCTAGTTGCGCTGTAGAAATTGATGTCGAGTGCTGAGCTCCTAAGGAAGACGCAACGTTTTAATTTAATAGGCGCACATGAGACTGCGACACATAAAAACCAATTTCGCGTAAGTGATAAAAATGCAATGAGCATTCGTTCATCATGATGATGATGCAGATGATGACAATCATCAGCTGACGCAGACGCTTAAGAATTAAATTTACGATGCCACCAAAGTAGTTTTGACACATATCTTCAGAGAGAAAAAGATACGAGATACGAGATACTAACATAGAATTGTGGCAGTCGCAGACTAAAACATAAAACTCAAGACATTTGCCTTGTTTTCTATTTAATTGTTTAATTTGTATGCCAGCAGCAGCAGCAGCAGCAAACATAACATTGCATAATGTGTTATGAGATTGTTGTTGTCTTTGTCTCTCAGCCCCATGCAACTTTCAATCATCATCAATATCACATCAAAGTGTCGCCCACAGCCGGAACTGCAGACGGCAGAGAACACAAAATTCCACTCCCACAATGCTCGTGCCACTGCTGCTTGCCTCGCTGTGGCAATGACGAGATCATATCGACGACAGGCGGTGCCAAGTTTCCTCGACATGACATTTTTCCTGGTCGGTCGCCTTCTCCTGTTGTTATCGTGAGAGTGTTGTCTGCCATGCACTTTTCAAGTTCAATTTCAAGTTGCCAGTTGCAAATCAATCAATCAATCAGCAAGTCAGTCAGTCAGTCATTTAGTCAGTCTGCCACTGCGTCTCCAGATGGGCACTTAAAGATATTCGCATAGTTAAATGACCAACTTGGCATTTTGCATGAAAGCCGCAGAGCCAGACGATGTATTTCCTGTACACAATATGTACAAACATATAATTCTGGCTTGAATGCCTGTCTGATGGTTCTTTAATCGATTTCTTGATTGCCAGGAAATCGCACCCTGCGCCAGGTACAAGCCACTTACACTTACCTTTTGAAGTTGCAATTGCAAATAAATTCATCTCCTTTTTTCTTTTATTATTATCTACATATGATTAAATGGTTTTCTGTCTGTGCATGTTCATTTTTATTTATGACAGAACGGTTTTTTTTATTAATTATTCTTGTGAAATACCTGGGTCCTATTTGAGACTATGACTAACCTACATTTAAAAATAAAATAGATACAAAATAAATAAAAAAACTACGTAACTGACATACATAAAAATTTAAATGATAGGGTACACACATAAATAATTTTATTTAAGACGAATCTTTTGAGATTTGGGGGCTTATTTGTTCCCTTATTGTTAACATTTTGGCATCAATAGAAAGGTCATTTAAATTCCTTTTGATTATATAAAACTTTCCCTAACCCATTAAGTACATTTTGAAAATTTAGAATTTATGTTAAAGTCAATTTTCAAAACTTTTTACTGATTTTTCAAAAAAAAATGTTTGATGGAAAAAATTCTAGAAACAATTCTAAGAGTAACTAAAAAAAAAATTTCAAAAATATTTTTGCTAGTATTTTTTATAATATTTTGAAAATCCTAAAAATGACCATTTTAACCCATTTTTCCTACTTTTCACACAAAAGTGGCTTTTAGTAATTTTCCAAAAATTATAAAAAATACTAGCAAAAATATTTAGTTTTTTATTTTATTTAAAATTATATATAGTTTTTTTGTTTTTAAATTGAAAATATCTAATTAAATTTAATTTATATAGGAAATGCTGTTGTACAATTTAATTCCTTTCAATATCTTTATATTTTTTTTTGATTGACTTTGTTGCAAGCACTTCCCGTCAACTCTCAATTAGCTGTCCCCTTTTAAGCCAATTCAACAACTCTATTGGTAATCGTGGCCGCGGGCGACACAACTGTCAGCAATTTACAGCTGACACGCCCAAAACAACTCTAATTAACCGTTTGACAGTGAGTTGCCAGACACACCATCAAAATCTCCGATAAAGTTTCAATTTTCGACTAGACAAAACCTGATTTCAATTCTGTAATCGATACAGATTTTAACATAAAATTGACACATTTGTCGATTTGTCGATTTGTCGCTTCCAAAATGTCGCAATAGATTTATGCACCAAAAAGTGTTGGCCCTGAATTTGCCTTTTATTTGGCTTCCTCCTTTTTTATATGTATTATTTTATTTTGTGGGGCGAGGGGAGATTCAACAATTTGCGCTGCTGACATTTCAATTGCCTGCGGCGTAGTGGGCGCTGTGCTTTTTTCTTAGGCGTGGCTTGTCGCTGGGCATAATTGAAATTGACATATTTCATTGTCGGCAAAAGGCCACGAAAATTGCCAAAGTATATTTTCAATTTTCATCTCATTTAAGTGAGGAGAAAATGGGGATGGAGACATTGGACAAAGCTTCGCATTGATTTGCTTTGATTTTCATTCATCGCCCGCTGTCAGCATTCGCCTTTATTTACCGTGTTTGCTTTGTTGTAAATCGCTCCAGGGGCAGCCCGAAAGGGGCATGCAACGGCAGAGGCAGCGGCAGCGGCAGCGGCTTAGTGTTGTAGCTTTGTCTGTCTGCCCTCTTTTCCTCCTTTTTTTTTTTTGAGTCATATCGACGCGTTGAGCCTTGTCGTGGATTTTTGGCAGCTTTAACAGGATTAGATGCCTGCGGAGCTCGAGTCCTGATGATGATGACGTTCTTTTAGTTCACTTTTAAATTGTTTTGATTCAAGTAGAAAATTTTAGAGAGGATAACGAATAGATACAGTTGAAAGCAAATGAATTGAACCGGTTTATAGGGAAGCATTTTCAGCTATAAGTCTGCCGAATAAGTTCTAAATATAAGAGAGAAACTTTACGATCTAACTGAATTATTATTTTATTTTTTATGTATTTATTGTCAGGCTAAAAGCTGCCGGCACAACAATTAATTTAAAAATATTACATTAAAATTAAAAAATTATATATATTTAAATCATAAAATCATTTTAATTGAAAAAAACTCTGGGAAATCTTAAATAAAAAAGAAAATGATTGGCTCAACATTTGTTGCTTGGATTGGGGAAAGCCCAGCAAAACCCAATAAGACCAAAATGATATTTGTTATATATAAGTAGTTAGCTGGTTAGACTAGTTAAACATAATAATATAGAGGTTTAAATAGAGAAACTAATGGTACGGTACAGACTATTATAATCTGCACACAGAATACGAAGAGATTCGTGCAATTCCCAGTTAGAGGAACAACGTTGAAGATATAGTGGTTTAGAATATAAATAATATAAATAAATGTAAAAAAATTGGGTAAAATAAAGTCAAAATAAATTGAAAGCAAAGCTACAATCGAAATAAATTTTACTTAAATTGGTATGCTTTAAATTTGTATCTGAATTTACCAATTGTAACTCATTTGAATTTCAACTTTAAGGACGACAACAAAAGCTCTATTGATAAAGTGGAGCTTTGTGCGCTTCACTGCCTCCGCTTTGCGCTCTGTTTTGCCATTCGCCCATAAATTATAATGCCGAAACAATGAAATTTATATACATCTACAATTTATATGTACATATATATTTTGTATAGATAGAGAACAGCCAGGTACACGTATTTGGGTCAGTTTTGAATTGTTATTTCGCTGTTGTTTTATCGCCCGCAACAAGGAAAACAGAAGTGCCACAAATTTTAAGCACACAATGAACAATGAAAAGGAGAACAAGATAAAATAAATGCAAAAGAAAAGCAAAAGAAAACTGTTGCATAGCATTGGGCGAGTTGCGCTGTAAGCCTTCATTAAAATTGAAATAAAAGTGGATTGCACTTGGTCCAGCGCATCCTGTTAATATTAATGAGACGGTAGCCTTTGTAACGAGTGTTGAGAGTTCTTAAAAAATGCGCATAACTAATTGAGTTTGTTAAGCCAATTTCGTTGGCCAACTTTACTATTGTCTTTTGGCCTGGAACGCAGTTGAATGTGGCCATTTTATTTGCTTTGGTTTTTACTTGACCTGCTTTCATTTTACTGTGTGGTAAATTGTTAAGCATGAAATGGAAATAGTTGAGAATCTTAACAGAAATAAGAATGAAATGGAAATTCTCAAGAAAATATGTTAAAGTTACAATTCAGATTAAGTTTGAAATTTAAATTAGAGATTTTCTTAGAATTTAGAATTTTCTTTGATCGCGAATACGAAAACTTAAAATGTCATGTCAGATTGACGAATGTCAAACTATTTTTAGCATAATTATAAATACTTGCTTTGATTATGTCCTTGAATTCCTTTGTCAGAGCTTCCTTTAATTCCTAATTTAGCTGGACAAAATATGTGTAGCATGTAATTAACATGCCTAAATATCAAAGGATTCAAACCCCTTGGACTGTCCCAAACAGAGAGAGAGCGTAGTCGTATCATAAAAAGCTGAAAATTCTGAAGAAACCGGCATTTGGAATACCCCAAGCAGCTTCAAAGCCACGAACTTTTGACACTTGCCCTCTGGCATTTCGGATCCCTTTTGCCTTGAACAGGCAGAGAACTCGCAACAAATCAAAGCTGGCAAATGAAATTCGAAAAGTGTTTTCCACTAACAAGCACAAGTTTTGTATTTTCGCATTCCTCGAGCGCGCCTTTAGGTATGCCATAAAATGTTGAAATGCTAAACAAAACAAAACAAGATTTCAGCATTTTGAAAGTATGCTTATCGCGTTTTATTTATTATGCAAAGTTTAAATTTTTTTTTTGTTATAAAAGTTTTTGTTGTGAAAATTTCTCAATTGCCGCAAGAAGAGTGGAGTGTGGGCGAGGGCAGTTTGAGGAGGGAAAAGGCTAATCAAATGCGACATTTATCAAATTGGCACGCAACACGGCGGTCAAACATGCAAACTGCATAATTGTGGGCGGCGTGGAAGGCGGAGGCGTGGCACTTGGCCAAACGTGCCGCTTGTTGCATGCCTGCCAAATTAGCGCTCACATTTTGAGTGACGGCTGTGGCAACTGTAAAAATTTTCATATTAAATTTTTCTGTTTTTTGCAACAACTTCAGCTCGACTTCATCATGCAATGTTTTTTCCAGTTTTTGGCAAGGATTTGCGTCTAGACAAATCGACTCAGCCTTTTGGTCTCTTCTGGGCTGCCACGTACATAAGTGCTTGTGGATATGGCCAGAATCCTTTGCTGTTGGTCTTTGCATGTCTTTTTAGATTGAGATTTGGCCGCAGTCGGCACAGCTTTGCCGAGCTCAATATTGCGCGACGAACACGGTCTGCATTTGTAATAAGCTTCTGCTGCTTGCTGCATGTGGCATGTGGCTTTGGGATTTTTCTTTAATCAGAACAAATGTGTAAAAACTGTACTCTGGTTAAAGCCAGAAATCCACTAGAAGGAAGCTACAATAGGAAATTGGTAACAATCTTTGACAGATTGATGTACAAAACATATCGAAAAATTGGCAACTTAATTTTATAGTTAATAACTTTTGATTCTACATTAAAATTTTATTAATATTAAATTTTGTTTATCTTTTTCCATTAGTTTTTCACTATTTAAAAACTTTAAACTCCCATAACTTTCTTGTGTGATGTTTATGGTTTTGAAATTGTATAATCTGATTCAAAATTTCTCCTTCGACACTATTCAAAAGTTCAAACTGCCATAACATTTTCAAAACTTATCCGATTTTCTTGCGGATTGTCAATTTTAAAAACTAGTTAACCTCTTATTTTATTCTGCATCAACATTTTGATTATTTGTAAATATTTTTGTCAATTTATACATTTTAATAAATATTAAGTTCAAACTATGAATTTGCATGAAATTTAAAAGTACGAGTATATACCAAGTATCAAAAATGGGAGCCTTTAATAGTGTCTTAACAGCAAAATTACGTATAAAATTCAAGTCCACTTTCTTGTTACTCCCAACACAGTCAGGACAAACAAATAGCCTGTGATTAGCCAAGTTTCAACTGGTGTTTAAGGCGCCACATTAACCGTCTTTCGACGGTCGACAGTCGATAATCAATAGGAATCAATGTGCCAATGAACTCGTCAATGAACTCGTCGTTATCAACGCTAATGCAACACTTTTCCACATGCAACGTGACGTTGCAAGCACGCAAGCTGGCACGCCTCCTGCCTGCCCATCCCTTGCCACAACTGCGGAACATTGGAACTTTGAAAGTGGCAGCTAACTAATCCACGGCTTTTAGTTTGTTTGCCTCGTGCCACAATATGATTACAATAATTTTATGTATTTTTCAAAAAATGCATATTTTGGGGTCACGCACGAGCACAACAACAACAACAACAACAGGAACAACAACCGGAAACGGAATTGATTATCGGCGCTGCCGAAACCGTTGTCGAGTCCCTGCCCCTAATCGGGGGGTTCGAGGGTTTGTCGGCCGCTTTTATCTGTTTGCGTGCCGCTTTGTCGTTTGCCGTTTTCCTGCTTTGCATTCGAAATACAAATTATGAAATTTAATGACTTCATTTTTAGGTATTTAGGCGCAAAGGTTATTAAATTGGCATATTAAATACCATTAAAGATTATTTGAACAAAATTTAACAGCAAGCTTGGAAAAGTATGTAGAAATAATTTCCGAGTTTTGTGAATAACTTTGACTTTGCTCATTTACATCAAAATTCTCAGTGAGTAAACTCTACCAAGCAAACAATAAATATAAACTATTCGAGGTCTGAAAATGGCTGAACAGAATGTGTAAGTTACGGATAAAAATCGATAAAAAAAAGTTATTTAAATAATATCACTTCTCTGCCAAGTTCCCGCCCAAATCCTTTCCTGCAGTTCAGTTCAGCAGCTGGAACGCCGGAGACCAAGCGGAAAATGTTGCTCTTTAAGCAGCTGCTGAAACAGGAGTTGAGCAGGGATCACATTAGACCTCGAAGAAATGCAACTGTCAGATATCGGGGGCGACAACAACAACAACAACAGCAACTACATGATAATATGACATGATATTTATAAGCAAGTTTCCGATGTTTGTTTCAACACTTGGTAGTTTATTTACGTCAAAAACCAAACTTTATTTAGTTTGTTTGCTTTTGGTTTGCAAACATTTTTTTTTTTTGGCTATAATTATTTTTAATAAATGTGCATAAAATTTTAATTTGCTACAAATTTAAATTTGCTGAAAATATTTCAACGAAATGAAGCGAAAATGTTTTTCAGTCTAGCGTGTTGTTTGCTGTTGATTTTGATGCAATAGCTGCGGTTTTAACAGTTTATAATAAAGTGCCAGACACCAAAACAACAACTGGGAAAACAATTGGAGTCAGGGAAACAAGAGGGATATTCCCCGCCAAAAACCCGGCCAAATGTTGCACGGCCTTTTTTAATTGCCGTCAAACGCCAACTGTTACATTCTGAACTCTACAACTTTTATTTATTTATGCAAATTTGTTTCTTTTTTCACTTTAAAAGAGAATAGAAGGAGGCGAGGGATTGTCGCTGCAACAATATTTGTCGCTAAATTGGTAAAAGTGTCGCAAACTTTGACAGTTTAGAGAGAGTGGAAAATTGTTTGGATGGCTGCACAAATAAATTGAATTGTTCTGACAATTGTTGTCAAATGTTGCCTAAAATATTTAATAGAATTCTCTCATGTTTCCACATCTTTTTTGTAGTTGCTTTTATGGCCAGCTAATTGGACTACAAATGGGAGTTGAACGCGTGCCCAAAGCATTTGTCAGGCCAATTCCCCAAAGCAGGACCAAAATAAAAGTTTTTGTATAACTTTGGCCATTTGTGGCCTGGCCAAAACGCATATACACATGAGTATTATTATGACAATTGCGAGTGCCAACCAAAAAAGTTTGCCCGTGTAAGAAACATGTTGGCACGTACGTTGCGTATACGCCTTGTATTACGACATATATTTTTATAATTAGCCGGGAGTGTGGAGTGACAAAACAAAGTGCACAGGGAGAAATTGGCAGGGAATTTAACGCCGTATGGTAAATGAATTGAAGTTGTAATTGGCAATCGGTTCGTTTGGCGTGAAAATCGCTTTTTCAATGATGGAACGTGGACTGCCCTTGTGCTGCAACCACAATTTCCTAAAAGAGATAATATTTAAGTAGAATAATATTCACAATACAACTGCAACTCACATTTCAGATATAAGATCTTGCGGACCCTCCAGAATGCCTTTGACTGTGCCATCTGGTGTATTCATGCACCAGCCATTTAGACCCAGTTCTCTGGCCTTGTTTAGAGTGTGCTTGCGAAAGTATACTCCTATTGAAAATTATACCAATTATTTATTGAAATCATTTAACAACTGATAGACATTGAACATACCCTGCACACGTCCAAAAATTTCAAACATCGAGCTGTAGATCTTCTTGGAATGTGCAATTTGATTGCCTGGAATGTCTGAAGTCAGTTTTGTTAGCGTTGGCTTAGTTTCAGCTGTTTGAAGCGATTTCGATGACTTAATTTTGCTATTCATGTTGTCGGATATTAAATAAGAAAGAAAACTATTAAACTTGCCTATTTTGGAAAATGTTTACTCAAGTAAAATTTGTTACGAATTTGTCGACGAATGTTGTGGAAGTGAGTAAGGAAATAAAAATATAATATATGGTTGTAGAATACAATTATCTAGGCAGGCTTGTAGTTAATGACAGACTCGAAAGATTTTAAAAATATTAAAAAGATAAAGTATTTGATTTGTTAAAAAAGACAAAGAGTATTTGTTTCAGATTTCTATTGGAAAAGCTGAAAGTAATTTCAACTTGACTTTATTGCGATATTAAATGTTCCACAATCAGCTGATGTCTTTGAAGAATAACAGAAAGTCATACAATTTAAATGTATGGCACATAAAAAAGATACATCATTTTTCAAATAACAGTTTGCTCATCAGATCATCAGATTTCCGCACTTGCAAGGCATCAGTAAGGAGCGCTATCTCTGTCTCTCTCTTTTTCGCTCTGTCTCTATCTCTTTCGAAAGGCTGTCTGCCTTGGCCATTTTTAGACTACTTCACTTTTAGCGCTTCCGGTTCGTTAAATTTAACAGGCGAAGCTGCTGCGCACTGCTGGCCACAAGAGAGAGACAGCAGTAGCGTGTGTGAGTGAAAGAGAGAGAGAGAGAGACCGTAAAGAGTATGTGAATGGAGAAAAAGGCTGTAGCTGCTTCAGTGGAAACTTCAATAAAACGTTTGACGCTGCAGGCAAACTGACATTTTCCATTAAGTGCAGACAGCTGCCAAAGGGGACGAGGTTTAGGATGAGGGGTGGGGTTGGGGGTACCTAACATTTTGGCCAAGTTTTATGCTCGAAAATGATGTTCGCCTTGGACTGTTGATTATGATGTGCTGCTGCTGCTGTTTATAGCCAGCTTTTAGGCCACACGCACTGCACTTGCACTCAGGCACATTAATTAAAGCCAAGGATAAAGCAAAAGCTTCTGCTGAAGTTGGAGTTGCAGTTGGAACTGGAGTTGGAGTTCAAGCCTCAAGTTGTTAAGCAACGATTTTGGTCAAGTTTTTTGGCCAAACATCAAAGTGTCATCAACAGGCAGTCGACGGAGCTGCACTTCCGCATTTCCGACAAGGACGAACAGGAAGAAGAAGCGGACAAGGACAGTGGCGATGACATCGCTGTGACATCCTGAATGTCTTTGCTTGGTCTTCACTTCCCTCTCACTCTTACTCTTTCTTCCGCTGAGTGTCCTTATCATTTGCGACAAATTCGCCGACAACTTTACTACAATAATATTTATTTTGAAAATATGCTCGAGTGCGCTTTGTGGTGCTGCTGCTGTGGTGGCAACTCTGGCGCACGCTTTGAAGTGTCGCCAGCGTGCAAAAGTAATCAAAATATTTTGTCAGCTTCAGTTGCAGTTACGAAAACTGAACGCAACTCCCTTCAATTTCTTAGCCTGCTTTGTGGTCGTCGAATTTTTAAAGTGCTTTTGGCCAAATTGGCAAAGGGAAATTGAGTTGAAAGTTGTACGCTCTTTAAATGTGACAACAGCGCTGGCAGGCATTCCAAAAATTAAACGACGTTTTGCAACACAGAGTGTTTAACTTGCCTCTTACTTCTCTTCTATCATTTTCCCACTTTCTCTGTCTCCGTTTATCTCGATCTCATTCTTCTCCGTTATTTCCCGCATCGCATAAAATTGACATTTATGCAATTTGATTTTCTGCCGCTCAGCAAATTAAATTTACTCAGTTTTGCTACTCCCCAAAAAGTATGCTATGTTTTTATGCCCGCAGCCCAAAACAGACCAAAAAGATATGGCTGTGTGTTCATATGTGTGTGTGCTTCTGACGTTTTCAAACAATTTCACGTTGAAATTTGTTACAAATTGCAGCTACAATGAAAAATTTGCATACAATTTCCATATGCGTTTTTGTTATACTATCCAGCCCGATTCTCATTTCGCTTTCGCCAAAATGATTTGCATAAAAATGCCGCCTCACTGACAAATTTTACGTGTCGCTGAAAATTTATGAACTCTTGAAATTATTTTCGCTTTTTCTCTTCCCTTTTCAATTCGCTTTTGAATCCCGCGAGTCGCATAAAATTTGTATTTGCAGTTTCTTTGGGCTTTTGTTGAGGGTTGTCCAGCCGCCAGGCAGGTGTTAACATGTCCAAAGCCACCATTTGCATTTCTCCCAAACCAAAGATGAAAAAAGAGGAACAAGAAAAAAAAGAGAATAACACAGAATAATCAGCCCCCAGCAGTCAAAAGGCGACTTAATTTATTTGCGCTGTCTAAAACGCCAAACGAGCCTCTCAACCAATTTTCATTAAAGCACATAAATTGTTGTTTATGACACTCCTGCCCCCAGGACACTTTGGGCCCCAAACACGACAACAGCAACACAGTCACTGCATTGGAGTTTCAGCTCAGTTCAGTTCAGACAGTGTCCTTAGTCCCCTTTGTCCAGCAGTCGACTTCATTTCATATTCATGGACGCGTAATTCGCAACTCCTTTTTTCCTGCCTTCGTCCGTTGCCTGTTGCCCATTTTGTATTCGTTAATAAAGTTTGGCAATTATCTTGGCTGCCTGTTGCTGTTGTGTCTGGGATTTGCAGTCGGGAGACTACTGTGAATTGCAGTTAATGGAATTTGAGATTAAAGATAGTGAAATAGAAGCCCTGAATTTTGATATTTATGTTTCTAATGTTTTAGATCAGGGGTGCCCAAAGCTGCCTTATGGATGTGCACGCACCAATACAAATAAAAAAATGCGCACGCATACATGAAACGAAAATAATTTTTTATTTCAATGTGTACACAGAAAAAAATTGGAACATGTTTCTTCAAAAAAAAAACACACGCGTCACACGTTTCACAACGAAGTAAACTTCTTCTTTTTCGGTGTACACCAAACGATAAGACAACAACAAAATACATTCGGATTAGCAAAAGCAAAACGATGCAATGCATTTGTTTTTGTTTTGCCAGCAACGAAGGTCGACGGAAAGCGGACAGTGAAAAATTTGTTCTTGTTTTGCCAGCAACGAAAGTTGACCGAAAGCGTAATGTGCAAAATTTGTTTGTGTAATTTGCAATGTGCGCCAGAAGCTTACCAGTGTGTATTCTCACACACTTCCCATATCCTATGTGTAAAACAAAAACAAATGTGCTCTGTGTGCATAGGCGCTGGGCATCCCTGTTTTAGATTAATAAGAGACAATGCGGGTCTGATAAGTGGAAATACAAACTGTCTGATAGCTTTTGAATCTTAAAGTATTTCAGTATGAAGTACTAATGAGTTCAGAAAACATAGGGGGAAGAACTTAAAATTATTTAGCTTTTAGTTTAATTTAATTTAATTTCTTTATTTCGATTCCTAGTGCTACAAGCTAACGCTTAATATTTAATCCACTAGTCACTATTATAATCATTGATTCTAAAATCATATTAAGATTAAAAAATTTTCAATTATTAATAAGATGGATATAGTAGCAAATTATAATAATTTAAGCTTTAGTTTTCAGTTGTAAGATTAATTTTCATTTTAGCTTACAATTTTAATTTTCTATAATCTATTTATAGCTTTAAGCTTTTGTTTACATTACCAAATAGAATATTTCCAGCAATTACTTATCATCATTGATAAGTGCAATATTGTTCACAGTTGCGACATGTTTCAAGTTTAGATAATCAATAGTGAAGTTGAAAAGCTGTCTACAAGTTGGCTAATGCAGCACATGGCCATCACATCCATTCAGCAGAATCACCATCAATTTCATAAAGTGCAAAATATATGTATGTATATGGGAGAAAGTGAAAAGAAGTTGCTACATACATATGTATGTATGTTGTACCTATACTATATAAGACCTGCCCCAATATAATTGCATTACACGTGGCTGTCACAAGTGAAAAACCGCAGGAAAACCAAAAGGAAAAATGAAATAAAACAAGAAGCAGCAGCTGTCATATAACCAAACGAGCGGGCAAACCGCACGGACCACAACTTCAGCTCTTCGGTTACCTAGCAACCCGACTCAAATGCGAAAATGACTTGGCAGGCGACTTTTCATATTTTCCTGTTTCCTCGACTCTCGTCCAGGCGTGAAGTGTGCGGAATTCACAAAGTTTTCGCCATGTCGCCGACAGTACGGTGGCAAATCCTTTTTCTTAACCTTCAGCAAACCGTGCACATACTTCAAGTGTGCTTAAGTCTCACACACATCTCGCCTGCCTTTTTCATACCCCTTTTCCTGCCCCTTTTCAGCCTCAGCTTCAATGTTTGATGTGGTCTGCGAGTATGCAACACAAATCACCAAAGCACCAACGTCTGGAATTTATGCGCCTTCTTAGAAGCTGTCCCTCTTTCAGTGTGTGAGTGTGTGTGTGATCTCTGTGATTTGGTGGCAACCCTGGCAAAGCCTTCGAGTCCTAAGCTGACACTGATGTACGCCATTTTCCTGAAACATACGAGCATTTCTGCTGAAAGGCATTCAAGCGCAAAGACAGAGAAGTGAAGAGAAAAGAAGAGAGCTGAAAACCTGGAACATGGCTAGCCCATTAGCTCTTGAAATTTTCATTTCTTTTTTTCCATCATTTTTTTTTTGTATTTCTTATATTTTTGCTTTCGTCACGAGCTGTGTAAATATTTTTACAAATTATTTTACGCTTGAATGGAATGAACGGAGAACCGGTAGCGGAAATCACTTATGACATTTTCGATCTATTGATTTTTTATGGTTCAGCAATTTGTTTTGGGGTTAGATAATGGTTTGACAAAATGGTCAGAGCTTTAAGGTTTAAAAGAGTTTATTTTTGGTTTTGTAAAGTTAAAGTAATCATGGTTAACAGCTTATAAATTTTCCTTTAAAACTCGAAATTTGCTTTTGGATAGATTATATTATTTTTAATTTTTTAACAATATTAAAAATAATATTAAATAAATACCATATCAAATAAGTTTTTTTTATACATTTTTTTTAGGTGTTCTCTGCTGTCGTTAATGAAATTAATATTAAAGTTTCGGCTTTATCAACGATTTATTATAATTCTTTTATATATTATTTAAACTCGTAGTTAATTTGTCCATAGCTTAGAATTAGTTTCAGATCTATAATTAATATTCTGTTTTAATTGTTTGCTCAACTCAACTCCTGTGGGCAAAACTAGCTCAACTTCGGTTTAATCAAAGCCTACTTAGTATGGCTTTTAGTATAACAACTTGAAGTTGAGTTATCCAGCCTTCTCAGATTCACTTAACTTTGCTTGAGGATTCTCAGTTACTTTGCCATGTTACACAATACAATGTTGAATCTACAATGAACATTGTTACTTACATATGTGTGGGGGGTAAAACATAGATACTACCTGCACACCTTGCAAACCTGGAGCAGAACTGATTGTAACTGCAATCAGTTAGGAAGGCTAACACGGCGCAGCTACAAAGGCGACGACTGTTTGCCAAGTTGTAATAAAGTTTGGTAAACAAGTTGGATGCACACACAATAAACATTGTGTAGAAAATGGAAACGCAATACGAATTCTCATTCTCATTCTGTATTCTGTATCCTCCATTTTCCATTGCCAAACTTATCTTAAATTCTAATGCAATTGCCGTTGCCATTGCCATTGCCAAAGCCAAAGCAGAGCCTGAATTGTGTTTGTAAAGATTTTATACTAATGCTCTACTATTTTTCTTGCCTTTCCTTTATTGCAGGTATGTAACAACCGCCATTTCCTATGATGCTCATTGTTCACACACGCTTCTCCGTGTGTGTTTGTGTGTGTGTGTAAGTGGCAAACAAATGCATTATATTCTACATTTACTTTTCGTGTATGTATTAGATCCCATAAAAAAAACCTCTTTACGAGGTAAAAGTCTAGTGACGAAAACATTTTCATGCCCCAAAATTTCTGATATCCAATTTTGTGACGAATAATATTAAGTTTTACACATAAATTATTTTAAACAAAATTTTGGCACTCGGCACATTGCGCTAAAATGTCTCAATTCTTCAGACCAAATAAAACTCACTGTTTTGCGCAGTGCCGAATGCAAAAATTTTGTTTAAAATAATTTATGTGTTAAACTTAATATTATTCGTCACAAAATTGGATATCAGAAATTTTGGGGCATGAAAATGTTTTCGTCACTAGACTTTTACCTCGTAAAGAGGTTTTTTTTATGGGATATCAGAAATTTTTGAATAAGACATCAGAAATTATAAAATTGCAATATTTGATGTGATTTGAAGTGTAGATTTTTCTTAAATTGTCAAAATGTGGGAAAAAACTTTTAAGGTATGCCTAAGAGCTCTTCGAAATACCTTTTCAACGATATATAGATCGCATCTGTAGCTTCTATCATTTGGATGCTATGGGGGCTTAAATTTTAGCGGTTTTTAGCGATTTCCCGCTAAGCTAGCGATTTTTCGAAAAAGTCGTAGAACAAACGATTCTATATTTTTGATTATAAAATGATTTATCTGCCGCAAAAAGAATTCACCACTTGCAAGCAGTTTATTTCCGCATTACGCTGCAAGCAGTGTATATACTGCATATTTACATGCAGTAGTGTGAAGGTAAAAGGTATATTCTGTTAATAGGTAATATCTTGTCCAAACGAATTTTGACAGATATGTGTTATATGTCAAAAAACGCGGAATCAAATTGCCTATATTATATAACATATTTTAAAGTGATTTCATGTGTAGATTTTTCTTAAATCGCCAAAATGTGGAAAAAAATACCTTATTTCACCTGTAGCTGTTTACCTTTTTACTTAAAAAAAAAACGTTGAAGGTATGCCTAAAAGCCCTTCCAAATACCTTTTCAACGATATATAGATCGCATCTGTAGCTTCTATAGTTTGGATGCTATGGGGGTTTTAATTTTAGCGGTTTTTGGCGATTTCCCGCTAAACTAGCGATTTTTCGAAAAAGTCGTAGAACAAACGTTTCTAGATTTTTGAGCGGAAACAAGTCCTCATTCAAACTTTTAAGCTAAATCAACGATTTGATACTAACAAACAGACAAACAAACAAACAAACAAACAGACTGACTTTTCATCTCGTTTTGAGAAGGGCACCAAAAATTTCAAAATTAATTATCTTCTGAACCAGTGATCGGATTTTGATGATCAAGGTGTCATTCGACGCGTATTTTTGATTAGAATAGTTAAAAATAAATAAATAAATCAAAAAGGCTCCAACGGCCCCATTAGCTCCAATCATTTAAATTTTTCCCCTCCCACTTACACCTGTTTATCTCACGAACCAGGTGGGTTTTCAAAAGTCTTAGTATGCACATTTGTAAGTTTAATTGATACCTTTCGATCGGTATATAGCTCGACCTGATCGGGCAGTCATAGCAAATTTTCCATTCTTCCTGTGTATATATGCTAGTCGCTTTCGCACACTTCGTGCTGCTTTCGTCACTAGCGCGGACTGCCGTCCGCAGTGATAATAAAGTAGTCGAAATCAGTTAGGAGAGCGAGAAAGTGAGAGAGAGAGAGAGAGAAAGAGAGTGCGAAAGCGGCAAGCGATTCTCTGCTTCGCTTAACAAAGCGAATGAAAATTGTGTAGCATACTTTTTGGCGTGCGGTACGTGCCGCTTATCAAATGCATCAGACTTCATGCTCATAGCATAGAACGAGCACAGCAACAACAACAACAACAACAAATCGCACCCTGGATACAAAGAATATAAAATATAAAAGAAATAACAATACAAAACAATAAAAAACTACACAAAACAACAAAACACACTTCCGCATTCCCTGAGTTTTTGATCCTTTTTTGCTTAAAAAAGTAGTACCCTAACAATGGGGTATTTTAAAAAAATGTACCGACTTTATATTTATTTGATTTTGATGAATATTCATCTAATATTTAAATACATTTATAATATTAAATCTAATACATTTAAAGGGTGCTTAGAGTACAATAATAAATTTAATAAAAGTACTTGATAGGTTTCTATTAGTTTGGAAAATTATGAATTTTTTTTGAGGAAATATATCTTACAAAAATCCAACTGGCAGCTTTCACCTTTTTATGTTTTGCGAGTTTATTATTTGTGTAGTTTTTACAAAGGATAATAATACTTACGATAGTAGTGTAATATTAAATTTAAAGTTGCAGAGTAATAAAGCGTCGATGTCGCTGTTTTCATGCTGATTTTAAGTTGAATTTTATCTTTTTTATTGTTGATTTCTGCGCACTGCATCAGTTGGCAGTCAGTTGTATTGTTGTTGCCTGTTTGTTTATTTAATGTTATTCACTTATCCTGCAACTGCAGCTGAAGGAGCAACAACTGAGACTGGAACGTGCCACAGTGGCACATAAAAGTTAACATACGTATGTACATTCGACCATATTTACATTTGTTCTTTGAGCTATTCAAGCAAGTGTTTGGTTAGTCGTTTGCTGGCTCCACTCATTAGCCAAGTTAACGCCTTAAATTACACAACTAAATAAGTAAACTCTGCCACTGCAACTTGCAGTGTAACTTGAAGTACATATGTCTAATCCGATGCATATTTGCAGCAGCAATTACCGATAATTATGTGCATAATAACGGCTTGGCCTTTGGCCAACTGCAACATATTTGCTAATGCAATAATTGCGCATAATTATGCGTTTATTGAACAAATGAAATCAAAGACAACAATGGCAAGAATGAGCAGACAAATCGATAGAGAGAAACATTTGGCATGGCATATCAGTTCAGATCAGACTGAGTAGAGAGTTCATTTTGGCCCTGCTGGGCAATTGCGATTGCCGCCGTTTGACACGAGTTTCCATCGCTTCCTCTTCCCTGCCTTTTCACTGTCTCTGTTGGCATTCCTGCGGCGCGTCTGTCTGTCTGTCTGCTAGACCAAAACCCTATTACGAATACACTCATAGCTCGCATACTTTGGAGCCAGCTGCGATTCCATTGCAGTCGAATGCGAATGTGATTCTGTGCGTCGTCAGATGCCCGATTGCATTTTAATCGCGTTGCTTTTGGCCAATTCGCATTGTGCAAGCAGTTAATAAACTCGCGGCCAAGTCCATCAGCAATCAGCATGTGGCATGCAACCACACTATGCTACAAATGAATTGTATACTCATTTTTGCCAGCAATTTAACAGAAAATTAAATCAGCAAACAGTTTAAGCTTTAAGGCCCTATTCTCTTTCAGCAAAAAATTTTTTTCGACTTTTTTTTTTTGCATTTATTTATAGCTTGGGTAGTTGTGAATATGCCCCTAAAAGGATTTTTAGAAATTCGAAATACTTAAGGAGATATGGCCATTTTTATCCAGCAATGTTAATGTTAATGCATGTAAAGTCAAAACTTTAAACGCGTTTATCTCGAAACCACGTTTTTCGAGCTGGCGGCCACGATTCCGCCAGTTCTACTGAACCGATTTGGATGAAACAAAGTTTAATCGACGTAGAATTGTCACCATTCTGGCCCGTAGTAAAATAAAAATTTTGCGATTTTTTTTACTATTTTTTTTTTACACTAAACTACAAAAAAATGGGTCCAAATTGAAATTTTTTTTTTGAATGGCCGCCATTTTGTCAAAAAAAATCGCAAAATTTTTATTTTACTACGGGCCAGAATTACATCTATGCTGATCATAACCCCGTTTTTTTTTTCATTTCCGACGCTCCGGAGACCCGGAATCGTGGCCGCCGTGACGACACCTTTTTTTTGCACCACCAACTTTGAAGTCTCATTACTTTTTGAACAGCCCTCGTATCGAGGCAAAAAAAATTTTTTTATTTTCTTTCATTCATTACTAATTCAATAAAAAAAACAAAATTCAAATATCTTTTTGCGTTTTCAAATGAGAATTTTTTCAAAAAAGGTCCAAAAACAGCAAGCTGAAGGAGAATAGGGCCTTAAAGTACTTTTAATGCTAAAAAGTGAGAGTTGAAATTCTAAAAACATTAGAAATTTTCGTAAGAATAAACTTTTGCAAATTTATTGTGATTTGTGCAATAATTTAAGGAAGTTCTTTTTGCGCTAGGAGTAAGTAAATAAATAAATAATTGACTTGAAATCGATATAGCTACAATACAATAATCAAAAATACCACAAGGAAATTTCTTTCAGTTTTAATTCAGTAGAGAGTTAAGAATGCGTTGAAGTGAGATTAATCTTAAAGGCAAACAATAACAATCCCAATCATAACATATTTAAGTTTACTTATCATTTGTATCAAATGATAACATCTTTACTCAAAAAGAGCGCAAATCTTTGCTAATTGCTTGTCATAATTTCAACTTGGGATTCCTTTCCAGCTCGTTGGGTTCAATCAGCTGGCGATTTGTCTCTGTCAGAGCTGTCACATTTTTGAATAGCAAAGTTCAATGCTGCCACCAAACAAACAATGTCCAATGTCAAAGAGTTCTTGGCTACACAGATTTCAGATTCCAGACTCCAGCTGCTGTTGCCCGCAAATCCGTCGCAGCTCGCAACGATTTATATTTGCCATTTCCTGCCAGAGTCAAGTCTCATGTGGCACATGTAAGCCAGCCACAGAGGAATAGTGTAAAATGACAACAACAACAACAAGTAGAAGGGGGGAGAACATCGATGTGCAAACATTAACCCCGAACTAAGTGAAGGTCTGACTCGATACTTTTTCTATTTTTGTTCGCTTGGTTTATCAAGTCTTCGTCTTTTTCTAGCTCTTTTCTGGTTCTCACTTTGTCGCCTGCTGATTTGTTGCTGATGTGTTCTTTCACTAAATTCACTTAAATTCCTGTTATTTCCGCATGTTTCACGCCAAGCAACTGCAACATGTATCCAGAGTTGTAGTTGTACTTTTTGCCACAAATCTTCTACTCGTTGCAACTCGACTTGCAGCCATTTCTTTTGCCACATTTGCTTTGCTTACGTTTTTGCCAATTTGCACTTCATGAATAAGATAGGGACAGAGTGTAAGAGAGAGAGGGGGAGTCTGAGGGGCAATAGGGAAACTCGGCTGGCCCATTAGACAATTTGCACATTTGGCCAAATCGAATCGAATCGCAGCATGTGTCCCAAAATGTTTGTTGTTGCTGGCCAACTTAATTCGCACAATGTTTCACAGATTGATGCATTTCGCCCTCCGATTGATGCATTTGCCACTCTGACTAAACATCCGTTTCGCGTTGACCGTTTAAAGTTCTTTCAAGTGTGAGCACAAACAGAAATTTGCCCAGCATTTCCATTTGCTTAGCTTTAAAGTTTAAACAAAACACATGAAGTTGAATCCACACGTTCCTAGCAAATTCTCGAGAATATTTCGGGTGAAATCATATGGCAATAAAACTAAATGGAAAAAAGAAAGAGAATGCAATAAATGGGGCAAACGAGAAGGTTTTGCAAATGCGCTGCAAGTGATGCATTTTTGATGACACACAGCATGAAGAAGGAAAATGGGGGAGGGGAGGAAATTGTGTACTTTAGACATTTTGTTGCAGCATTTTCAGTTTTCATTTCGACATGGAAATATTTCACCTGCCCTGAAATAGTTTTATGTGTTTTGTTTTTAGTTAAAGGCGACGTTGTCATATCAAGATTTGTCGGTTTGCTTAAAGTTACCGTAAAATATATTGCCAAGTTAATATTTCATGAGGTTCTCCAGGCAGAATAATTTAAAATAGGTAAAAATATATAGTTTAAAAATATCTGAATGTTTTTACTGTGTCTACCTTTATTTTAAATAATATAAACAAATTTTAATTTTAATACACTGATAAAATATGAAAAATAAAATATAGGTAGAATAATATATCGAAATCTGTGGGATTGACTTTAGAAGATTAAGTACAATTTATTGTTAGTACATATATAGAATTCTTAAATCATGCTCGTAAGGAGAGCTTATAGTCCTCAAAGGATTATTAATAATAGACTTAATAATTTCTGATGAAAAGTATAACTTTTTAATTTTTCTGCTTTCTGCCCAGCTTATTTAGACTTATCAGTAAGCCTAATTAGTCTTTAATAATCGCACTATCTTCTCGATTAACAACTCTGCTAATGGCAATTTCCTTACTATTAAGTCTACACATTTGAGTCGGGGGATGGGGCTGTACAAATTGTTCCAGAATCAAACACATTATGCTGGATGTAAGCTCAGACTCACGTCGCTTCTATTCACATTTGTCTCTTTCACTGCAATGCACATAAGCTGCAGACAATTCGGAAATCATAACGTACTCAGAGTTCAGTTTCCCAATCAAACTTCACTTCAACTGCACATGGCGAAAGGGGCGGGGAAGGGGCGGAGGGAATACTAAGCCTCAAATTCGGAGTAGACGCAAAGTTGGCCCCCATTCTGATCGTTGTTGCAGTTGCAGTTGCAGTTCATGGAGCGCAAAATGAGGTTATGCTAGGGCTGTCGGCTGTTTTCCCTTGCCTCTTGCCCCTTGCCTCTTGTCCCTACTGCTTGCCACAGACTCTTGGCTCTTGTTGAAGAGTAACATGTTTCTTTTAGCCTTCTGTGTGATTTATGAAGAGCAATTTTAATGACATTTCCCGACAAGAGTATCGACACAATAGCTGCAACAACACTTCCAACTGGCAACTACCAACTGTGCAACATGCAACAACAACTTGCAGCTTCGCAACGTGCTGCACCCACACCCAAGTTGCCAGTCATGCGTGCGTCTCATAAGTGTCTCTGCCACAGAGACTCGGAGAAGAGTTGCTGGACACACCTCCAGCTGCCACGTCCAGTTGCACAAATAATCGCAGCTCATAAATTCGCCTTCAGTGCAACAGTGTCGCGATTTGTGGCAAGTTCCTCGACGCTTTGTGCCACAGATACACGCCAGATAAGCGCAGTTTAGCTGCTGCTTTTTATTGGGTCAACATGAATCAGTTGCCTGATTGCGCAATCATTAGAAAACTGCACAATCATTTTGACCAACTTTATGGCCAGTCAGTAAACAAAACCTTTTCCCATTGTCTCTTTTTTTTGTTTTGAGTTCAACTTTGGGTTTATTTTGAAATCAGTAAATAAATAACCAAATATGTATTGTAGTTTGTCAATTGGTATTTTTTTCTCTGCTCGCATTTTCTATGCTGGCTTTTCCTTTGCCCATTGCCATTTCCATTTCCATTTCAATTGCCTTTTGAGTGGAAAAATATGCAAATATCAACGAGGACAGACGAGCATGAGAATTGCATCGATGTGCAGCAGCAGTAAATTGCAGTTTGCCAAAAACATTTTGCCATTTGTTTGCCCTTCTCTTCTCCCGATCTCGATCTCATTCCCCTCTCCTCGCATCAACTCATCCTTACATACAATTGTGCGAAATTTATGGCCAAAAGCTGCAGCCATTTTAATGTGTGGAAATGAGAACTCTATTGATATATGGATATGCACATATTATTGACAGTAGCAATTGCAATATGTTCATTTATTGTTCAGCTATTCGATTCTGTTATTCAATCGACCAGAGAAAGAGACGGAGAGAGACAGAGACAGATGTGTTTGCCTGGAGAACAAGAAATGAGCTGTCGTATGTAAATGATAAGTAAAAGTGAATTGTGCTGGAGGGAAATAAGAAATGTAGTCGGAAAAAGCAGAACATTTTATAAAAGGACGATTAATTCCTTATTGACAAACTGTTTAAACAAATATTGGAGTGAACAATTAAATCAATAAAAAAATGAATATCTTGATTTAAAGCTAAAATAAATAAACATATAAATAGTTGACTTGTTGATAAACGGAAACTATAAATATGTGTTTAAATTTAGAAATCATATAATAAATTATATATCTTATTAAATTTTCGCTTATTAATCGATAAAGGTTCATCCATCAAATTAAAAAGTCGACACAGTAATGGATGAGTTTAAATAACAACAAGATAAAATGGAAAATAAATATAGCCAATATAATTCTTAAAATGCTTATTAACTTATGAATTGATGTTTTACTTGTAAGTTAAACAATTAAAATTTGTTTAGTTCATTTATTTAATCAGTTAAAATAATTATAAAATAATCTTATCTTATTTATTATAATTAATTTTGGGTCAACTTCTATTAAATTATTCCCAATAAAGCTCGATATTGATATTTCTTAATTTTTCACTTTCCTCTTTCTTTATCTTTTTACTTCTTGTGCACCTTCCGAGACTCTTAAAGTTCTGGCAAGTTTACAGTGTCAAACTTTAAATTAATTTCAATCTAAAAATTACGAAATAATACCAGCCAAGGCAATAAATAACAATTCGATGTTCTTATCACATAATACAGAGCCCATAGCCAAGTCGAGGCCATAAATCAAGTGGAAAGCGCTTTTCTCCCCTTGGCCAAAGATCCCTTGCACTTTGTACTTGCTGATGTTGTTGTTGCTGTTGTTGTTGTTGTTGTTGTTGCTACTGTTGATATGGGTGTGCGAGTGTAAAATCTAACAACGCCGTCGCGTGAATAATTAAAATGAATTGCCCAAAGTTTTTCTTCTCATACGCTACTCTAGCTTTTCCCCAATTTTCCCCTGCTGCAAAGCATTTCCCATTATTGCTTTTTAAAGTCGTCTGGCCACATGTGTGTAGACAAGTGTGTGCTTAAGTGTGTGTGCGAAATGGATGAGTATCTCGTCGACATTTCTAAAAGTGAACAACAATATTTTGATAGCCGCACAGTCAGGGCAATAAAAAAATTAACACCCCGCACTGATGATGATCATAATAACGATAATGATGATGATGATATGCTGCGCGGACAAAAGATGAATGGAAATTCTCTGACATCTAATCGGTTTTCCTCTTGACTTTGCCAACTGGCTACCATAAGGCAGCCTGATATTAATAAGCTTTTTATGATCTATAATTTGTATTCGAAATTTGGTCTGAATGAGTGAAGAGACCCGTTTTGTAATTTGTTGCATGATTGATTTTACTTATCGATTTTCTTTTTATTCTTTTTTTTGTGAGTGGTTGTGGGGTTCATTTTTGGTGTTATTCAGTGTGCGTTTTTAACCCCATTAATCAATGGGTTGCCCCTTTTGTCTCGCTTTGCATATTGCAATTCGTTGCGCTTGAGAGCGATATCAATAAAAACAACAACAACAACCATAGCAACAACAACCAATGTGGTTTCACTTGCTGTGTTGCGTAGTTTTTGTTGTTGTTCTTACTTTTTGGATGCGCTCGGCTGTTTGAGATTTATGACCCTTCAAAATGCAATTAAATTTAATTGAAGCGCGAAAAAACGCACGCGATTGTTTGTCTTTTTCACACATTGCAACGCCACTCTCTTTCTCTCTCTCTGTTTCACTTTGGTAACGTGTCCACTCTTGCAGCCATTTGGAGTCACTCATACGCCCTGTTGGCCATTTAATTAATGGGGCCAAATGCGTTTGTAGTCCGAACTCTGAACAATAAAAACACCAAGACAAAAAAAACAAATCTTTAACAATTGCATATTCAATTTCAGTTTGTCTACCGCTTTTCCACTTTTCCTTTGCTGTGCCATTTTTGAGAGTTTCTTTTTTAACATTTTGAACATTTCGTTTCATTAACCAGTTTTTAGTTTTGGGAAAACTTTTTAATTTATTTTTTTGTTTGCTTAACTTTTCTTTGCCATTTTTCATGCTCAACATTTATTCATTATCTGCTCTCTTGCACAACTGATTTATTGGTGAATATTTTTGTCCTGAATGCAGTTTGAGTACATTAATTTAAGAGCAATTAAATAATATTTGCATTGAGGTGCGAAAATTTGCATTTAATTATTTAAACAGTTGCTGTTGTGTTTGTCTTTGCTGACAGTGGTTTCAATATTGTTTGCGGTGTAATTTGTGGTTGTCTCTTTGTTGTTTATGCGATATTTAATTTGAAAAATATATAAAATAAAAATTTTTTAGTTTTAAGTAAATAAATGTATCCAAAAATTAATTAAAATAAGCATTGAGTAATTTAAAAATATATTATAAACATTAAATAATTAGACATATTTTTTGCGAATAGAATATTCTTTCTTGGGGAATATTGCACAAACAATTAGATTTATGCATAGATCCTGTTGTACGCAAAAAGGCTTTGCATTGCCAACAAGGATATATTGAATTATTTATGCTTGTCAATATTTGCCATCAAATGCAAGAAAAAGCCGTCGAGAAGAACAAAGCAAAAGACGGACAGAAAGAGACGAAGGAAAACGAAAACGAAGACAACGGCAGCTCGTTCTTTATCTGCTTGTTAATAAAAAGCAATAATAATATTTGCAATAAATAAAAGCGCACAAACATCAAATCACAACGGGGATAACAACAAATATTTATGACGCGCCAAAGTGAAATATGAAAAGGGGCGGAAAAGTACAATGAACATGGCTGGATTTTAGCACGTAGCTGACAGAAAATGAGGAAAAACGCAGCAGCCGTTGCCCGTTGTGAAATTGAAAAGGACAAGTTAAGCGTTTAGGAATACAACTACAAAAAAATATGGAAAAAATATAAATAAGAAGTAAAGCAAAAGAAAAGAAGTGGACTGAAAAAAAAAGGCTCTGCAGCAGCAGCAGCAGCAGCCGCATAAAACGTGGCTAATAGAAAAAGAAAAGGCAGCGCAAAAGCCGCATAATAAATCATGGCTGGCTGGCTTTGCTTGGCCCGGGCTGCAGTGGCCAGGACATAAAGGACATTCGCATGTTCATAAAAAGCTAGTAAAATATATATAGAAAGACTCACATAGAAAGAGAAATGAGGAATAATAGCAAATAGCTAAAGCCATAGTCAAAGCGAAAAAGCAAGCGACAAAGTCAATTATGCAACAAGCAACTGAAAATGGAGATGGAGATGGAGATGGAGAGAGAAAAAGGGAGCTCAAGATGGCAGTTATGCTTTAAATAGACTGCCAAAGCCAGACGGTATTATTGAAATATTAATGATCCAACATTATTAAAAACTTCCACTCACAGACAGGAAAGGACGAGACGAGACGAGACGAGATGAAACGAAACCAATCGTTGGCTGCAAAGTTTTCAGTTACGAAAATCGACAAATTGCAAATTGCAATCAAAACTTAATCAGTTTAGAGGCTTAGACTTTGCTCAAGCTATAGACAATTTATTCCCCATTCCCCTGCCTTCCTGCCCCCAACCTTTGACTGTCCCCGTCAGCTATTTGATGTTTGCTCAGCTTTTCATTAGATGAAAACGCGTGGCGAAGCTCTGCCAAAAATGTGAATATTTTTGAAAATTAAAAGGATTTTGTGCGTCAATATTGACACAAGACTCTAGCGGGCAGCGGTTGCTTTGACTGACTGACTGACTGAGTGAGTGAGTGTATGAGTGTATGAGTGAATGAGTGTATGAGTGAATGAGTGAATGAGTGACTGGCAAAACGTATTCGAGGGATTGTATCCATGGCCCAGCCAAACGAAAGGTAAACACTCATTCAGCAGTTTCGAGTGTCTGAGTGCAGTAGCTTTTTATACATTTCATTTTTTTCTTTCGATTTTGATATGTGCCACATTCAAAAACGAAGGAAATGTTTGACTCTTTGTTGAGCGAGCAGAATTGCAGCAATTTCATTGGGTTATTTGGGTTAGTTTAAAACTAGGATGCAAAGCGATTTATTAACATTCTATTGGAAAGAATATGAAGTTCTAAAAAAAATAGAATTTAATTTGTTTATCTACTCTCACTAATATTAAACTTTCGATTGTCAAATTTTAATATTTAAATAAATTTTATGAACTCTGCCCGGTGCAGAGTATATTGGAAAAAAATAGACGTCTGATTGCTTTCGATCTCTAACATGCAATGATTTAATGCTCTCAAATTAAAGAGGCTGAGACCTCTCGTATAACAAAAGCTCTTCGTGAGCGACTTTAGTATTTACAGTTGTTCGATTTCAATTTAGAATATCAAAATAAGAATACTTCAATAATTATTTAAATGAGAATTGAATATATGAATGTAACTATCTACAAAATGTGACGAACTCCTCAAACATAAATAATATTATAAAAATAATATTATTCAAATTTTATGAGCGCAGTTAAATAAGCAAATGTTTAACAAGAGTAAACTTTATTTTCATACGAACTTGATTCTGTTAAAAACAAAAAAATATAATCTTTATTAATGCATAACTATAAATTATTTGATTTATCTTTATTTGCTAATCTCAAACATTATCTGCATTCAATTAAACTGTTATCAATCTTGTGTCTTGTTTACCTAATTGATTACTCTCCGCCGCACAGTTATTGCATCTGTTACCCCCGTTAAGCCAAAATCACCTGCTTCCCCAGCACAAATAAATCATAAGTCAGCCTGCCATAAATGAAAAAATAAAAAAAAACCCTGTTAAAATTAGCGCAAAACAATTACGTGACTTGTCAACTAATTACAATATTATGTCCATCGACGGACATCCCGTCGCTTCGCTTTGTCTCCTGTCGCCAGTCTCCTGCAGCTGCGTACCCCCCTCAAACAACACCTCTGTCCCATGTCCTCCTTTTCCTCCCTCCTGCCCAGGTAATTAACGCGTGACATTTATGCGTGACAGCGAGGAAGAGCAGCTCATAAAAATGCCACGCAGGCGACACGCGAACATAATTTGTTTAAGGTGCCTCTTTCTCCCTTTCCCGCCTTCCCCCTTGAACCCCTGTTTACCCCTCTTGCCCAAGCATCTTGTCATTTTTATGAAAATTCTGCAATAAATTAAAAATTATTGCCATACTCTGTATTTTTTCTTTTCTCTTTTTGAATGCCGCTTCTTTTTGTTCAGTGTAGCTTAATTTTATACATATTCCTTATTATTTTCATGCTCTTTTTTTGTTGCTCATTTTATGTTAATGTTGCACACAGGTGATAAAGTTGCCCATTGCCAGGCTCCATTATTCATTGTGGCGCCATCGAGGATGCTGCTTCTGGGCCATTACAATTTATGCAAAGGCATGTGCAGCTGGAAAACAAACTGGAAATGGAACGGAGACAAAATGATGATGGCCTATTTGTTGCTAGATTACAACAGAGTCCCCAGAGATCATTTTAATGTGCTAAGAAGTCGGGTTGAAATTCAAATTCATATAATGCCTTGGCAATGATTTAAGTACTTTTATAATTATTATTTTTAGTAATATATTCTGAAATTAATATAGCATTCAGCAATAAAATAAATTATTTCACAATTATTTCTGTTGTTTATTTAAAGAATAAATATTCTCTTTTCACATTGATATTTTCTGCATTTACTTTAAAATCTGTGCTTTTCTTTTCTTCACAATCCAACTAAAATATATTTCCTTTTAACCAATTGTTTATCCATCGTCATATACCTAAAACTTTTTTTATGTTTTTAATTATATATGAATAATTTAAATTCATATTATGCCTTGGCAGTGCGGAAAGTTTGAAAATCAAGCAATGATTTAAGTACTTTTTTAATTATTATTTTTATTTTTTTCTACTCTGAAAAAAGTATTAAATTCAGCAAATAAAAAAATATTTTCACAAATATTTTTGTTGTTTATTCTAAGAATAAATATTCTCTTTTTGCATTAATATTTTCTGCATTTATTTTAAATCTGTGCTTAAATTTATTTTCTTCACATCAAACTAAAATATTTTTCCTTCTAATCAATTGTTTATCCATCGTCATATACCTAAAACTTTTTTTTATATTTTTCTCCTAACCTTTTTTGAAAATTACAACTCATTATGCGATTCATTCAACTTCTTTTCCTTTCTTTTTTTCGCTTTTTATGCATTACGTCTCAATTTTTGTGTCCTTTTTTATTGAAATCAACACGCAATGCTCGTATTTCCCCCCGCCCCCAATTCAGCAGCCTTAAAAAGCCTTTTTCGATTTCGTTTGCCCATTTTCGTTTCGGGACAGAGCTACAAAGAGGAACAATACACAAGCGTGACAACGCCAAATGTGACTTTGAAAATTTGATAAATGACCCAAAGTTCAGACGACGCTGAATATCTGGGAATGAAATAAAAATCGAGCAATAGACCCAACAAAAAAAATAAAGAAACCAAAGCGGAACTGAAATAAGGAAACGAGAAAGAACTAAAAGAATGAATGAGCAACTGACTGACTGACTGAGTGAATGAATGAATGAACGAATCAATGGATATGGAAACGTGCGAGGCAAACGCAAAATACGAAACACAAAACACGAAACGAACCCGCGACACTTTTGACAACAAACAGACGGCGACGATGGAAAACTGCGGCACGGGAAAAGTCAGCGCCACATGTGCGTAGACAGTTGTTGTTGTTGTTGTTGCTGTTGTTGTGGATACATTTAGGCGCCCTCGAGTTTGATTCAACGTCACAGTCACAGTCAAAGTCAAAGTCAACCTAACTCGACTCCAGTCGAGCCAAGTCATTCTTCATTTGTAATGCCGCCAGCGTTGCCTTTGTCGCAGCGCCATGCCACGCCCCCAAAGCCTACTATTTACACACACACACTCACTCAGCGGCCAAATTGGCTTAGGGATCTTGAGTTCTTAACTGAAAATTGTTCGACATTTATTTTCTGCTTATTTGATACTTTTGCTACTTTTCCTACTTTTGGTATTGGAGCTCGGTGAGGGAGGTAGTCGGAGTAACTTCTTCTTTGGCATTTGCAGGCGGTCGCCCCACATCAAATATTGATATTAAAAAATCGCATCACGTCGCTTAAGTTTGTAAATAATGTTCTGGAAAATTTATTAGCCAAGAACCCGAACTGCTGCCTATTGACGAGCCACTGAATTCCCTTTGTCGTCGCTGGATAAATGTGATTCAGTTAAGAATTTACTGCCACTTGGGCATGGGTTAGATGTTGTCTGGCCAACTAGGAACCTGTCAGGCGAGAGTGAATCGAAATCGAAAGCGCAAAAGAAAATTGCAAGGCTCAATGATTTGAGAAGTTCGATTGGCATTTTTATATTTATATATTAATGTGTTGAAGGTCTTTCTTCTGGATCAGAAAAGCAAAATGATTTAATTTTAATAAGCTTAAAGTTAATTCTCAATATTTATTTACATTCAGTAAGAATAATTAAAAAATTAAACTTAAATTTTATAATCAGGAAAATAGAATAGAAATTTAGAGGAAGAGTACCATTCATGACTTATAGCTTTTATTCGCTTATATTGAATTTTTTCCTTCTTTAATATGATGTTTGAATCTTTTCCCTTTATTATCGTTAGCTTTTTTCTGCTGCCAACGCAATTTAATTTTAATGAGTTTAAAGTGCATTCACAATGTTTATTTACATTCATTAAGAATAATTAAACATTTAAAGTTATATTTTAGAATAAGAAAAATATAATAGAAATTTAGAGGTAGAGTCAATTAATTACCTTAAGCTTTTATTCGCTTATATTGTAGAGTTTCCAACTCTCATATGATATTTTAATCTTTTCCCTTTATTATCGTCAACTTTAATCTGCTGTCAAAGCAATTCAATCGCTTGCAATAATCACATGTTTCAGCCAGTGTCATTTCATTTAATTGCCAGCATTTCACAGCTTTAGCTTTTTGAAACAACTTCCGATGCTTATTTTATTGTTTTCACTCAGTTCATTTCCCGACTCCTGTTAAAACAAAGAGAAATTTCTCTTTCTCTCCTCAATTGCCTCACTTAAAATGCCAGACACAAAACTGGCTTCACATTGCAACTGGTCACAGCTTCCACCAAAGCCAAAGAGAAGAGAGAGAAAATAGAACAAAAAAAAAAAAGAATTAATTTCTTCTTTAGATAGAGTGAAGTTGCTTTCAGACTCGTAATCAATATAATTACAATGGCTATTCGAAAATGTCGCACACGTAGCTTGTGGCAGAGAGTAACGAAAAATTGGCCAAGTTGAGGCACGTAGCAGTTGCAGAGCAACAGGAAATAATACACATACGCACTGTGAGCCGTATCGAAAATTATAGGCAAACATTTTGGCCCAGCTGACTGAGGAAGTGAGGCGGCGGAAGCGAGGCAACATGTTGAGGCAAGTAATTGACAAACATGCCACATGCCACTAAACACAAATTAGAGAAGCTGCGTGCAGCAGCCCGTGGCAATCAATTGATTTTGGCCAAAACATAGTATGGTAGTTGCTACCAGTCAAAATGTCAATTAAGCTGTGGGAAGTGGGAAAGGAACGTGTGGCAAGGGAGGGGACAGTGCCACAAATGATTCCCATTTGCATTTTTAGACAGTTCCATGTTTTTTCTTGCGGTTATTCTTGACACTTGCAAATGAATTTTATGCAAATGTTTTTGCGTTTGTTTTATAAAATTTCTATTTAAATATCAACACAAATGTGCGTAAATATTTTACGCTTGAAACGCTTTAATGGCCGCTTAAGAGAATTACGGAAGGGGGAGGTGGTAAGAGGGGCTACGGCCATTTTGTGTCTCATTGTTGTCCATTTGGGTAGAGCCATAAAAACATTACGCCCAATAAAATAATTTCCTTAATGATGTTGCCATTTTTGGGAGGCTGGCCAAAAAGCGTTGCAAATTTTATACGTTGGCTGGCGCCCTCTGTTGGTCATTTGCCAGCCATATAAATTAACTGCAGCTGCTAGACGCTGGACGCTTGTCAACAGCTCAGTTCTGTCTCTCTTTCACACACTCTCTATCTCACTTTTGCTCTAACAGCTTTCAGCCGCCTTATAAACTTTATGCAACTACTTGGCCAGCATCATTTATCAGTCTCTGTCCATTGTCTTATAAATTTGTTGTTATTTTGCTTGATTTTTTCTGCAGTTGCTTCTTCGTTTTTTATTGGATATTTCAGCTCGTTTATCAATGCGCCATTAAAGTGCGATGCCATGTGGCGCCCTCTGTCGGACATGGCGTTGCCAAATTGCAATATGGCGAATGGTGTTGCCTGCATATCCGTCGAATGACAAACGTTTTGTTGTCCTGCCACCAGCAATAACAGCAACAACAACAACCTCAAACTGTCCACTGACTCACATATCGAAATGTCGCGCATTGTTGTTGTAGTAGTTGTTACGGTTGTTGTTGTTGCTGCTGACTGCAACTAATATCCGTTTCCGTTGTAGACAAAATGTGTTGCCATTTATAATGTCAAGTGCTTGGCGCAAGGACAAACTTCTGTGTCTGCCTGTTGTGTGTGTGTGTGTATGTTAGTGTGTATGTGTGTGTGAACGTGTGTGGCATTTGTGCATGTGAAGGATGTGGGTGCATAACAAGCACAACAATTTGTTTGGCTGCCTCTTCTCATATAACACTGCACACAATTTGGCAGTCAATGCCAATCAAAGAATTTCAACAAAAAATTAAAATGTGAGCTTTAAAATAAACTTTAAAATTGTCCTTTAAAGATTGGAAATGAACAACATTTAAAATTGTAAAGCCTCAGTTTTCATTTCAAAAACTCAGTTAATTTAAAAAACAATAAGTATTTAACAAAAATAATTTTTGACGATATTAAATAAAGCTCATTGTAGTATTTTTTTTTAAAATAAAGTCCTAGCTTCCTTTGCGAATATTCAGGTTATAAAAAGCTTTTAACGAAATCAACAACGTATGAAAGAAAATACATAGTTAATTTAACATAATTAAAAATATAATGTCATCAATGTTTTAAAAAGAAGTAAGCATAAAAAATAAGAAGTACAATAAAGAAGAATAAACAAAAAATGTTATTAATGATTGTAAAAAGAATGCAAAAATCAATATTGCAGCTTTTAAAACTGTCATTTTCATTCTGCATCTACAATTTAATTGCTTCAGTTTGTCTCTTGGATTTTCTCTGCCTGCATTTGGCAAATGTTGCAATTTGTTTCGCTTTATGCAGAAACTATTGCAGAAAAACTTGTGCCCCCATCCCCAGTGAAGGTGTCCAGCATTTTGTGGGGCAGCAAATATGGCAGAGACAGAGACAAATGAAGTTATTGAAACCTCATTATAATGGCACAGACGAAATGCGCAAGGCAATGTGAAACAGATGGAGACAGAGTGGATATTAGTTTGATGAGGAGGAGCAGAGAAAATAAAGGCGCTTGCGAGTCGAAGCTAATGCAATTCATCAAGTGTCAGAATGCACTCGGAAAATCAACAGCCAAAAAATGATCAGACGCATTAATCACACGGCACAACACAATTGGCCAGGCGAGCACAAGATTGGCGGCAAAGCAGCGGGAAAACACTTTGGAGAAGCTTTTCAAATTGAAGAACTTTAAAGAGGAGCTGCCACTTTGCTGAACGATTTTTCAAAAAATTAGCCAAGACACGGACGCTGCCTGAGCTTGTTCCTTATTCCCCGGGCAAAGATGCTCTGAGAACCAATCGAGCACGTCCAAAACTAATTTCTCTTGATTACGCGGCAGAGAAGTGGAAAGGAGAGTGGAAAGGGAAGCGGGAATGGGATTGGGGCAGTCAGACAACATGCGGGACCAAATTGGCTTTGACGCTGCTTGACTAGCACTTCAATTTCTCACTGCAGACGCCACCAAACTTTCACAGTTAGAGATGAGCGCGTGACTCAATAAAACGTCAAAAGTTTATCGACATTAATAAATATTTTGTCAAGTTCTTAAATATATTTTAATATTTAACTATTCATTTTATTTGATTAAAACATTTAAAATATAATAATATAAATAATATAAAAAGTAAATATGTCAAAATTTATAAATATTTTGTAAAGTTTGTTAATACATTTAATATTTTACTATTCATTATTTAGTTTTATCCTGATTTAACATTTAAACAATAATATAAAAAGTAAAAAGTTTATTGACATTAATATATATTTTGTCAAGTTCTTAAATATATTTTAATAGTTTACTATTCATTATTTAGTTGTAACTTGACATAAACATTTAAAAAATAATAATATAATATTTTAAGTATTTTTTTGCCCTAATAAAATTATTCATAAATGAAAATAATTGGGAAAAATATAATATTAATTAGCTAAAAAGAAAACCAAGGTTATGCTTAGCTTTGTCAACTTGTAGACATTTTTTCAATAAAAATGTTCTTATTTTTGTTTCTTAAATCACATTCTTTTCGTGTCACGTGCTCATCTCTGATCGCAATATCTTGCCATCAGTCGTCATCACTCGACAGTTCCGTGTGCTTATAATGTCACTTCGATGTGGCTGCCTCTTTTGCCACATCTGTGGCGTCGAGACACGTGCAACGCCCTGTCCCCTGTCCCTGCCCCTGTCTCTGTCACACACTCAGTTAGCTGCCCACTTTAAATCGTTTTTAGCTGCCGCAAAATATGAAAAATCATTTGAATTTTCCCGCCTGTGCGCACAATCTTCAAGTGTCTGTCAAAATAATTAAACGAAATGGCCCCAAGACAAAATGCAGCGTGGCCTTAGCTTATCACACTCAGAGATTTTGACTAATGTTGCATTAACTACAACTCGAATTCTACTCCAGACAGTGAGATGGAGAGGGGGAAACATTCACTGAGGGGGGAGGGGGAGGGGCACCCAATACGCCTCAGAGTGCAGCCAAGTGCGGAAATGGCAGTTAATAAACGACAACCACGACGATGACTATTTAGTTTCATTTCATTTCGTTTTTTTTATGACTTTCGTTGATTAATGGAAGGTTACGTGATTTCTGGCATAGTTAAGCGATTAACATGGCAACTGCCTCGGGATCGGGATTTGTTTCTGGGAGTGCCTGGACTGGATGCGGGTTCTGAACACACTGCACTGCACAATCGGTAGCTTCTTCCAACAGTTTAATGAACTTTTCGCCGCTGTCAGCAGCTGGCAATGTGGGTGGGAGACGCTTTTAATAATAGTCGAACTATGAGATACTCAGACTCTGAGACTCTGTTACAGTCTAGGCGAAAAGTTAATTGAAATGATAGCCCTGCAGATGCTGTAATTGAAAGAGCAGCACAATTTATGCAGTCATCAAAAGCTCTGATTTGATTAGAGGGAAGCTCCAAAGTTATAAAATATAAATACTGCATTCAAACTAACTAACAAAGAAACTAACAAACTAAGCATAAAATAAAACCAAAATTAAAGATTATTTGCCATTAATTAAAAACCATCTTGAATATATTGTATGACATTTATAAGATGGGCTTAAGGATAGATAGATACTTATAGAAAATATGAAAAACATTAAAGATATTTTTAAAGCAGTGGTGGGCACGCAGTGGCTCCGAGAGCAGCGGCTGGTCCCATCTTAGGTAGACTCTAATAGGGTTGTTGTTGCTGTGCTCCCGAATTCAGATTTCGTGCCCAGTGCTGTTTTAAAGTAATGGGTACAAAAGTAACCAACTTGAAAAATAACTTATTTAATTTATTAAACTAACATATGCTAATCTTTAATAAATTTTATTTAGATATCAACAAATTTCTTAAATGCTCTAATGTGTTTATACTTACTTGAAGATGTTTAATATATTTAAAAGTGTTCTTGTGTAACAATCATTAGGAAACTTTAAGGTTTAAAGATGATATCTTTATAATAGGGACTTTTATGCTTTCATCAAGTTGTCATCCTTTTACTTTTACCCTCTAAATGTGATGCTTAATTATGTGTCATTTTACTTACATTTAAATGTCTTCTTTCTTCTTTGCAGGTATGTTGTTCTCCAGTGAAAGGGTCACTTTAACCTTTTTGACAGTCAGATCACGCCTGACATCCGTCGTCTGGTCGTCGGGTCGTCTGGTCTTCCCTCTTGTAGTCCTGATGCGTATCCTGTAAGTGCCAGACACTTTGACCCGTGCACATGAACCGAATCACCTGCAATGCCAATATTTATACACTCACACACAGAAGTAAACAAACAAGTGAGCCATATGAGAGTGAGTCCCAGAAATCCTCTGACAATCCCTCACTTTGAATCCATTCCCCCCTTTTCCCCTCTGTCCCCCCTCAGCCATTTGGGCTGCAAGCTGTTAAGCTGTGCGTTAAATTGCTAAAAGCCTTCGCAGTTGGCTTAAACTAAAAGCCAGCACGGCTCAGGGCTCGGGTTTTTGGCTATTAATCAACTAAACGTTGCAACTATTTGAAATTGCCAACACACACAGAGAATAGAGAAATTTAAGAGAGAGAGGTACAAAGTTGAAAGTAATCAAAATTCAGGTCCGTCGCTTGTTTTAACCCTTTTCAGTTGACTGGTAAAAAATGTCAACTGAAACGAATTTGGTTTTTGTTTTGTTTTTTTTTTTATTCTTTTGCTGCACAACCAACTAAAAATTCATGCGGTCTGAAAAAGAGGCGGCAAAATTTGAATTTGCTGCACATGTTCATCAATCAAAGCTGTAAGCCAGCCTCAATGTTTGTTATTTTTTCCTTTTCATTTTTTTGTATTTGTTTTTTTGTTGTTTCCTTTTTCCCTTTTGTTTTGCCTTTGACTCGTTGGCACATCGTCTGGCCAAATATGCAAATATTGTAAACATTTTTCCGTTCAGTTTTCAATACAATTTTCATAGATTTAGTGTGCACACACAGTTTGTTTAGTTAGTTGCTGTTGTCGACCTTTGCCAGATAAAGTTGTAGTCAGCATCGAGAGGGGACTTTTCCCATGTACTGTATGTAGTGTGTCCCTAGTATAACAAAGGACGCTTGTTAAAAGCTTTCACGCTTCCTGTTTCACCGTTTGCCTGGATCTGAATACAGAGCCCAGCAATTTTGTCGCCTTGTCGCGCTTTTGTGTCATTGTCACCGCTGCCTAATTGCACTAACCGCAGCTCACACCTCCAACCCCCTGTCAACCCCCTCTCACTGAGGTAAAAAAACACTTGAGTGTCATTTGGTATTTTTTGTTCCCCTTCTTTTTCACGCGTAATGAGTGCGAAACGGACAATGCGAACAATGCAATGGTAATTGTATGTGGTTCTTCTAAGTGTATTAGTGTGTGTGTGTGTGTGTGTAAGCTCTATTGTTGTGCGTAGTTTTTGAGGTCAGCACATATTGTTCTCTCTGTGTGTTAAGTTTATCGGCTGTTAAATCACTTTAATGGCCTTTGTTGTGCCAACGAAACGATTTTGAGCTAAGAAAATGAGAGATTCTTTGGCATAGATATATAGTAGGGTGTCCCCTTATTTGGTCAAAGTCAATATTTTTAAACGCATACGGGCTAGTTCTGTTCATTAGGTCCTAAAGCACTCAGAAATAAATTTTTACCTCAATCGGAGTATGATAACCCGTGCCGACTTGGATCGGAAAATTTAAAGATTATATGGGACAAAAAAAATTTTTTTTTTTTTTTAATTTTTTATTTTTTTATTTTGTTTATTAGGTCCTAAAGAACTCAAAACCAAGTTTTCACCTTAATCGGAGTACGATAACCCATTCAAATTTGCATCGAAACATGAAAAAACAGTATTTTAACACTGATTATACATTTTTCGATGATTTTTCATGTTTTGATGCAAATTTGAATGGGTTATCGTACTCCGATTAAGGTGAAAACTTGGTTTTGAGTTCTTTAGGACCTAATAAACAAAATAAAAAAATAAAAAATTAAAAAAAAAAAAAATTTTTTTTTTGTCCCATATAATCTTTAAATTTTCCGATCCAAGTCGGCACGGGTTATCATACTCCGATTGAGGTAAAAATTTATTTCTGAGTGCTTTAGGACCTAATGAACAGAACTAGCCCGTATGCGTTTAAAAATATTGACTTTGACCAAATAAGGGACACCCTAATATATAGCTATATATAACTGTATAATCGGCAATCGATAAACACAATTTAACTCAAGTTGATATGGGAAAAGTGTGAGAGGTACTCTTAAAGATTCATCTGAGAAGTTTTTTCATTACTTTACATTTGATTCTTGCCGATAATGCATTCGTAAAAGTTGACTTGAGCTATAATAGATGTTATAACGCAACTATTTATTATTATTTTAAAAAGGAACTTTTTAGATTTAGTTTTCTAGACATAGTCTAACAGACCTTCTTTGCTTTCTGCATCTTCATATCTAAAAATGTTCCTTATATTATGAATCAACATTGTTTAAGCCTTTCCTTCAACAGCTTAAACTCTTTCTTAACTGTGAAAGCAATATATTGTTTGATCTTTTTGATAGCTTCCTTCTGTTTCATCCCCCTATTATCCCTTTTCTTTTTACCCCACCAATATGTTTAATTCTAAACAGACAGCTCTAGAAGTTCTCATTTCAATCCACAGTCTCTGGCCACTTGTAATATTATTTAATTCATGTTGGTACCTTTTTAATCGCCTTTGTTCCCCACTTAATCCCCAGCAAATGTGCCTTATCTTTGTGTTTTGGATTTTCAAACAACTTCGAGAATACGGAACAAACACGTGGAACAAAAATAATCTCCTCGTTGAGCTAGACAAACGACGAAGGAACAAAAAATTATGAAAAACACACATAATTCATAATTCGTTTTTAATAACAACACAGCATCAGAGTTGAAAAATGGAAAATCCAGACACGGAACAGTACATAACAAAATAGAATAGAATAATATGAAAGAGAGTGAGAAGGAGAATGTGAGAGAGAGAGAGGGAGAGGGTAGGCAGGAGGTGCTTAAGCACACGTGCGCTTTATCACACAGAAAAACCGACGGGAAATAAAATCCGGGGCAACAACTGAACTCCTTAACTGAAAAAGAAAAGAGGGAAGAGAATGTCGTCGCCTCTCATATGCATTTTGTTGCTGATGTGTTGGGAAAAACTTGTGCGAAACCTGGCTAAAAATCCATTTGCACATTTCCCGCACTCCCACTGTGGTACAGTTGCCAACAAAAGCTGCAACTTTGTGCCGTTATCTCAAGCGTTGCCATATGTTGAGTGGCTGCTGAGGTAGCTGCGACTACTCTGGCGGTTTCTTTAGCCGGCTAGACACATTTGTCATTTTATTTAGCCTGTCGCTGGAGTTGCCACCTCAATGACGCCAACTTTTTCTAGGAGTTTTTCTTGCCATTTACATTTGCATTTTGTGCAATTCTTTGAAAATGTATTACACAAGGTATATTAGTTTATTCACTTAAAGTGTGACGTTTTTAGGTAAAAGTATTTGAATAATAGAGTTGGTAATTTGGAAGTAATACATGTGATCATTTATTGAGCCTTTTGGAATGAGATTATAACAAAATAAACTTTCGAATGCTCAATAAAATTTTATTAATTTTTTTTTTGATACTTGTGTTTATTTTTTGATAAATTTACTAAGCTCAATTATAATAATTTTTGTAAATTCTGTCAGTTCTATTAGTATTTATGTAATGATTAAATTTGATCAAAATGTGATTACTATAAAAATATAGTGAAAGAGCATTAAATTTTCTCCATTCCCAACTCATTTTTCTCTCTTGTTTTCTCTTTGCATTTGCAATTCTCTTTCTGCCGTCAGCTGGTATTTATTGCCACACTAACCGCAATTGCCTGGTTTATGAGGAACACCCAATGCGTGGCTTAAGCTCCCCTCACCCTCCCCCTCCACACACCTCCCGCTCCTCACACCTCCCCCTTTCTCACTCCATTGCCATCTTAAGCAGAACATAAAAATTATATTTAATAAGTATAAATTATGATCGAAGGCTAATCCCTTTAATCTTTTCGTATCGTTAACTGCACATAAAAGCCTTGGCCAAAGTGCACTTTTGGGTTGCGACCCACCGCCTGATTCCCTTCTCTCTGTCCTTCTTTCTCTGCCCTCCCCATCTACTCCTTGTTTACTCATTGCTTCCCCTGTTCCCTGAACAATTCATTCAATGGACACTCAATGCATCATTCGATTCAATGGCATTGTTCAGCTTCAATTCTCTAATCAATTTGGTAAACATCTGTCGCGTCCAGGATCGGGATCAGGATAAGCAGCAGCTCCTGCAACGCACGCGTCGCTGCCAACGTCAGCGTCAACGTCAGCAGCATCGACATCGACGGCTGCTGCACATTATCCCATTTTGTAATGCACACGTAGACGATTCCCAGATGTCTATGATGTGTGTGTTGTGTGTGTTGTGTGTGTGCAGTGTGTGTTGAGGGTTGTTGATGACAAAACGTCTGCCGCACATTTTTCAACGCTTCTCCCCCCCGTGCCTCACGTGTCCCGTCTGCGTCCTCATTCCCCTGCCGCACACAGTCCAAGATTTTAGTTTCCTCATAATTCTGTTCTGTTCTGCTCCCGTGCGTGTCTCATTAACACTTCGATTACCGAGCACTTTCTGCTACCGGAGGGTTGCTTTCCACAAATGAAATAATATATTTTATTTAGCCCAGTACCTAAAACAATTCTAGTTTATGGTCTAGGTAAATAATTTCAGCCGCTGCCTTCGTTGTTATGAAATGTTTAATGAGCTCTGACATCGACCGGGAAATTCTATGTTACTGAAAAAATTTTCAATTAGTTGAAATTTATGTGACGGCGCCAGGGAAAATAATTTCTACAGAATGTGCAGTCTGAACTTGAGGTTTTTATAATTTCCATTTCAGTTTCAATTCTAGTTTTCAGCTTTGTTTTTTATTTGTTAGTTAATTGTGAAAAATTGCTGAGTGCGATATGAATAATAATATATGCAGGAATGCAATTAGTTAAGTTGTCAAAGTTGTCAGACTGAGCGGAAGTTGATTGGAGATAGAAAGGTATGGAAATTTGTATTTTTAAAGGAATTTAGAATTGTTAAAGCGTAACTCGCGTTAAAAGAATTAATGAATAAATACACATTTAATTTTTTTATATGAAATTAAGTCTATCAAAAAATATGTGAATTAAAAATTAATGTACACGATTTCTAGCTGACATTTACATTGTTTCTGTCCAGCAGCTGCTCTGTCCGCTCACCTTTCACAATAACAGCATCTGCCCGCCATCAATGTGGCCCAAAAGTGATTTAGCTCTACACAAAACCATTCCATTTGAGCCATTGCCAATTGCTGGCCATAAATCTCAACGCTGAACGCTGTACAAAAACGAGCCTAGAGTAAATCTCATTCAAACCAAATAAGGAACGATCGGATCGGTTTGGATCGGGTCACGTGCCTCTGCCGCACGTCACCTTTCACACAGCAGGCGAGGCAAACAAGAGTGCAACATGCAGCATGCAACAATGAGGCATGAAAGATTGCGACAGCGACAGGCCAGATAAAGGCGCCTCTCTCAACATGTTTATGCGCAGCCTTAATCTGCGATCCTAACTCGAGCCATTGGGGGTCTTATTGGATGGATTCATCTTGAGTTTGAGAGTTTCATCAGCTGACAGAAATGTCTTTTTCTTCTGATTGTGGCAAATATCTTGGCATTTATTTGCTCTGCTCGTTGCGTGCAAAAGTTTTAATTAAAATTTTGGCAAAACAATAACAGTAAAAACAATAAGCAGGGAATGCAACATTTGGCTGCAAGGCAAGAAACAGTTGGCTGTCAGACAGACAGCCGTCAGTCATTGTCGGATCAAGTAATAATTAGTATTTAATTGCCAGGCAACTGTCTGCTGCCATTTTGACGCATTGCAAATTTCAATTAATTATTGCCTGGCAGCACATATCAAACATGGCCAAAATCTGTGTTGGCCCACTTATGCCACAATACCAATTAAGCAGTTCAGTTGGCAAGTGCACTCAGAGAAATGATTGTAGCCCACAATTTAGTGATCTACTGTCGAGTTGGATTCCTTGACAATTTCTTCGAGTGTAGTTGAGGCCTTGTCTTAATTTCAACGCTTCGTTGGTAATTTATGGCTATTAAATTACATTAGTTTCTGACATTCGCTTATGAAAGCCAGCTCTGTTTCAGCCCCGAGGCCTTCGTCTTACCATTCACCCAACTGCACATTTGTCAACCAACACTTTTGGCCTGATTTTCGGCATCAGTTCATCTTCTTTGACTGGGCCAACACTGCGCTCAATTAGCAGACACGACTTTCCCACGCTGCCTGCCAAAGCGAATTCAATGTCACGTCGCCATCGCACAACAGACTCACTTTAAAGAGCCAAAATCTAAAAAAAGAGAACATAAAATACAGTGAAGCCAACATGGGAGACGACGGTTTTTCCTGCGGGCGCTAAAAATAGCAGAACAACAACCAAAGCGGAGTACAAAATGTGGTTTGTAGCACCCGCGATAATCAATTATAGTTGGAGTGTATATTCGTATTAGATATTAATAATATTAATGAATTAATATGCAAGTTAATATCAAAGAAATGTGATGCCAATCAACGTACATAAGTATTTTTTATTATTATTAAACAATTTAAGTCAAAAATTACATATAAAAGACGTACATAAGTATTTTTTATGATTTTTAAAATATTTATGTCAAAATTAACATATTAAATATTAAGGCTCAGTTTTTAATGTCTAAATAAGGTGTTTGATAACTATTGAAAAGAGAATTTGACGTAGAACGTATGGAAAATAATTTCAAATTTTAAATTATATGTTAAATAAAATTTGTATGTACATTGAAAAAACGGCCCTAAGTTTTTTCGATCATATCAGATCACAACAGCTGAAATATTTCTATATTTCAGATCACAACAGCTTTTAAAACATCGTATATATAAGCAATCTTATTAGTATTACTTGGTTATCCCTTAGTTTTCTTAAGTATTTCATATATACATATGTCTCTATCTCTATCATTTTTCTATTATTTTTTCCCTCATAATGTTTATTTAAGGATTAAAAATCTCTAGAAAATATTAGAAATTAACGTTGTTTTAAGCAGCATTCAGCATAGTTTGAATAAATTAAACACAGCAACAAATAGATAAAAATATATTAGATACTATTAACTTAAACCAGGGTATTTTTAAGTTGATTCACACTTACTATATTGAGTGAATATGCTGACATTTGTGTGTTGTTGCCCACGCAATCGCAATGAAAACATCAAGTTGATGCAGCTTCCCTTTCCCCTTTGCCCTTCTCCCTTCTTAACTCCTTGCAAACTCACAGCACTAGAATCTGTCTCGTCGAGTACTCCTCTTGCCTCCTCTCACTGCTCTTTCCCCCTTTTTGGCAACTCCCTGGCGATATTTATGCTGCCTGCGCTGTGGCACAAAGTAATTTGCATGCGCGATAATTTTACATGCAAATAAATGTCGTATTTAAATGCAATTAAAAATGTTTACTTGGTTGCATTGGAGCCGAGGAGGCCCAGGAGGGATGAAGCCAAAGCATCGGCCAAAAATATATTCCCGACTTTGGCATGCCTTCACATAGGCTCTGTCTCCATTCCCTCCACTCTTCCCCGCTCTTCTCCACTTTCTTCACCAAGGAAAACAGCACGTGTGCAAGTTAAACAAGCCGAATCCGTGATGTTCCTTGTGGGAGTTGTTGCTGTTTGCCGAAGAAAAAGGGCGTAGGGGGAAGGGGGGAAAGTTACTTTTAATTTGCGCTACTTTTTAATTTATGACGTGGCATAATGGAAAATCAGCTGAGGCAGAGACGACGATTCTCGTTGCCTCTCGTCTCAAGCTCATCATTATCATTGTCATCTGTTCTGAGCTGCGGCTTAACTTTTGTTTTTGTTTGTTTATTTGTCTTCTCGTTGTCGTTATTATTTTAGTTGTTGTTGCTGTAGTTGTTGTTGTTGCAGCTGTAAGTTGCATTTGCATGGAGTGTGTATGTGTGTGGAGAGAACTCAGTTCGTAGCAAGCATCCTTGTCGCAGTTGCACACAAGTTACGGAGTCAAAGACCTTCCATTAAAGGCAGCTTCTATTGTTGCCCTTGGCTTCCATTGATGGTCCTCAGGGAGCTAAGTAGTTGAGCAAACCAGATTTGCATATGTAACATATATGTGTTGGCACTGACAGGGTATATTAACTTTTAACTTTAACCATCTGCAGAATGAAATACTTACTTGGGACCAACTTATTGTTGACTATCGAAATATTCATATATTCCGGCTTTAATTAGCTTTCAAATGTTAATAGACTTTTAAGCATTTAAAGTTTATTTCGATTCAAGTTCAAGTTCATGGAATTTCATGCCTTTGAATTTTATCCAATAACTTGAATCTGTAATTTTTAATCTTCTACGGAAGCTATATGAAATGAATAAATGAGTTCCTTTCTTTGAGATTGTAATTTTTAAATAATATTTAAAGAAGACGATTAAAATTTAATTTTAATCACATTCATTTTCTATTAGTCTTCTGTCGAAGCTACCTAAATTTTAATATTTATTTTCAAAATTCAACGTCTAAAATATTTTGATATTTTTATTTACTTCTAATTATTTTCTTCAACACTTTCTCAGCTTCAATTTGATTACTGCTAGATTTTCGCTCTACTACACCTACACTTAGTTATACTTACCTACCTACCTATGCCAGCTATCTGTTCCTTTCTCTCTCTCTCTAATCGTATCTCCGTTACACTTCAATTTAATCCTCGTGCTCGACATTGCCCTTTTCAAACTGGGAAATTGATACATCAGCATCGTACTCAGCTACCTGCTGCCTACTCTACACTGTGCTACCCACGACGAATGCACAGCACATTCCAAACACAACACACACACACACACACACACATGTACACACACTCTACACTCCACAAACATTGAAAATGGAGGCGCAACTAATTTGCCAAAATGTCAAGTGGCCGCTTAGATCGGTTCCAGTTGCAAAGAGCTGCCGCTGTTGTTGCCACATTGTTGTAGCCACGCTGTTGTTGTTGTTTGCAGCTCAGTGTACACTCGACAACAAAATACCAACAAAATCTTTCAAGTGGCAGTGAAAATTTCACGTATTTCGGGCAAACGGCGACGAATTTGTTCAAGTGCCACACGAAAACAACAAAAACAACAACAGCAACAACAACAATGTGTAGAGACAACAAACAGTAGGCAACATGTTATCGTTGTTGTTGTTGTTGCTGTTGCGGCTGCCGCTTTTATTGGGAACACAAATACTACACTGACTTTAATTCCATTTCACGTTTCTCATTTGGAAACCTGTAAAAATAATTTGCAACGCAAATATTTTTGTTGCATTGATTTCGTTGAATTTGCCACCAAAGTTGAGAGTTTGTCATCAGGCAAATTGCAGGAGATCTCGCTTCACTTTGTGATATTCGAATTCTGAATCATAAACAACAGTTGGACAATTATGAGTCACTGTAGAAAGTTGAGTGGAAATTGGAAATGATCGTAAGTTTTAAGTTAGACTCGAATATTGATCTGTAAAGTCATTAACTGTATTTCTAATATATTAATTCTTTTAATACCTAAGGAAAATAATATGTTTATCCCATACCTGTTAAATAATGATTAGTAATAATAATCATTAGTAATTAGATTATTTTTGTTTAAAAGTCGAACTAATGATTCAATTACGATTATTTTCGGTTTTGCCAAATTATTTAAAGATTACAGTTACAAAAAATCAAAAATAACCTAAAGTTATTACAATTATTCAAAAATAATCAGAATAAATAAGAAATAATCAAAAATATTTTTTTTGAGTATTCGGACTATTTTTGATTTTTTCTGATTATTTCTGAATATTTTGGCTACTTTGATTGTGAAAACTTAAAATAATTTGATTTCTACTAAATAGTCATAAATAATCAAAAATAATCGAAAAAAAATCAAAAATAGTCCGAATAGTCCAAAAGATTTTTTTCTTATTATTTTTGATTTTTTCTGATTATTTTTGATATTTTCTGATTATTTTTGAATAATAGTAATAATTTAAGATTATTTCTTATTTTTTGTAATCGTAATCATTAAATAATCTCAAATTTTTTAACAGTAAATTATATTGTCACAACGATTATTTTCAAAAATAATCTAATTGATTAGAAATTCTAATCGAAATTATAAGGTATTGTTTTTCCCAATAAAGCTTGTTATGACAAATGTCAATTTGAAGTTTTCCTTTTCACCTTAAAAATAAGAGAACGTTAATCATTCTGTGTTATTTTCCAAATTCCTCTTCCTATATTTCCCCATTTTTTCCCTATTGGAAACAAGTGTCTGAGACACTTCCTACTTGGCCTGGCTACGCAATACTTTGCCTCTTTGCCACGCCCCATAAAATCAGAGTTCAATTAACATGTTTACGCATTTTACGATTGCGAAATGTAAAACAAGCCATTCAAACCGAGCTCAGATTGAAGCAAAGAAGGAGAAAGAGAGGGAGAGAAGGAGTGGGAGGGAGGTAGCACTTAACCCGTCTGAAGCGAAATGGACGCTCCAATAACACTTAAAGTCGCATATTGCGGAGTTGTCCAGCAGCCACTTTGTGGCCCATTTAGCGCTAAATGCGAGCAGGCAAATTATGGAGTCGTAAACCTAAGCGCAAAATTCGAAATAAATATTAAATTTTAAATGGAGCTGGAATGTGGTTGTGGTTGTGGCTGTAACTGCAACTGCAACTGGGTGGCATGCAGAGAAAGAGAGACAGAGACAGAGAGAGAGAGATAGTGCAAGGAAAGTGCGTGGAATGAAGAAATGTGCGCTAATTAGCATTGGGGCATTGACCAAATGCCAAATTTGTACGAAATTGATGAGCTGCTGACATATTGGGTAAATTTATACAAATTAAATTATTAAAATGGGTTTCCCCCTTTTCATTCCTGTTGCATTCCCCTTCCTCCTTCCTCCTCCTTTAGTTCGCCCTTCGTTTTTGGCTTGTCGGACTGTCAACGTTTTGTTTTTGTATTTGTATTTGTATTTGTTTTGTTTTGCTGAGCTGAAGCTGCGGCTTGTCACTGCCAGCCAGTGACTCGTCTCGTCATCCAGTTCCCAGTCCGACGAGGAGCTGACAGAGAGTAAGAGAGAGAGAGAGAGAAAGAGAGAGAGTGAGAAGGGAGCGAGTGATGTGTCGGATGCGGATGAGAATTCTGCGGGCCAAAACTTATTTATAAACATGCGACTATAGAAAGGCATTCGGGATTGAGCGGAGTATAGTAGACATGGATGGGCATGGATGCCATGGGGCAACCCCATGAGAGTCCGTGTCAAACATGTTTAACAGAGGACTACCGCAACAACAATGAGCATGACAACAACAGCAGCAGCAACAGCAGCGGCAACAATAACAATAACAAACAGAATGAAAACTGGTTTGGCAATGCATTGTTGTGTTGCTGCTGTGACAATCAAAATAAAAACAATTCAAATACGAGTACCCCTAACTCGACCCACCACTCGACCAGCAGCGTCAAAACCTCAACGAAAACGAAGCGAAACAAACCAAACCAAACCAAATGTTTGCAACTGTCACTGTCAGTGAGAAAGGCAGCTTCAAAAAATAAAATAATATAAAGTTTCGTTTCGTTTTGTTTTCGGTTGTTGATAAAAACGACAAATATTTTGTTTTTGCATATTTTAAAGATTAGAAAAATGTGGGCAACACTTTTTGAAGTCAGTTAAAAGCATGTCAGCAGCAGATAAAGATGGATGAGTTGTCATGTGCAGTTAGTCAAACTGAATTTCAAAGTCAGTCTTTTTAATAAATCAAATGTTCATAAAAAAAATGAGTATGCATCAAAAGTTAGCTCAATTTAATTACCAACATATTTTGCCCAAAATAAAGTACTACTTAAAGTTCCCTGCGATTTGTATGCTTTTGATAATTTGCCAAATAAAATGTTAAGATTGTTTCATTGCCCTGTTATCGAACATGTTTCTCTCTGTTCTGTTTTTTGCCATCTGTCATCTTGGGGCGACCCTCTGATAATATTTTTGCCATGTCAAGTTCCCCTAATATATAGAGCTAGTTTCAGTGTCACATCTGTCCAACAATTTGCGCATTTTTATGACACTAAATGTCACTAATTTGACAGGAAATGTCAGCGCAACAAATGCGAATGTGGAGTATCTCAACGAAATGCATAAACTTTACTAGTTTATATTTATTTCCTTTTTTTCAGCACTTTTAATGGCAATTTGTCGCATTAGATTGTCACAGAATGTGACACTAATACACAAAGTAAGAGGAATAAAATATTATGAGGTTTATTCAGTTAAAACTGAGACAGTAATTTAGTTATTAAAAACTCCAAAAATGAAAGATTTGAAATAAGGAATAAAAATGTATAATGATAATAAAGTTAATAATTCCGTTTAGATTATTATAGCTAAAAACTTCATCAAATATTTACACTTATTATTTCATTTTTAATTGCCACTTTTAACGCAAATCATTGCAACATTTTGAGAGCTAAGCTAAAAAAGCCCTAAAGTCAATTTGCAGTTTAGTCCACAATTTCTTCAATTTCTCGACAATTGCAACGCTTTTCCATATATGGAGCCAGCACATTCCATTCATTGGCCAAATAAGGTCAAAATTGCAAGAGAGAGACGGAGTAAGAGTGAGAGAGAAGAAGGCAAAAGAAACATGCAAGTTGGTTATGATTTCTTGGGAAGTGTCTGGCGTTGTTGATGTTGCCCCTTTTCCCGTTGGCTCGTTGGCTTAATCCTAATTTATGCGCAAATAATGATGAAGCAGCTCATGATGCCCCTTCTATCAACTCTTGCCCTCTCTCTGTCTGTCTCTCCTCCCTCTCTTTCTCACTCGCTTAATGCATTTGCGAGTCTGGCTTTTGGCCTTTCTTGTGGCCGACGTTAAGATTAAGTGGCTTACATTTTGCCACGCGTGTTGCATCCACCAAGTTGCCGTTATGCATTTTGAGTGCCAGACAATGGCAACATTGGCGTAGGGTTGACAACGTGCCCAATTCAACTCAAACTTAAATTGGCTTTTTGGTCAGCAGCAAAGTCGTCTTGAAGACGGTTTTTGATGCATTGATCTTGGCTTAACTCTGAGGCGTTCATAATGAATTGTAAACGCAGCCACGTGTGGCACACACAGGGTTGTATCTAACTCAAGATACCCTTGTACTCGCAGTTAAGTAGATTTCAGAACACTTGACTCCCCCCTTTAACTTCACACTTTGCCAGTTTCCCTTCTTCCGCCCTTCCTCCTCCAGTTCCCATGTCCACTGGGATGCCTCATTGCGCTTCATTGCACGCCGCAAACTTGTTACCAGAATTCCGCTTCCTTCGTTTCCCCCTGGAACACAATTTCTTACAACTGTTCTTGTTTTTCCCATTTCTCTTGCTTTTTTGACCATTTGTTGGACACGACTGCAACGTGTTCCACTTCACGGTTCTGTTATTTTAAAATTTGTCATGAAAATATTTTGATTGTTTTCTTCCCTCGTCGTCGTCGTCGTTGCTCAAATATTATGATTATTGTTGTTATTTTATAACATTTGTTTCCCTTTGGATGTTGCCACATGCTCCACATGCGCTCTTTAAATTAGATTCTGCGGTTTTCCTTTCCTGACATGTCTGCGAGGGCGCCATATTCATTCCTCCACCAAATCAATTGACTTTCCTCGTTTGTTTATTTGTCTGCTCGTCTGCGGTTAGACAGACCTCCCTCTCTTTCTCTTCTGTCTCCCCTCTTGGCTTTGTCTTTGCCACTTGCTTGTTTATCTATGCAACAACAACAACAACAAGGACTCGTTGTCTCCTGGCTGCAAATTATATTTGCCAAGTCGCTAATTAATTAGACTCTGTCGAACTGTCGAAAGTTGACTGCGCAACTTGCAACTTATTTTTAATCGCATATTGAACAACGACAACAACTTTAATAATACAACACTTGGCATGCAAATCAGACCCCAAAGATAGACAGCGAAACAGACGATGCCATAATCCAATTTAAAAAACCATTGCCAATGCTTCCTCTCTCTCTCTTTCTTTTTTCCACTGCCATATAAATCAAGACACACTGCGAGTTTCGTTTAAAATTCATATCTTGTCAGAATGTAAGTTATATTTTAAGCTTTTTATCGTCTTTCAAAACGGCTGCAGTTGTCAAGCGACGCGCCTCACATTACTCATGCCTCAACTGAGCCCAGTCGAAGATGTGAATGAAGTTGCTACCTGACGATGGGGCAGCGAGGGGAGAGACACAAGGCGACAGTCGATGTTCCCCCATTGGCAGGGAGGGGAGAGCAGGCAGGGGGTGTGGCGCTGGCGATTATTGAGCTTAGTTTTTGACCGTTGCAACGGTGTGTGGATTTTTGATTTAGTGCGATTGCTGCATTAGGGTGATTCAATAAAAAAACTTTCAGAAAAATTTAGAAAATATTTAAAACTCGATTTTAAAATCGAACTTCCCTAATTTGAATCACCATTAAACAAAGAAAAGGTTCGAGTTATGGAGATATCCGACTTATAGAGTTATTTTTCTTAAGTTTATTAATTTTACTGCCACTCATTTAGCTCGAGTTAGAGAGAAATTTTAGTTAAAGAAGTTCGAGTTATGGAAGTTCAACTGTATAGTGAACAAAATTCACGTTGTTTTCTACATCCATAAAAAATATTGTCCTTTTAGAATGCCAAAGGAAATCGCTTGCTAATAATTTTATAAAAAATGCAGATATTTAATTTGTTGCATTAGGGTGATTCACTTTAAAATGAAAAATGCACTTTCTGTCAGCAATAAACTAGGGAGTTTTACTTCAGAAATAAAATAAGTTAAAGAAGAAAAATGTATAAATGAGAAATGTATAATAAAAAAACAAAAGTTTAAAAACGTCTATTTTTAAATTTTTTCATATATCAATCTAGCTATTAATGTAACAACGTAAAACTTTCTCATTATACTTTTTGTGTACTACTTCGTCTCCCTTACAGTAATTATGCTTTAATTTTTTAATTCAATAAAAGCTTTTGCTGGATTTTATTTATTATTGCAAGCAGTAATATTTTGAAGCACTGTGAATTGAATCTGTTTTCATTTATGCAGTAACTCAACTCAACTGCACTTCCGCACTTTTCGCCAGCTGAGAATTAATGTGATGCCATTTAAATAATTTCATTAATTGCTTCAGCTGTTGCATCTTGATCGTATATATTTTTATGAGCTTCAAATAGTGAGTCACCCTGCGCCAAACAGCTGCACGCCATCATTTTTATGGCATGCCAAATCTTTGGCCATTTAGACGGCCTCGCACAATGATTGCTAACAGCGAGTACAACAAGCATCAACAGCGACAACTCAATTGGCAGCCACGTGTTGCATGTGGCACGAAATTGTTGTAAATAATATTTATGTTGTGCGGCGACGACTGCTTAACACCTCCAGTTGCACAGCTATGTTATGGACATGGCTCGAATGGCGCTTTATGGCCAGAAAACTGGCCACAAATGCGAGCTACTTAAAGTCGGCTCATATATCAGCGGCTTTACGGCTTAAATGCATTATAATTCAAGCCCAATGTCTATTATGGGGGCCACCTGTTGAAGTCGTTTTCACGTTTCTGCACATACAGTGTGTCACAAAAATATGTTTACATTTTTTAAAAGTTTCTACATTGATTTTATTACATTATTTCCTACTTTTTTAGACTTGAAACTAGTTTAAAATAAAGAAATAATAGTATTTATAGGTCCTAACAATTTTTAAAAATAATAAAAAAAATTTGTGATTTTTTCTCTGTCAAAATAACTACGTGTCATACTGTAAATTCCATCATCTTGAGCTGAAATAACAACATGCTCTCTGTTGATATATGCAACTGAACTTTGACTGGACTTGCAAGTGTTTTGACTGTCTTTTTATGGCCAGTTGCAGATGGCCAGCAATTTGATGCTTAATTGTGTGCATTCAAGTCGTTAAGTCTGTGTTGCATTCGCAGTTGCCATTAAAACTGTTAAACTGTAGACTTGTAAATTTTGCCGCTAATCGCGAAACTCTCTGCCACAACAACACGCACTTAATGAGCTGCAGACGAGGCACGACATTTGCGCGTGTTTATTTATAGCCAGAGCAGACCAAACTTAGTAAATTATGGCCAATATTATGTTGATAATCGCTAGAGCAGCAGCATAGAACGGTAGCAACTGTTGCTGCTGGCGCCAGGCAACTTTAAATTGCTGCTGTTGCTGCTGCTGTTTCAGTTGCACGACGACAACGACAATGTCGCCACAAAGTCTGCGATTTTTATCTGTGTATCAGGCAACTTATCGCGCGTGTTTTTGTCGTTGTTGTTGCTGTTGTTGTTGCTCTTCCTGGCCATGTTGCTGCCTACAAATTGCTGGCTGTCATGTGGGGCGAGGCTGGTTGCATTTACATTCTACTTGCGACAACATGTTGCAGCAGCACAGTGGAGAGAGACAGTGTTGCCAGCGCTTGCCAAATTTTAGTGTATAAAATATTTTTTGGGAATTTTATTTAGACATATTTTAGTTATCATAGTTTACTTGCTAAATTAGATGGAGCTAAATAAATGTAAAAAATAAATGTTAAATAAATTGATTAAAAATAGATTGAGGCAATAATTATTGGATTAACTTAAAAATTATTAAAAATTAAATTTTGATATTTTGATAATTAACTCGAGTTTGGATTATCATCACTAATCGCTAGCTAAAAACTTAAGTTTAACGTTGTTCATCAAACAGTTTATCAAATAAATCTTCTTGAAAAATTCTAAAACTCTCGCGCAAATGTATATAAATTTTCATTTTATTTCCATGTTCACATTCCCCATTGCCTTGGCTCATAACGCGCCATTAACTGCATTAAGATGACGGCAATTGTTGGTTGGCTTCTGTCAGGTTAACAGCTTAATAATTTACATACCTCTCTCTCTCTCTCTCTCTCTACGTTTCTCTTTTTCTCTCGCTGTGTCACATGTGTCATGGTCATGTCAGAGTCTGAGTCCTTATGTTGTTGTTGTATGAACCTGAGCCCGAAAGGCTCTTAAATTATTTACATACCCGCCACACACACATGATTTGCATGCGTGGCAACTTTGAATGTCTTCAGTGTCGCCGCGTGGCGTCTGCGTCGCATAAACATGTCATATTACTTTTTTACTGTCTGATAAAAGCTATGACCAAGCCATCAGTCGAGTCGAGTCGAGTCAGTCATTTTAAGCGGAGGCATTCGGACTGCGCACTTGATACTCGCATTCTTTTTATGATGATGCGTCATAAAGGGGCAGCAAAAAAAAAGATGTGAAGCACAGATATTTGAAAGGACTTCTGTTTGGTATTGGGGTGTAGGCAGCTTATCAATGCAAAACAGACGCTCGGCATTAGCTGGCGTCCAGCTTCCACTTCGTATTCAAAATCACGCCCCTTTCCCCCCCTTCGGCTCAGCTGCCCCATTGTCCACAGACGCGTTGAAGCAACCCTTGAGGGATTAAATTTCAACAGTTTTGCAGCGCGTTGCGCATTCTTGGCCAGCACTTAGTCAGACTCAATGCGCTGCACCACCCAACCACTAACCCATCAATCCCACCCACCCTCTCCTCATTCTTATCCTCACCTGCTGCAGCTTTTCTATTGCCGACTTTTCAGCGCTTCGTCTGTTTGTCTGTCTGTGTGTCTGGAATTGGAAACGGGTCTGGCATTCAGTTAATGAATGTAATCGCCATAAGCTGCCTTGTTCCCATAGACCTGAGAGCGAGACAGAGTTAAACATACTTTCCCCAGCGTTTACTCTCTAATGAGAGACGTCTGTCTGCAAAATATTTGCTTGTAATTGGGTTCCTTCTCCAAATTACTTTTTGGGGATGCTGCTGAATTATGAAGGCAACGCAGAATGCATTTATTATTCAAAACACTTTTATGTTTGAGTTAATAAAATGATGTTCTGCTTGTTTATAGAATATGGCTCGCTATAAATAGGGGGATTATAGCTTAAAGTTTTTCTTTTCCACTTTGAAATCGTCTTAAGGGAAACCAGTTATAGTTAAAATAGAGTGAAGTTAATTAAAAATGTGTCTATTTAGTAATTTTTTAAATGAAATATTTGTATATTTATTTATAATACTTAATGCTGTTAATTATTCAAATAATAAACACCTAACTACGTTCATAGTTGAATTAAACCTTAAAGAATTTCCTCATGAAAAAATTCACTATTTAAAATTGATCAAGTTGAATTTGATTAAATTTAACAAATTATTTGCCAGCTGCTTAAATATTATTTCAAATTTATTTAGACAACAATTATTTGAAAACTTTGACACTTTCGCCCCGTGTGAACGAAGTCCGCAAAGTCGCAGTTTAATTGTAAGAGCAGACGAAGTGGAATAACACGATGGGTGAAGCAAATAGAAAAGCGACGAATGGCAAATAGAATAAAATAATCAACAAACAAGTAACAGCAAATAAGGTAATGAGTATACGCCGTGTCTGACAATACGAAATACAATTGACAAACCATGAGGGGAAGAGAAAAGAAGAACAAGGGGAAAACCTTCAGTGAATGTTGTTGTTTGAGTAGAAAAGTGAAAAGCATGTAAATGCCTCAGGCCTCAGAGTATTAAGGGAAGCTGATGTTGTTGCTGATGTTGTTGTAGTTGCTACTCTGAAACGAAGAGTCGTCTGGCAAACACTTGAGCAGCTGGACAATGTGTTGGGTCTGCAGGATACAGAAATAATTGTGTGAGTTGACGTCGCAGGCTGCACGTTTTCAATGCCAAGTGGCCCGCAGGGCAGCGTTGGCAACAAGGGATAACAAACAGGCGACAAGCCTCATTACCAAAGAGCAGGAACAGGAAACGAGTTCAGACGAAACTCCAACAAATTTTAATGCTAATGAATTGAAATTGTTAAGCTGCGGCTGGTTAACGCCGCGTATGCGCAATTTAATTGTTGAAATTGACAAATTATACCTAAAAAGTCGTCGCATGTCAATGTCAAGTGCAAATGTTGCAGCGGCTGCACCGCAACAACAGCAGCAGCAACTGTGGCAGCAACAACATTGTTGCCTCATTGTTATGGCGACATTTTTACAAAATGAGGTTTTACTGGGGAATTTTATCATTGGATTTTGGGGTAGATTGCAGTCGGAATTGGAGTTGGAATTGGAGCTGGAATTGGATTTGTACGCCCGCTGGGCATGTAATTCATTTCCTTGCCAGTCCTTGACTTTGACACGAGTTGAAAAACTATAAAAAAATAAAAATATAAAATAAAAGAAGCGCCGCCGCAGGCGTGACTAAAGTCCGCCGCATGGCACTTCATAAAAAAGCCGTAAAATTTAACGACACACATACCTATACATACGTATATATTAACAGTTTCCATTGCATATTTTTTTCTGATGTCATTTCTTTATCGGGATATTCTTTGTTCTCTTTTGCAGACGGAACTCTCGCACAATCTGCAACAATTGTCGGAGAAGGCACGTTCCACAACCGAATTCATACAGCGACTCAAAGGCATGAGCGACAAAGTAACCGTAAGTTGCCGCACCCATTTTAAATTGTAAAAATGTTTTTTAATTATTTACGCGCAGGAATCCTGCATTGAATTCGAGCGTCTGGTGCACGCCCAGTGCGAGGCTCTCATCCAGGCGATTCACGACCGCCGCGAATATCTGCTGGAGGCCATTCGCAACGACAAGGACACGAAAATCAGAATACTTAAGGTGCGTGTGAAATTCTTTTGCCATTTATCTTCATTTGCCTTGACCATCGTTTGCGCTTGTCTTTTACAGGATCAACAATCGAATTGCACGGGAAAATTGCAACAGACCACGGGACTCATTCAGTTCTGCATTGAGGCATTGAAAGAGACTGACAGCGCTGCATTTCTGCAGGTATGTAGCTCTGACAACGTGTACATAATTTATGATACATATGATTTAATTCCTGATTTCCCATACTTCAGGTTGGCTCCATGCTGATCAATCGTGTGGCAAATACGGATATGACTTGGCATCAAGAAGTCACAACTGCTGCGCCTCGAGTTTCGCCAATTGTCGACTTGACCCTGGATGATGCAGCCCTGGCACGCGCTATTGACAATTTAAATTTTATACAAATGAAAGGTACTTAAATTGCGTTAATTATTCATTAAATGTTGAATTTACTAATTAAAGTTGTTGCAAGTAAATAATTAATTAATGAGTTAACACGTAAAAATAACAATTGAGGCAGTAATTAATGTAACGGCGAGACTTTTCAATGTCCAGCCTAAAATATCTTCCAGTTAACAAATGGAGACCTTATTTCGATATTGGAATATTGCGGCTTAGAGTAGATTCTGTGCTAAAAAATATATAAAATCTCGACAGTACTTAAAATAAATATATATCTAACATCAATTTCCTTAAGTGTTCATACTAACTTAATTACTTTTCAGATTTCTATTATCTCTTATTTAAGAATAAAAAAGTAGGATCCAATAAAATTAAACAATTGAGATAAGTTGTAGTCTAAAATTTCTTCAAATTCTTTAAATGTTCTGACTAATTAAAGTGCTAAAAAATATTAAAAATTTTAAGACTTATGTAGTTAGCATTTGTAAGAATTATATGCCTTTTAAAGTAGAATCCTATAGATATTTAGCCGCTATGTTAAGTAGGTGCTTCAGCTAGACATTTGAGCTGATGCTCAACTTCAGAAAGTGTTTTCAACCCTTTTAAGTAATTTGGTTTTATATTGCCAAAGCAGACCGTATCATAAATATTGTCACTAATTTTCACTTGCTAAGGTAAAATTGTGGCACACCAACACAAGCACTTCAACACCTTTAAACACACACCTATCCACACACACACACAGACCTACGTACAGTAGACACCCACACAAAAGCACACACCCTCGGCAAGTGTTGAAACAATAGAGAGCACTCATTAAGTGCCATTGAAAAGTGCGCTCTGGAGAGTCATATAAAAATAGTTGAGATAGTTAAGGGCATTCCCAGGAGGGAACCCCTTTCCATTTCCCTTTCTCCATTTCCCCCAATTGCATTGGTTTTTTTCAAAAATAGAATTCGTAGTATAACAGGAAAAACGTGTGAAGCAACAGAGGGTAAAGTGCAAAGTGTGAAGTGAAACGAATCACAGTTCCATTTCTTGCCTGACAAATTTTCCAATGAAAGGGCCACACACACAGCTACACACGCACACCTACACACATACACACACTTTCTCTCACATACACCAAAAATAAAAGGCAATTCTAACGAAAGTGTTGAAACTTGAGACTTTTCACTTTGCGATTGTTTACAATTTATGACCACAATAATATTAATAAATATCCATAAATAAAAACAAATACATTTATATAGCTTATAAGATATTTGGAACTGTTTTAAATGTCTAACTTTTTGTGCTTCTCTTTTATCTCGTGCTGCCATAACACAACATTTGTATGTGCCGCTTGCTCTCATTATAAAATACCAAAAAAATACCTAAAATACCAAAACATTAGCAGTCAAAGATGAGGATGAAAGATGTCCGGCAGGTGAGCAACTCATGCAACCTTATCAAAAACAACAACAACAACCAAATTAAACAAACAACATTTTCCAAACAATTTTTAACTGTTTTTCGTTTCACAAGAAATCCATAAAAATGTTTCACAAAATTTTTCTTATGCATTGTTTTTATAAAAACAAAAAATTATTAAAACAGAAACGAAAACTTCTTCTTTGGTGCTACAGCTATACTTCACACACACATTCTTACATAAACACACACTCATACAACACATACATACATTCATTGCAACTTTCAATTGTCGGCCATTTTGTTTTTTCATGGCTTTTGCTTTTGTTTCTGTGTACGCGCCTACGCATAATAATTTTCACATTTTCATTTCAACAACAACCCAAAAATGCCACAAAAATATTAAATAAAATAAAAAACAAAAAACCAAACAGCTAAAGCTTTGGATAAGTCTTTGGAAAGTCGAATACTTAATTCCCTTATGGTTTACATCTAAATATAATATGAATATTTTAGATAAAAAGTTTTCCATTTTTCAAAGAAAAATATATTGATCCGTATCTTAACAGATGTTAGTTCGTTTTAAAGGAAAATTTAACTTACTTCCGGGTTTCTGGATTTAATATATGCTCTATTTCAAAATAAAAATAATGAATATTTAGTTAATCATTATTTGTTATACAATTATTTTAAGTAAAATCATTTCAAAAATACTATGTTACCAATCTTGTTGTTTATTTATAAAAACCCCGCTTAGGGTATAAAAAATGCTGTCAAAATATTTCCACTTCCGTTGCGGCATCGCAAACTGTCAACGGACGCAGAGCTTCAAATGACATAAATTTTTTTACGCACATTTATTTTATACTTTTATTATTCTTGCCTTTTGCTGCCTGTTGTTTTTTTGTTTTTTTTATTGTTTGATTTTCCCTTCTGGACTCCTTCTTTCTACTTCATTCTGCATTATTTCACGCTTAAGCTTTCATTTTTTATATTCCTTCAGTTTATTTTTATTTTGACATTTTTGCGTTTGAGTGACCCGCCCAAGGCGAACGCTTAGCTCATGCTTTATTCTTGGCCATATCCTTTTCACTTCTCCTGATTGCCCCCCTTCCCTTTTTTCCTTTCACCGCACCATTTCAAATAAATTTCAAATGCAAACTTTTTACCTGGGCTTCTGACATTTGACAGCTTGGCGCCTTTTTAATTTGATGTCAACGACAGCCGCCATTTTAATGCTTATTTTGTGGCATACTTTTGGGCGCTCTTGCCGCTCTTTTATGTGTGTATTCGTGCCATAAATTTTTATTGTTAGCCGTTGGTTTTATGCTTTTCATTTTGGGGCGCTTCACAATTAGTCTATGATGTACGTATAATGCCGTTGAAATTTTACAGCCCAAATGGGGCAGATTTCTTATGGTTTTTGGCCTTTCTAAATTTCATTCCCTGTGATGTTCATTTGGTTTTATGGTTCTGTGACTTATATTATTCAATCAGCCTTAATTGATATGAACATTCTGCGCTATATAAACTCTTTCTTCTACAACTTAACTTTTAAATTGAGTGATTTCACTTTATACTCTTAAATGGAAAGTAAGCTATGAAATTATCGTTTCTATTTATTACCAAATTGTGTAGAAAGAGTTTCGTGGAACACCCTCGCTGATAATTCATTTCATACTATTATTTGTGCGTTTCCTCTATGTGTTTATTTATTAAGTTAAAAGTTTGTTTTATGTTATAGATAATATTTTATTTTTTGTGGGTTAAGCGGTATAATTTTAAGTTTACCCTTAAAATCATTGTCTGCTGCTCAGATCTATTTTTATGAGCTTTTCGATATTTAAATTTAAAGATAATTAATAAAATTTCATTTCTGAAATACGTACGTTTTATACTTTCTACCATTTCTCGAGTTAAATTTTCCCGAGTCATAATTCTCATTATAATTAAATATTACAAAAATTAATTTTAAATTATTTGGAAACAAATTTTTGAAAGACTTGTTTGAGCTTTTACTTAGAAACACACTCATATTCTATTCCTTTTTTTTAATATAGTAATTTATTTCATATACTAAGTTAAAGGCGTATTTAATTTTTTAAAATGGAATTCACGATTTAATTTTAAGTTTTCCAACACTTTTCGTTGCCTGTTCTTTGTTGACTTCCTGTTTAGTTTGAACAGGCATTTCCTTGACTAACTTCAAGTTTAGTTTGCCAACTAACACACACACACACACACACCCGCACACACACTTACACAGAAACTTATAAACATGTCGATATGTTTGGCATATGAAGCTAACGTTTTATAATTTCCCTGCCCGCCCACAGCCCCCATGACGCCCAAAATATTGCCAACCGATTGTTCAGCGGAAAACAATTCAGTTACCGTTGCGTGGCAGCCACCGAATCATTCCTTTGTCGAGGGCTACGTCCTGGAACTGGACGATGGCAGCGGCGGTGAATTTCGAGTGAGTAGCCAAAGAATTCGACGAATGAGTGTTGAATTATTCGCGAGTGTCTCGGCAAAGTGCATGGCCCTAATATGAGTTCGACATTTGCCAATCTTTGCAGGAAGTTTACTGCGGCAAGGAAACAATTTGCACCGTGGACGGACTCCACTTCAACTCCATGTACAACGCCCGTGTGAAGGCCTTCAACAGTGCCGGCGAGGGCGAATACTCCGAGCTGATTGGATTGCAAACGGCCGAAGGTGAGTTGGCCCTCAGCTCCCTTTTCTACTCTCTACAACTCCCTCCTCTTTTCAGCCAATACTATTTCCAGTTATTCGTACTAGCTTTTTCAATTAAACTACCAGCTATAAACTCCATCTCTGCTTCCCACTTTCTGCTCTGTTTCGAGCTACTTTGCCAACCTGTTTTATAATTTAATCCTTTTCGGTCATGCGCTGAACCCGTGACGTACCATGTCCTCCCAGTCTTTTTTTCCTTCCTGCCTGTTCCCCGTTCCCTTTGTCCTCTTCTTTTCCATCTGCTTCCTGGACTCATCGTGCTTTGCATGTCAAACAGCCATTGACCCCTTTTTGCGCCTCTGGCCAACAACCGAAGGCGGCTCCATTCGCAATCCAATTCTCACTTGATTGATGCATGCGCCACCTGACAAGACTCCCCCTTCCCCTCTTCCACCCTCCCTTTCTGCCCCCTTTAACCGCACATTGCAAATATAAACGTGGCTTCAAGTTATTTAATTTATTAAATTGCCAGCGCATTCTTGGCCATGTCCTGCGTTATCCTTGACGTTTTATTAGTTGCTCTCCTTTAATTTGCAACTTTTAATTGATTATTGCTCGGGTCGCCAGTTGGTTCTCTCCCCTCTCCCCTTCCCAAAGGGGCTTCAGCTAGAGACATTGACCAGAGTTCATGGAAATTGTTATTTTATAAAGTGTTTACATTGCGTCGCGTACGCCTAAGTAATTAACGGTTAACTGGTAATTGGTAACGGGCAACAGCTAACAGTTAATGACACGTAACGGTTTCTCTGAGGGGGTTTCCAGTAAATTGTTAATGGGTTGGGTCTGTTTTCTGGGCGGGCTAATACCTCGGAAAGCCACAAATTAGGGGTATAATGCTAGCAGGAGTTAGAAATGATAAACAAAGTCAAGATATTGGAGTGACAATTGATTAAATTATACAACTTTTGACTTGCAGAGAAATTGGGAAACTAGTAAAAAGAATATAGAGTTTTTTATGAACACATTTGGTATTTAATGTAAGCTTTAAAGCTTATATTATTTTTGAGAAATTGGAGCAATAAATAATAAAATATTATTATTCAGTAAATTAAGGGAAATATAAGCAATTATTCAAAATAATATTTAATACGATTAACATTAATGGAATAAAGAAATTGCTAGATAATTAGGGAATTATTGCTTCTTTTTTTGCTTGACTGAATTTATTGTCATAATTAATAATGTTTACCATGAACCTACAAAGAAAACCAGCTAAATTTATCTGAAAATAAACAATAAACTTTAATTTTCAATCTCATTAAATAAGTTTTCCTGACTTTACAATCTATTTTTATGGAGTAATAAGTCTGGTCCACAAATGAACTAAAGTCTTGCCTGTTGCCTGTTGCCTGCAGCAATGCGGTTTAAATGGCTTTGGGTTAAGTGCAGCCTTAACTTAACACTAATCTAGAGTAGACTTATTTGTTTTCGATAAATGGTTTGGCATTATCGCAAAATCATATTCGGGCATAAACAAAGTCAAACAATGAACTTCTGTTGGCCCGCTTTCTGGCCACACAGTTGCCTTTAGTGGCCAATAAAAAGACGTCGACTCGATGCTGCAGCCGCAACGTCATCATCGTCAACAGCAGCAACAACGAGTGGAAGATGAAAATCATTCTCTAGTTGCCTCCTTGTGGCAAAGGGGAGGGGCAATCCCCAACCGACTTGACTTTGGCCACTTAATGCGCCACAACAATAAAAGTAAATTAAATAAAGTACTCGACTCTGGCGTTGTCCGTAGCATACTTTGCGGCGCATAACAGCATAAACTATCGGACATTGGCATTGCAATGGAGCCAAGTAACTGGCGCTGCAACTGGAGCCCTGTCCCTGGTCAGTCTCCACTCGCTGAGGCCACTTGAGCTTTGACAATAGAGAAAATTGCAGCCTCACTGTACACAGTACAGTACACAGTGGTTGAAAGTATGACGAAACTTGGAAGAAATTTAAAATATTAGAATACAACTTTTGTAAATCAGACAATAGAAATATATTTATTATTTTTAATTATTTTTGCTGCATACAAATTGACCCACTCTAATGTACACGCTTAAAAAATTCATAAAAATTCATAATATGCAGTCGAACTTCCCTAAATCGAATCAGCATTATTCAAGAGAAAAGGTCGAGTTATGGAGACTTCGACTTATAAAAGTCTTTTTGTAAAGTTTAGTATAGACCCAATTTAGTTTGAGTTAGAGAGAATTCGAGGTTTTATCGCTCGACTTATGGAAGTTCAACTGTAAACGAAATTTAAATAATAAACTGTAAAGATAGATAAAGTTAAAAATATAGGAAAGAAATTTACAAATATTTATTTTATTTTAACTTCAATTATTGTCTTTAATTATTTTGTAAAATAAGGAGTGTAGTTTATGTAGCTATCACAATTAAACTGTAACCACTGTGCAAGGCTCCAGTGTCCCTGTAACTAACGCTGCTCATCTCCCACCTTGGAGACTGTTTTCCCATTTTGTTTTCGCTTCTCTCTTTTGCTGTCATTCAGTTACTTCAATTTTCACTCATTTTCCATTACATTATTGTTGTGGTCTTGTTTTTGTTCTTCCTCTTGCAGTGGCCTGGTTCACGTTTGATCCCGTGCTGAGCGGCGGAGCTGGCTCTGGTCTAATCTTTAGCAAGAATAACGCCACAGTCTCGGTGGAGGGATGGGAGCATCGTGTGGCACTCGGATCCGTTGGCTTCTCACGCGGCGTGCACTATTGGGAATTCACCATTGACAACTATACGGCGGACACGGATCCGGCATTTGGTGTTGCCCGCATCGATGTGGCCAGGAACAAAATGTTGGGTAAGTACAAAAACAAAAAAAACAATAAACCGATGGGCTGCTCTCAGTGGGCATTTGAAATTCAATTAACACTGATGGCAGAATACGAAAAGCACTTGAAAAGCTTTCAAAAACTTTTGTGCAAAGAATGAAAAGTGCAGCTGAAATCAGCACAACAAATAGATTTGCAGCGCCACCTAGCGTTGATAAAATGTCAATCGTATGCGCAAAACTTCTTGGCTAATAAGTAAGTGCCTGAATTACAGTCTGATAAGAGAGGGAAGGCAGCGAGAGAAGAGGTTTGAAGCTGGGCAAAACTTTAGCTGCCGGCAAGCCAATATAATGGCAACCGTCGGAAGACGGAGACGGAGGCGTCATTTCGATTGGTGGGCGTGACCGAAAAACTTTGGCCATTTCTTGTTGCGTGTGCGTGAAACTTTGGCAAGAAGTTTCAGTTACCATCCAAGGATCTCTAGCGACGCCTTCAGCGAGGTGCCAACAAACGCAAACGCAAACACACAAATACAAACAAAAGACTTGCGAGGCGCCTTGAAGTATACAACGGCAAATTGATTGAAAATACGAAGCCCCTCTCTCTGTTCCCCCTCCCCACTCACTTCTCCCTTCGAGGGGGAGGACACGCAGACAAAAGTAATTAAAACTGCGACACTTAAACTTTGCGCTTGACAAAAGTTTATTTGTGGCACGGCCTCAAAAGGATTCACAGTATTCACGAGTGCTAACCGAAGGGATTTCAAATTATTTTTAAAGCGATGTCACGCGCCATTTAACACGTGTTGCACCTCAACTGTCCCCCCTTTAACCCGCTTTGCATTCCAGTTGCTTGAGTTGCATTTCCAGCAAGTTTTTAAATTAAATTTTCATATGGTAAAGTCACTTTTGCGCAGGTGACAATGACACTTTTTTGCTGTCTTTTATAACATTGGGAAAAGTGAAAGACAGTCTGAATATGCTAAATATTTAAAAGATATTTATACTGGAAACTAAACTTGTCGCAAAAGTAAACTAGAAACTGCTAACAAAACTTCATAGACTTGAAAGGAATTAAAGTTGAGAAAATATTTCATGCAAACTGTTCTTATAAATATTTCTTCATAAAGTACTAAAGTTCTGGTCAGTTTCAAGTTGCCTCAGGCGTAAAAGAAGTTAAAGAGTGCTTATAACACTAACATTCCCTTTTATATATTTTGTACTCTATTTACAGGCAAAGATGAAAAGTCCTTTGCCATGTACATTGATCGACAACGCTCCTGGTTCCAGCACAACTCCATCCACGAGCGTCGTGTCGAGGGGGGCATCACCACGGGCAGCACAATTGGCGTATTGTTGGATCTGGAGCGGCATACGCTGAGTTTTCTGGTCAACGAGATGCCACAGGGCTCGGTGGCATTCCGGGATCTCTACGGCGTATTCTATCCGGCGGTCAGCATCAATCGGGGCGTCACATTGACAATGCACACGGCGCTGGATGCGCCCAAGATGGATTACTTTTAGATGATTTGATGGGAGTAGCGAATTGTGTACATATATTGTAGCTTGGCATTTGGCAGTTATCGGTGTCTATATAAATTACAAATAACCCTTAAATAACTTACTAAACTTATCCACATACCTATGCTTATAACTGTAGTTTTGGGCAAAGTTTAGCGACATATCTACAATCTACAATCTATACTCGTAATCTTATATTCATAAACTCACGCAACGTTTTTAAAACGCTGCACAATCTAAAAAACAAACAACGTTGCTTGAAATTATTCAAAATAATTGAAGACATTTAACGAAATTGCATGTAAAATATTATAAATCAAACACAGAATCAAAATCAACAAATTTTTAAATGTTTTTTGCAAAACACAAAGCCAAAAATCAAGCACCGTGCAAAACACCAAAAATAAAGGAATAATTCAACCATAATTGAAGCAGAAAATGAAAATACGATTTAAATGCATCAATTTAAAAATATTTTAAAAAGAAAAACACACAAAATCCATTAGCAATTAGTGTAGATCTGAGTGTGTTTCAATGTATGTATCTGTGTGTGCATTGCGTGTTCAATTGGAAGCCAAAAACTATTTAAATATTTATGAAAAACCAAACAAAACAAAAATATAATAATAATCTCTCTTTTTTTTCGCTTTGCTAGGCGAGAGTATTTAATCAACATGTAGTTGAGTGTGGTTTGTGAGTGTGCAGTGTAATTGCACCAACAAGTTTTTGGCTTAAAGACTGAATACAAGTTTTTCTTAGCTTAAAAATGAAAACTTATCGCTGCAAAGAACTTAAAATTTAAATTGTAACATTTAAATGAATTCACACAACGTTCTCAGTGTTAAATGTGCAATTTAAAAAGAAATTCAACACACGCAACAATTTTAAAAAAAGCATTTAAATAGATAAAAAATGAAAGCCAACACTTTGATTTGCATTTGAATAAATATATTAACATTAATTTAAATATTATAATAGTACATTTATGTATATCATTAAGTTGTGTGTAAATATTAGAGTACGCATTTTTTTAATTATGTAATTACTGAGCTATCAATGTATTTTGTTAAGTATACTTTAACTAGTAACCTACATATACTTAAACTATGTATTAATTTATAAGCAAAAATGTGCATTTGCTAGTTTTACATGTGTAACATTTAAATTAAAATAAAAAACACTATTTATATACTTTTCAAATTAAGGCTATGCGGAAAAACACAATGAATTCAAATTAAATTACTCTAAAAAACTAAATTTACGATACAAGTACTATGCATGTTTATTAATGATTATAATTGTAGTAATTATAAGCATTATAATACATTATAATGTATTCAAAACATTATGAAAAATGGTAATGAAATCATTTAACAGCACCACACGTAAACGAGTTTATTTATAAAGTCATATGAAAAACAAATAATAAATATTATAAAAAGCATATTCAAATCATGTTTAATCGTTTCTTTTTTTACTGCGGGGGCTGATGTATGGGAAAGAAAACAAAATAGTATATGAATAAAACTCTATAACATAATTATAGATGATCATTTTGTATATCACATATGGGGTTCCATTAGCTTACGATGTAAGTAATACCTATCTTGAATTTAGTAATTAATAAGATTCGTTTAAAGTTTTCCTTAATACGACATAATGATAGCCTACTTAGTTTGTTCTTTTTTACAATTTCTCCATTTTCTCATTCGCATACTCAGGAATCTTTTAGTTGTTTTCCATTTTAACTTTCACCGTGTGGAATTTTGCCCATTAGCTTAAAACTGAAGCGAGGCGAAAGTTCATTGTGCCAATTTTTACAGTGTGTTGACTGTTTGTGTTTGAGATTCCTGTGCATTTTATTGTTGTTGTTCTTGTTGTTGTTTCTGAGTCAGGCGAAAAATGTGTCGTTAACAATGTGCAATTTTTGCTGTTGTTTCGGCATTCTCATTTGCACAGCCACGCCCACCGCCTCTGCACATTTTTATAAATTACACACTTAACTTTAGACCGCGAATAGAAACGACAACAACAACAACAACAACAACAACAACAAACACACAAAACGCTTAGAAAGTTGCATGTGTCAAATGCAAAAGCCGACATTTTGTTGTGCCTGCATGTGTGTGCGTGTGTGTGTGTGTGTGTGTTAGTTGCATAGTGAAAACAAAAACTTTAGCTCTAAGCGAAATTTTAATGAGCGCAGCGCAAAAAACCGCCAGGCAACTTTTGTTATTTTGGCTTGGCATTGTTTGCTATTTTAGTTGTTAGCTTTTTTATTGTTGATGTTTTTGGTGTGTGAGTGTGTGTGTCTGTGTGTGTTGTGTGTGGGGCAAACGCATCAAAGTGCAATTTTTATATCCGGGTTGGCGTGCACATCAACTTGACGCTGCAACAGACGCTTAGAGCAACTCTGCGGTGTCGTCCACATCCGTTTCCGTCGCATCGTCCGCCATGTTGCGTCCGACACGAAGCTGTGGACTCTTTCCCTTCCCCACTTCCTGCTTCCACTTCCCAGGCTGACAGAGAGGGGAGAGGGGGGAGAGGGGAGGCAGCAGCTGCTTTTCAACAACGCTCGTTCGCTTCATAAATCATTAAACTTTCGCCGCACGTCGCCTGCCAGGATAACCATAGTCCATAGTCCATACTCCATAGTCCATAGTCCCCCTGTGTTGCAAGTCCCGCTAAACACCACGAGATTCTCCAACTTGCAACATCCCAGGCAGCTGGCAACTGCTGCTAAGTGTTGAGTAAATGTTTTCGCGCCTCGTTGCGTTTCGCAAATTCCCCAAACGTTTTCACTTGTTGTTGTTGTAGTTTTTGTTGTTGTTACTGCTCTTGTTGCGGATGTGGCACGTGGTTGTCCAAGTTGCCACTTTACTAATACATCAAGTATCCATATTAATACCACAAGTAAAATCAGCTTAAAAGTAAGCAGAGCACTTTGACCGAGTTGTTCATAAACACAAAATGGGAAATTTAACAGATCCGCTGGGAGAGAAATAAACATAAGAATATAAATATGTGAAATTTAATAGAAATTTAAGGGAAATTTTAGCACAAAAAAGGATATAGCACTTGAGAATTAAAAAAAAAAGGTGAATTATTGTTGAATAAATTCAATTTCAGTTAGTAAACGAACTGTTAGTAAACTTCCGCCAAGTCCCTCGAAATTAAAACAAAAGTTTATTTGAAAAAAAAAAAGAAATAAAAGTAAAAAATAACAGCATAAATATCTAAATCAGCGGTGGGCACGAATTCTGAATTCAACAGCGAGTTTTTGGTGCGACTTCACGGCGCCGAATAAGCAGAAAAATAGTTGGGAGCAGTTGCTGCTCCCGGAGCCACTGCGTGCCCACCGCTGATCTAAATTATAAAAATTAATAATAATAAGTGCAGTTTTTTAATTGATTAATTTTATTAAAAACTCTTTTATCCAACATTAAAAACAACAACCAAGACACATTAATTTAAATTGAATACTGATTACTTTACATAATTTTCAATTGCCTCTTCTCCCTGCACGTGTTCCTCATCCGTCACATCCACAGTCGAAGTGGTTACCACATCGGGACTTGGAGTGCTTCCATCTGTTACATTATGTGGTCCGCCGGCTTCCCACAGCTGCATCACCTCCAGCAATTTGGGCTGGGCAATGCGCCTGGAGCTGATGCCCCAGATCATGTCGACGTGGTTGAACTTCTTGTTGGGATACAGGTGATTCACCACGACATTGGGCAGTCGCTTGGCCAATCGCTGAACATCCTCGACAGCTGCAAGGAAATCATTCTGGCCGTAATACAATCCAACTGGTGCCGTTACGCGTTCCAAGGGATAATCCGGAGGTGTACTACGTCCGTAGATCCTTTGGTTATCCTTGCCAAAGTCGTACTGGCAAAAGCGATTCGATTCGCGGAGCTGCAGGTAATGTCTAAATTGTTTGGCGCTGGAACCGCCGGGCAACTGACCCATAATCACAGGCAGCATGGTCTAAAGAGGGAGAGGATTAAGTGGATTCCAGATGGATTCACTTGGTTACCCACCCTGTTGGTCTCTTGCGGATTCTTGCCCATCGCCTGTCCCATGTAGTAGAGACAGGTGTTCAGTCGGATTGCGGATGACAGGCACTGGGTGATTGCCAAGTCCGAGTGGGGCAGCAACTCGAAGTTGTCCCCTAAAATATTGAGGCTGGAACTGAGCAAAGAATGCAGTGGAGTCCTTATGTGGGTCATGAACACCACCGGAGCCAGAGCCTGCATCACATGCACCTTGTCGTTGTACTCCGGTCGCGACGAGGCCATCACAAAGAAGCTAGTGGTGCCCTGGGAGTGGCCAAAGTAACTGAGCTTCTTGAAGCCCGTCTTGGCCAGCACGGCATCGATCATGGCAGGCAGATCATAGAGGCCAATCTCGTGCCAGGAGAAACTCCAGTAGATCTTGTCCGAGCTGGGATTCAGCTTAAGGTGACTGCGCGAGTAGCGATTGCCCCTCGCATTGCCCATCCAGACGTCGTAGCCCGCGTCGTAGAGGAAGTAGCCGAGTCCGCTCTGGGGACCCATCATGATCCACGTGGCGGAAGTGTCCTGCAGTCCGTGCATCAGGAGCACGGGCTTGGCTCCGGGTCTCGCAATGCGGTGCATCTGGAGCACGTACTTGTCCTCGGTGGTCACCGAATGCCTCTCCCCCGGATATTTGTACTTGGCCAACAATTGCAGCTGAAACGAAGATCGAATTCAAATGAGTTGATCAGGCTGAGTCTCTGTTGTAATCACCGTTGTGAGAGACGCATCCTCGATCGAGTTGGCTGGGAAATTGTCCTCCATATAGCCAGCTGCGATTGCTCTCCAGTGTAAGCAGAGGCAGAGCAGTCCCAGCAACTGCCTCCATGTGCTGCTCTCGAGTGCCATGTCAACTGATCAACTAGAAACCCCGATCACAACTACAATTTAACTTCCAGACTGACACTCACCCATAAACAGAGGCAATTAGTTGCGCCAGAACTCAAATTGACACTGGCTAAAGCTTATCGGGATTGTATCGCAGTATACATATAATTCATATGTTATTCAGCTAATTTTTAGTGTCAAGCACGACAGGTGTAAAATTTAATGAACGGAGAGGGAATGACGACTTTTAATTACCCAATCGAACTAATCAGTTGACGAGAGAGAAAAAGAAACAACCTGTTAGTCAGTCAGTCAATCATTCAGTTAATCAGTCAGTCAATGAGTGAGTCAGTCAATCAGTCAGTAAATAAGTCAGTCAATCAGTCAGTCAATTAGTCAGTCAATCAGTCAGTCAATCAGTCAGTCAATCATTCAGTCAATCAATCAGTCAATCAGTCAATCAATTAGTCAGTCAATCAATCAATCAGTCAGTCAATCAGTCAGTCAATAACTCAGTCAATCAGTAATTAAGTCAGTCAATCAGTCAGTTAATCAGTCAGTCAATCAATCAGTAAATAAGTCAGTAATTAAGTCAATCAGTCAGTAAATAAGTCAGTTAATCAATCAGTCAGTCAATCATTCAGTCAATCAATCAGTCAGTCAATCAGTCAATGAGTCAGTAAATAAGTCAGTCAATCAGTCAGTAATTAAGTCAGTCAATGAGTGAGTCAATCAGTCAGTCAATCACTCAGTCACTCAGTCAATCAATCAGTAAAACAGCAGTCAGTAAATAAGTGAATCAATCAGCCAGTCAATCACTCAGTTAATTAGTCAGTCAATCAGTCAGTCAATCAATCAGTCAGTCAATCAGTGAATCAGATTGATTGAAATCCCATTTCTCCCGAAATGGAAATAGAAACTGGAAACTCGGAATTGAAATGAAAATTCAAGCTGAGCTCGGCTAATCAAATTTCACAGCGGCTTTTCAAACTGTTTGCCAGATTGATTGAAAAATTAAATTTTTAATTCAGTTGCGGCCGGTGCACTCTTCAAATCAGTTGCCTGCCAAGTCAAACTTTGATTTTTGTATGGCCAGTACCCTTAAGAATTCCCTTTCAAAAGGTATATCAGTTAATAGTAATTGAATGAATGTAAAGAAAAAATAAGTGGTCATAATGCTGAATAATAAATATAATTAAAATATAAATTACAATGAATTATTGGAATTTTATTTATTGAAAATAAACTTTAATTTACTTTTATAAAAGATACTCAAAATTAGATATTGGAAAAAGTATTGGATAGTTTATTAAAATTGGCACTGAAATTGCACTGGAGGAAGGACTAAAAAGAAATAGTCTGAGATAAATTTTGCCATTTTGAAGAATGGATTGAATGGACATTGCTATAATAAAATTATTGTTTATATCACAAAAATTCTTATCTGGTTTTACAAAAATATACAAATTTTTCAAAAAAAAAAAATCATGTTTAGTAGAGTATTAAATCTTTGCGAAACTAAAGTATTTGTTCCGTCTTGTTTGTTTTGCTTTCTTTCTTTTTTTGGGCAGTGAGTGCTGTCCATTCAGCAAACACGGAAAACGCTTTCGATTCACATTGAGCGCTTCGTTCCATTGCCTGTGTCATCGTTTTTTACAATTGATTGGCAAAAATTGATTTCAGCTTTTGCATAAAATATTTGGCTGCCTTTATTTGCGCCAACTGCTGCCCTGTCAGCCCGACAGACTGACAGTCAGACAAAGCGTCATAGAACGATTCCGATTTCGATTCCGACTCCGATTTGCCATTCCCAAATGAGTCCCTAGCTAGGCCCAGGGGCTTCCATGTGGCTCAGGCGACTGGCCAACGTTTCGACATTTGACAAATAACTTAATTCGACGCTGTCACCACATGTTGGCAACGCCAGTCAGAGCGGGAGGGAAAGAGAGTGGGTGGGGCGGAGAGAGACAGGTCGGGAGGGGAAAAGAGAGAGAGAGAGAGTGTGTCCTGCCAGCTCTTGACAAGCCGTCACCCACGTTCCAGGCTTGACTGTGGGCGTAGTTGTTGTTGGTGGAAGCATCCTGGCAACGAATCAATTGGCAACGTATAAAGCCTTATGTTCACATCTCATACTCCAAGGGCAACAACATTTAACAACTAGCACTGAAACTTTATTTAAGGATTTACAGACATTTTTAAAGTCTTTAATTTAAAAACTTAGAATTTAAGATATTACGATTTAAGCTTGATTTGTAAACCAATTCATATTCAGTTATTTAGAACATTTCTAATAATAATTTTGCTTTCATAAATATTTTTAAAAGTGTATTGCGCAAATAGTTAATTTATATATGAATTAATAATTAATTCAAATGTGTTTAAATTTGTGGTAAATATTTTTATATCTTATTTTAGTTTCTTAACGTTGAGAGCAGTTAATGCCGTTGCACTTTTGGCCTACTTCGATTCATGTTAACAAATTGCCAGCCAGCTAAATTGGGCAATTCCCTTGGCCGACAGGGCAATCAACGTCAACCCGTTGAACACTTTGAAGCCTGGCGCGTGCCGCGACAATTAGCTGGTCTCTATTTTGAGACCAAGTGCCAATCAGAGAGGAATCAGTGTCGACTACACGAATTGCCGCACAATGTTGCAACCAGGCTGCCAAGAGTCTCCCAACAAAGCTGGACGGGAAAAACCGGCTCAGACCTTAAGCTGAAAAGTGGGCGGCTATTAAAATGAGACCAATCGATTGGCCAGCCCTTTTAGCCATTGTTTCAGCCAGGAGGGAGAAGTGAGTTCAGGGAGCAACAGTTGCTCTTTAAATGCCTTCGAATCGAACTCCGACTGAGACTGAGACTTCGACTGAGATCCAGTTCAATGGGTTGAGCTCGTTAGGAGTCTTGCAATGAGTCTGTTGAGCATCTGTTGCCGCCAGATTATGATCAGCATTGTTTAGACTGCCACTTGGCCATTAGTTGCAACTGCAGCCCACTTCGCCCTCCCTCCCTGTTCACTTTCTAGCCATCATTAGCCACGCACGTGACTTTTAATCACGCGCGCATAAAATTGAATGCGAAATCACAGACAACCAAATCTCGTACCAAAAGCAGAATCCATTAAACAACGCCTGGCCAATTTATAGAGGCGCTGGCCTGGTTTATAGCTTTGCCAAACTTTGACTTTGTCTAGCTCATTATAAATACAAGTTGCTCATATACCCTTTCCAAAAATTAGCAATGTAAACTATTACATGACCTTCTTCCTAGGAAGTTAATTGGCCTAAAAATATAAACAGTTTAAAATATATTTAAATATAATAAATCTACAATTTTCAAGTTATTTATAGCTTTTTTGTACTGCACATTGCTTAAAAATAATCAAAATAAGTCTGCTTATTAAAAAATTATATGAATTGTGTTAAAGATAATAATATTTATATTTTTATTTATTTTCAAGAATTTTGTATAAATAAGTTCAGTAAAAGGGTTAACTTCTCCCCGTTATACAAAATGACGTATTTATCAGAAAAATAAGTTCTATATTTAGGTGTTAAATTAATTATTTAACACTATTGAATGCTTAGTATAATAATTATTAATATAATAATTGTTTTTAATTTTTATCATTAAAAATAATTTTAATAATCAAAAATTTTATTTTTTTTTTTAAATTAGCCAATAACGATTATTTTTTTTATTTTTTTTAATAAAAATCATAATCGTTACGGTCCCTGGTATAATTTGTTTAAATGAAATAAATAATCAATAAATAAAAAAAATATATTTTAAGAGAGTCCTAACATGTATACATTTGTAGACTAATCATTTGTCGCATTTTAAGAGTATTTTAACTTCATGCTTAATATATTTCCTGTCTTATTAGCAAGTGAAAAACTGCGTTAAGTTTTTACTTATTTTTTTGGGGGAGGCTGAGACCTTGGAAGCGGTCCAAAAGTTGGCGCTGCTTAAACAGCTAGGCGTAGACGAACTTTACGACTTGGCCAAAGTTAGCAGTTCCCCTTGTTGGCCAAAGGAGAACGTTTTGTCTGCCCAGCGCGGCACTTGACTTTAACCTTTTCAAGTTGTGCCTCCGTTCCTCTCCACTGTCCGTTTGTCTATCTGTCTGCCTGCCACTTTTGGAGCCAGCCATATTGTGTTTGATTCAGATGCAGAGACACGGGGCGGGGGACAGAGGAGAGTAGACAGCAAGGACTTGACTCCATGCCAAATGGCAGGCGCGCCTGGACTCGATGGGAGTTGGAGTCATGTTATTATGCTTTCGGAATCGCCCATTGCCAATTACAATGCGTTTGCCCGGCCTGTCAGCCTCACTCAGTGCCCACTGTACCACTTGCCAGTTGCCAGTTGCCACTTTCCACTTGCTGCTTGCCACTTTCTACTCTTAGTTCTCAGTTCTGGGCAGTCTGCACTTTGTTGTAATTACTTTGTGTGCACGTGGCACATTTTGTGCTCCAACTGGAGATGGAGTCGGGCTGTTCTGGGGGTCCAACTCAGGGTCAGGGTCTTCACATTTGTCTAGCTTTAAGATTTGTTTTTCATTTGCCCAACTGCCAACTGCACAACATTTCAGCGAACAAACAGCCATTTGAAATAATGCCGCAATCACAATAACATTTAAGTTAATTAATTTTAAAATTTAATTCAATTTTGCACTCGACGAACTTAAATTAACTAACAACAAATGCGCGGAAATACACGCAACTTTTTTTAATCACTGGCCATAAATTTCGCAGTATTTTTAAATGGTCCAAAAGCCTCTTGCCATGGTCCACTGAAGTGACGTGCTGACTGCCTGTTAATAATATCAATGAAATCAAACAAAAAAAAGGAAATGAAATAAATTTATTATGCGCTTTCATTAATTACGTCATTATTTGCGTATTGTCGCCAGCCTGTGGGGCAAAGGGAGGCGGAAAGGGAAGCAGATGAACTGGGGAACAGGCAAAGAGGGAAAGGGGAGGGATGTGATGCAATGCGTGGCTGGGCAACCATTATCTGTGATTTTTAATGACAGCAAAGTCCTTTGTGTGTGCCGCAGTTGCAAGGAGTTGTGTGATCCTGTTCAACGCATCCTTGCAACCGCTGATTGCTGCCCCATCAATAAAATCAACGAGTGATAAAGGATTACGCACAACGAGACAGAGACAAGAACAAAGACAGAAAGAGACAAGGACATTGACAATGGCCTGGCAATTGATTAATTTATGTAACATGAGAAGACGTCCAACTGCGTGTGGCAACGATATTACTGTAAAGCTCAACTTTACACTAGGCAATAAAACTGCTTAATCATATAGTATTACATTTCATTTAAATTATTAAAGCCTCATTTAAAGAGCTCAAATAATGCGAGTTAAAGCTGTAAATTATATTAAATAAATTCAAGGTATATTTTAAAGTTCTCAAGTTTGCTGCACAGTGTCAGCTGGCAGTGTTTGATGATTTTGTGCATTTGTTAAAGACACCGCATTAATTAATTTAATATTATCTTGTATTATAGCACTGAGGACAATAAATTAATTGAATTAAGCCGGCTGGCAGTGAAAACTTGGCTAATGCACAAATACCAAAAGCTTTTAATTAATATGCAATTAATTTACATTTGATTTGTGGGAATAACAAAGTTAAAGCAATGATTTCAAAATCGATTTTGTAAGCAAATAACTTTAGTTTGTAAATGAGTAATAATATTTTACTTAATTGAATAAATTGGTAACTTGACTTAAGCTTATTTGAATGTGTTATTAAATATTTAAGAAAGGTAAGTTTTAGATTCCCTTATGCCTTAATTAAAGTTGAGGTTTCTCTTCGCCCAACTCAATTCACTATTTTACTCATTAACCTTTGCATAATACCCTTGTCTCTGGCATAATCCTTAATTTGCCTGCCACCTCGCTGAGATCCATTTGGTATTTAAGTGCCCCCCACTTAAGAGGAATACATTAAACTCCACTTCCCTTTTTACGTTGCCCCCCCAAAAGTGTTTTCGCTTGAGGCAAACAAAAGCTTTCTCATTTCTGCATCGCATGACCAAATGATGGCGAGCCCGAATCCCATTTCATTATCAATAAGGAAACTCCAGCATGGCACCCACTACACACACACACACACACACACACACACACTCGTATAAAGAGGACTTCCAGCTGGCAAAAAATAAATGTATTTTAGTCCTTTTCATTACGATAATGAAATATTTCAAGAGCAGTTTATGTGGATTACTTGGTTAAATGTGAGAGGCGCATGCAAAAGTGGCTGCCACTTTTGCCCATCCAATGTATATGATGCCATAAACATGGTGTAAAACCCCATGACAGGCACACATATACACACGTGTGCACATACAGGACATGCGTGTAAATATAGATGTAGATATAGTAGAGGCAAAGCCGCAACTTCAACTCGCAACTCCCCATTCCAACTTCAACTTGTAACTGCCGCAGTTTCTGCACGCCAAGAAAGGCAAAGGCATAATTATGGCATTATCACACACGCACACACATGCACACACACACACACACACACACACACATGCACTCACACTCGCTCGTACACACTCTAACGATAATCAATTGAGAAATGTTTATAATGAAGTGGCGCGACCAAAGTCCTGGCACAATGCCCAATGTTTCGCAGTTGCCGCCCGCTAAGCACTTCATTTCCCCCATTTGCCAGCCATTTATCGTATCGTCTCTGTATGTGTGTGTTGTATGAGTGCATGTGTGTGTGTGTGTGTTAGGGGGCGTGTCATGCAAAAATGGCAAACCAGCAATAAACCCGCCGTCCAGCGTCAACCGCCTACTCAGCTCATTGATACCATGTGCTAAGTACATATACCGTTGACCAGAGATAAACACCGTCAACACGCACAGCCAGCCCGACCACAGGACCTCTCCCTTATCCCCTCTTATCCCTCTATCCCCCCTCTAACCCCTCACTACTAGCCCACGCCCATTGTTCGTTGTTCGCGCTTTCATCACAACGTCCATCATAATTCATGAAGCGACTTACCATAGCGAACTTGTGCTGAAAATGTAACTGACTCTGGAAGGGGGTTTATCGGCGATGCCCCACACAGTCCATTGTAATGAAATTAGCATAACACACAAGACAAAGTTGCGCATTGTGCGATAATTGAGTTGAAGGTGACAGCTTTAAAATCTCCAATTGGAAATGCACTCAGAGAAAAATGATTAAAAATATATAAATGAGTTAGAAAATACAAACAAGTGTACTTGATAAATCTAATCAAAAGCATTATTAAGTAATAAAATTATTTCTTAAAAACAAATGTTGCTATTGAAGATAACATTTGATAAGTGCAATGCAATCTAAACTATTTTCTCTGAGTATGGAGGTCTCTGGGTGAATGACAGGAGTTGGCCACAGCTAACGGAAACAGGGCACAGCTTCGTCAGCTTAGTTCAGCAACTGTGGTAGCCTTTTAGGGGCAGAAGCTCAGTGAAACTCCCATTGACACTGCCAACAGAGTGCAACAATGGCAACTGGCAGCACCTCGGGCTGATACCATTTGTAGGTGAATGTTGAGCACTGCTTAGTGAATACCGAGTATACTCTGCGCGGTAACGAGTACTCGTACCTGGCGTAACTATTCATTGGGTGCATTGCACCCTCCAACCAACTGCGACTCCTCCATTTAATTTATGCCAAGAGCAATGGCAATGGCAATGCCAATGCTGAGGTTTAAGCCCCATTGAGCCCTTATAAATGAGCTAACACTTCACGCTGCGAGTTCAAAGTGCAACAAACTTGGCTCGTGCTTTACTTTTATTGTTTACAAAAATATATATATGTATATATTTTGTAATATAATATTATCCTAGCGAAAGGTGAGCTGCAAAAGTTGAATAAAAGTTTTGCATTAAAGCGAGCATAAACTAAATTAATTTTTAGAGCTTAGAATAAGAAAATACTTTTGAGGTCATCAAAGCAGATTAGATCTGCAATCAGGAAAGCCAGTTAACCATTGAATTGCCGGCTCGTAGCGCTGAGTTGAGTTAAGACAGTAAGATGTTTATTTTTGAGGCAGTCTTTTATTTATTTATTAATATACATATTTATTTATAGCAAAAGCAATGCCGCCTAGACTTAATTTACAACTACACGTAAAATTACAAATGATAAATTAGGATAAAAATTTAAATTGGATAATTGTAATTGTAATTGGATAAGACATCAAGGTATTGTTAATATTTGTATTCAAAATAGTTATTTAATTAATAAGCAGCGCCTTTTATTAACGAACAGTTCAAAAAGGTATTACCTACATTTCACATATTACATTTACATTTCAAATTAAATATTTCCGTTTCAATTAATATAAAGCAAGCAACAAAATAAAATAGATTTTAACAATACTTCTACATAGTTTTATGTTACAACTCTCTTGTGCTTCAGTTTATCATCAAGTTTGTAGTATTTAACTTTAACTCAGTTTAAACCTGAAACTGTCACTAAAATGCATTTAAATAACAATTTTGGGTACAAATAAAAATCCAGTAAAGGATTGCAGATATTTGTGGTATCAACAACCAGAATTATTTCGCATATTTGACACCGATTGCACCGCTTAGCCTTATCTATGTTGGGTTGTCCTTTGACCTCCTCCGACTGCAAACTGAAGGCGATTTCAAAGCTTTGGCTGCCTTTGACAAGACGTTTTGCTGGACACCCAAAGGGACTTCAATTCAGAGCCAGGCAAGTAACACTTAAAGGCATTTCGTTTGTTGTTTTTTCGTCGACTTTTCGGGGAAGAAAAGCAGAATTCGAGGAATGCAGCCAAGTTTTCTGCGAGTCATTTTCCTTTTTCTTTTATTTTGCAGTCATTCTTTGCTTGGGAGTTTTAATTCTTGTTGCTTTTCCTTTTATGTGTGATGTTCGTTCTTTTGCAGTGCGCTTTCAATTTGTGTGTACATAAATTTCGAAATGGACTTCTCATGTTTTGGAGTCGCGACAGCGACAGTGACAGAGAGAGGGAGGGAGAGAGAGTGAAAGAGAGAGAGAAAATGCAGCTGTCCGAGGGAAAAGAAATGGTGTGCGGAAACAAGTGGCCATGACGGCTAGTTTCAACCAGCTCCGACAACAACAACTGGTTGATACTATTGCAAAACGGCAACTGCATAAATAACCGAGACAAAAAACAAAAGCCTTGGCGAAAAATACACAGTAAAAAATACGCCAATCGAATGCCGAGTTCGTCCTTGTCGCAATGCCAAAATTTACGACTTCTACGGAAAATTTCCACGCATAAATTTAGCAAGTTAAGAAATTCTCGAAATAACAAAGCAAAATTCCGTTTGTAATATCACATTTGTTGCATTTGTTTTAATTGGAAAACTTAAAGCATTTACCATTTGAAAAGGCGACACACTTTCGGGCTGGGCAATTTGATTGTGTGGCGATTTCCGCCTTCAATGGACCGTAAAATTACAGCAAAGCAACAGCAGAGAATGTCGAGGGGGGGAGGAGGAAAGTCATGTTAATGTTGATAGCAATAAAAGTCAAAAGCAAGAGCAAAAGTTCAAGTTAAAGTTTGATTTCATCGAAGCGTTCTGCTTGAATGCGACGAAGGCGCCTTCAACTTGGGTGTGGAAATTACATAGAGTTGTAAGAGACGCTTCGAAGCGTTTCTTTAATGCAGTTCTCACACTTTGACCCTCAGTCGATTATGCAATGAGGGACAAGAGGTGCAGGAGGTGGGGGCAGGTGTGCTTCAAGCGTGACAAAAACAATTCGAACAGCAAATTTGACACAATATTCAAAGTGTGTGAAGATATTGGAAAGTGTCTAACAACCATATAAAATACAATCAATTTTTACTACAATTTATTAGCATACAAACATTTATTTGTTACTAATATTTTTACCAGGGACCGTAACGATTATAATTTTTAATATATAAATTATTACATAAAAGTTTTTCGTTGATTATTATCAAAAAAAAATAAAAGAAAACTCTTCTTTTTCCATCTAAATAAAAAAATTATAATATAATTCAATTTTTATTTTATAATTATAATTGAACTCTTATTTTCAATTTTTATTTTAGCAATTCTAAATAAAACTAATATTTCAATTTGTATTATAAAAGTTGAAAAATAGAAATTGACTGTAAATGTTTTAGAAAATTGTCTAATATTATTCTTAAAAGAATTGAGAAAGTTGACTTGTCTCTTATAGATCGTTAAACTTAATATTATAACTCACTTTTATTACTCACTGCTATTATTATTAAATTATATTATTGAAAATAAAAGGCCGTTTTTGCTTACGACATAGCAATCCATTTGTGTGTAGGGAAATAATGTTAATTTTATGGATAACCGAAATGAAATGTAACGGAGCATGAAATGCAATTACCACAGATTATATAGCAATTTGTAATATGATGTTGTCGAAAGAGAAAAAATACGTGGCTGAAACAAAATCATCATTTATTTATTAGGACGTTCTGTCACTTGTTCAGCGAATTTCTGTCAATGTCTAGGATATTTCCTCTCTTGTCCCCCTGTCATTTGTGTGTTAAATTGCCTCTTAGTGGCGATTCCAGACGTTGTAATGTTAAGCCCAGCATATGTGAATGTGAATGTGTATGTGATTCGGCGTCATCATTACCATTTTCTCTCATCGTCATATCAACACAGACACACAGATACACACGCATACATTGCGAGTGTCTTTATGACTTTCTCGCAAATGATAAGAAAAGTTTTTCCAGCATTAACCGAGAGCAGGCGATGTCCATGTCAAAACATATGGCATATTGCCAGGCAAAACATTTAATGGTCTGCAAAATGGCCAGTGCCAGGAATATGGATAGGGATAGGGAAAGGAAAAGGGATACGAGTATGAGACGAGATGAGAAGAGAGAAGCAACATCAGGACATTAAAAGTTGCTTAACCTTCATTAGGCGTCCTATTCCAACTGGCAGTGAAATGAAATTTAATATGTGTCATGACTTGGGATCCTTGTGTGTCCTCGGCATCGGGTTGCGCAATAAACGCGGCTGTCAGTGGAGCTTAATATCCCATTTGTGCATGGCTGCCATGCCGGCTGCACTGCATCCTAATGATATGCTCGAAAAAATTACGAATCACCGCAAAAGTTGGCAAACAAAGACCGAGACCGCGACTGAGAATGAGACTTAGAGTAAGACTGAGAATGAGACTGAGAATAAGCTGCCGTGCAGCTTTAATCAGCAAAGGGCCAAACTCAATTTCCCCAGCTTGTTTCACGCGACGTTGGATCCATCTTCACTCTTGTCTTCTCTCCTCTTCTGTCCTTCTTTTTTCTTCCTTCTCCTCTCTTCCTGGGCTTCTACATCCTGCTGCTGGCGTTAATGCGGCAACACGGCATTATCCTTTACTTTGCCTGCTCCTCGCTTGCCGACACTCTGTGTGTACTCTGATAATCGAATTTGTTCAAACAAGCGAGCGACATAAGTTTGCCAAGAAAGCAGCCAGGGCAAAAGTACAAGCAGCCTTTTCAGGATGGCAAGACAACGCACAGGATGCACTTCCAACAATTAACATGAACAAAGCAGATGCACAAAAAGATATTTCAACTAGCAACAGTTTTTAATGAAAGCTCTAGAACAGCGGTGGGCACGAAATCTGAATTCGGGAGCACTACAACAAAAGTATGTAAGTATAATAAAGTTGGGAGCTGCTGCTAGCTCCCGGAGCCAATGCGTGCCCACCGCTGCTCTTAAAAACTACCGAAAGCTCATCACTGCGGACGGCAGTCCGCGCTAGTGACGAAAGCAGCACGAAGGGTGCGAAGGCGACTAGCATATATACACAGGAAGAATGGAAGATTTGCTATGACTATCCGATCAGGTCGAGTTATATACCGATCGAAAGGTATCAGCTTAACTTACAAATGTGCATACTAAGACTTTTGAAAACTCACCTGGTTCGTGAAATAAACAGGTGTAAGTGGGAGGGAAAAAATTTAAACTATTGGAGCTAATGGGGCCGTTGGAGCCTTTTTGATTGTTCGTTGAATCTTTTACAATTCTCATTAAAAATACGCGTCGAATGACACCTCGATCATCGAAATCGGACAACTGGTTCGAAAGATAATTAATTTTGAAATTTTTAGGGGCCTTCCGAAAATGAGATGAAAAGTCAGTCTGTCTGTGTGTTTGTTTGGATCAAATCGTTGATTTAGCTGAAAAGTTTAAATGAGGACTTGTTCCTGCTCAAAAATCTTTAAACGTTTGTTCTACGACTTTTTCGAAAAATAGCTAGTTTAGCGGGAAATCGCTAAAAACCGCTAAAATTATTGCAGTCAAACGATAAAAGCTACAGATGCGATCTATATATCGTTGAAAAGGTATTTTGAAGGGCTGTTATGCATACCTTTTAACTTTTTTTCTAAAGTACACAGGTAAATTGCTACAGGTGAAATAAGGTATTTTCCCCCACATTTTGGCGGTTTTTGAGAAAACGCCGCTAACGATTTTTTTTAAATTTCAATATTTTTTAGTTTGTAAAATTTCGCGTTTTTTAATATATGACACAAAAAATTTTACCGATAGGTTTGGAAGATATAACCTATTAACTGAATATATACGTTTTACTTTGAATTGGAATAGGGCAGCAGCAACAAAGTGTCATAGCAGCCAGTTTGTTTGTTTGGATCAAATCGTTAATTAAGCTTAAATGTTTGAATGAGGACTTGTTCCTGTTCAAAAATCTAGAAACGTTTGCTCTACGACTTTTTCGAAAAATCGCTAGTTTAGCGGGAAATCGCTAAAAACCGCTAAAATTGAAACCCCCATAGCATCCAAACGATAGAAGCTACAGATGCGATCTATATACCGTTGAAAAGGTATTTCGAAGGGCTCTTGGGCACTGCTTGCAGCGTAATGGAAATTACCTGTTAGCTGAATATATACATTTTACTTAGAGTGGAAATAGGACAGCAGCAGCAAAGTGTCATAGCACCCAGAGTTTAAGAGTGCTGATAGCTTTTGCGCTGGGCATGTGTGTTTGTAAAGGGGACCAGTGTTGCCAGACAATTTGTTTTAGCTTGTACAAACAATAATCTAAGTTGACAAAGCTATACTGTCAAAAAATATTGCAATTTCAAAATTTCTGATGTCTTATTGAAAAATTTCTGATATCCCATAAAAAAAACCTCTTTACAAGGTAAAAGTCTAGTGACGAAAACATTTTCATGCCCCAAAATTTCTGATATCCAATTTTGTGACGAATAATATTAAGTTTTATATATAAATTATTTAAAACAAAACTTTTGCATTCGGCACTGCGTAGAACAGTGAGTGAGTTTTATTTTGTATGAAGAATTGATACATTGTAGCGCAAAGTGCCGAGTGCCAAAATTTTGTTTTAAATAATTTATATATAAAACTTAATATTATTCGTCACAAAATTGGATATCAGAAATTTTGGGGCATGAAAATGTTTTCGTCACTAGACTTTTACCTTGTAAAGAGGTTTTTTTTATGGGATTAAAGCTCACACTCCAAGTAGGCTTGGCTTCTTTTCTTCCTTCCAACCAAGAGATCTTTTTTTGCTTAAGCTTTAAAGCTCCTTAGAAAGCTTTTTTTAATTAACCAGCGTGGAATGAAATCCTCTTTCAATGCTTGTTAATTAAAACCTGTTTTTTATGCAGCTTTAGCTTAAGCTTTTATCGCGTTCTTTCGAATCGCTTGATGCTCTGGTTCGATGTCTTAGCGCGAGCTGATCCCTTAGCCTTTGATGACTGATTTTGAGAACGAAGCTGCAATTCAAATCAGTAAGTAAAAGCACATTAACAAATTTGTAAGTGCTCACAATGCGATCAATCTGTGCCTGCGCCTCGGCATTCTTCAGCTCCAGGACCTCCTGAACACGCCTCTCCATATACTCGATTCTCTGCTCGGTATTCTTGTAGTCGTCCACAGCTTTGTTCAATTTAATCGTGGCTATGAGTATTTTAGCATCCCAGTGCGATGATTCAGTAGCCAGCTTATCTGCGTAACGGTTAATGTGGTGTTGATAGTTCTATAGAAAGAAGTTGCAAATTAAATTTATTATGCAATACTATTAAGGATCACCTCGATGAGAATACTATAGACGACCCTTGCTTGATTTGTAGACTGTTGGTCGTCTTCCATCTGCTTTTTGATGGCCTTGATTTGAGTGCGCAGCTTCTCCACTTCCATGTTGTCCTTAATGAGCTGCATCTCCGTCATGGCAGCAAAAAAGTCTCGAACATAACGCCATTGGATGGGGAAGAGAACGGTGACTGTCATGGTCCGTCTTCTGCACTCCTTGAGCAGTTTAACTCTGTGTCGGCCCCACCAGGCGCTGGAAACTTTACGCGAATTCTTGGTAATGAGATCAAAGTCTCTTTTTGTCGTCTCCAGAGTGTGGTCGAGACTCTCGCCAATATTGAGGAGCTGCTGCTGATCCCAGACAATGGCCATCATTGTCTCGTGTCCCTTGTCGAGAAACAGCTCCGTGTAGAAGAACTTGTAATAGCGGATTATCTCCTGGACGTCTATGCTGAACTTGGCCCAGTCCAGCGACTCTTCACTGTGGCTCATTTGAAGCACATCGAGATACGTGGGATCGGGCAACGTGCAGCGCTTGAAGAACGTATCCATGGACCACCTGAATATCATATTGGGCAGAGTACTCAAATCGATGTTGCCCCAATCCAACGAGATTTTCTCCATGATCCGCAGTCGATTGATGACGCGCGAGAACATGAAGTACAACGAGGATCGCTTTATCGACTCCAACAGCTCGTCGTACAGATCTGTCCGACCCGACATGACACTGAACTTGTGGGCCGATGCGAAGAAATCCTTGCTTCCCTGACCTCGCTCCATCAGTCGAGTGTTTCTGATCATAATGGGGGCGTGCCTAATGAAGCTACGCAGCGAAGAACTGTCCTGAAAACGAGAACGCAACGAGTACATCGATTCTAGGGAGTCTGTGCTCGACTCCGAGCTCCATTTCTCATACTCGGGCAGATTCAGTTCGGCAAACAGTTGGCGCAGAAACTCATCGCGACACATGGAGGGATCGTATTCAGGATCTATTGGGATCAGCATCTTGTAACGTCGCTCCATTTCCGCCTCACGCTTCCTCTGCCTACGCTCGTCTCTGTCCATGGGGACGCCTTCAAACTGTGATCGGGCCATCCTTAAGACTGTAATATAATCCCAAACTGAAAACAATTAGCAGCAAATAAAGAAGAAAAGAAAAAATGAGGAAATTAAATGTGTGTTTAACGAAAACAACAATGTGTAATAAGTCAATTAACAGATCATTTCATGATAATGAAAACATAAACAATGCCAACTAAAGATTCTGGTTGATAATATCATAATAGCCCCTCGATTAGCAATCAAATTTTTTCATTATTGTTGAATCATTTCAAATCATTTAACATGGTCTTGAATTTTAATAGTATATTATATATGTTTTCGAGATTTCCATTAATATTATTATTTAAATGGACTTGATTTATGATAATATATAAATATGTTTTCAAATGTTGTTACGCAATTCTGAATGTTAATAATTATGTAATGAAGAAGAGCAAAGCATAAAAAAAACCTTTGTTCAGTATCAAATACCCTAGTATCAAATACCCGGCACTCAATTTAAATATATATTAAGTATATTTTGTAATTCCAAGCTAAGATATGGCGCGATTAGATAATACATATGATTGCTAATGATAAAGATGATGTTTACTCTGAATAAAACATGCTACAATATACCCTGCGTACCGGGTATAATAAACTTATAAAAAATACATCTTTACGAGGTAAAAGTCTAGTGACGAAAACATTATCATGCCCCAATAATCAAAATTCAAGCGTAAGCGATTTCTGTGGCACCCCCGAATATTAAGTTTTCAATATAAATTCTTTTTTTAGACACTCGGCACATTGCGCTTCATACCTAATAAATTTGTCTATTTTGTGCAGTGCCGAGTGACAAAAATTGTATTTTAAAATATTTTATATTGAAATCTCAATATTATTCGACACAAAATTGGATATCAATAATTTTGGGGCATGAAAATGTTTTCGTCACTAGACTTTTACCTCGTAAAGAGGCTTTTATTGATAAGATATACCCTGCGTATCGGGTATAATAAATTCAATTAAGGAAAGAAAAAAAAAACAGCCTATGGAAACGCTCTCAATCAATTCAACATGGCAGTGATTCTTATATAACAAAGCGATGTAACTGGAAAAAGGTGAAAATGCATTTTCAATCGATTTGAGAGTGAAATTCGATTTTAGATACGGTCAGTTAACAGTTACGACATCACTCCTATATAAAGGGCATCGGACCATCGCCCCAGACAGTGGTTAAAGGAGCTCGAGATGGGACCGCTACTCAGTTCCGCGCTTTTGGCGCTCATGGCGATGGGAGTCATGGGCCATGGCTTCGAGCCGAGACTGGTTTGCAGCAGTAAGCAGAAGAACCTGATGAGACAGCAGACGTACCTCAAACGACAACTGACCAGGTTTCAATGGCAGGTAACTTCTCTGCGGACCAACTGCCACTTGGACATACCGCATATTCCGGGTAATCTATTTAATCGAAACGATTTTGGATTACATTTCGACAATGCATCCCATTATTCGTAGGCCTTTTCCCGCCTCCTACAACTCCCAGACCACCAGCAACTACACCTTCATCCACTGATAGGAATAGTGAGGCACCACCACCGATTCCTACACCATATCCCCCTGGACCCCCTGATGTTCCCAGTGAGGCACCACCACCGATTCCAACACCATATCCCCCTGGATCCCCTGATCGTCCTAGTGAGGCACCACCACCGAATCCTACACCATATCCCCCTGGACCCCCTGATGGTGCCAGTGGGGCACCACCACCGATTCCAACACCATATCCCCCTGGATCCCCTGATCGTCCTAGTGAGGCACCACCACCGAATCCTACACCATATCCCCCTGGACCCCCTGATGGTGCCAGTGGGGCACCACCACCGATTCCAACACCATATCCCCCTGGATCCCCTGATCGTCCTAGTGAGGCACCACCACCGAATCCTACACCATATCCCCCTGGACCCCCTGATGGTGCCAGTGGGGCACCACCACCGATTCCAACACCATATCCCCCTGGACCCCCTGATGGTCCCATTGAGGATCGACCACCGAATCCTACACCATATCCCCCTGGACCCCCTGACGGTCCCAATGAGGAACGACCACCGAATCCTACACCATATCCCCCTGGACCCTGGGACAATCCACCTTATATTCCACCACGTCTCGTTGTTCCTCCCACACAACCTCCCGTTGGACCCCCGTATGGCCCCCCAACCCACCGTCCTGGATCTCTTTATTATCCAGGTCAGCCAGGTCAACTATATCCAGGTCAAGTATATCCACCCCTTGTGTGGCCGCCCGGCAGCGGACATATTCCAGGAAATCCGGGTGTTTTGTGGCCAGATAGATTTAGTAATCCGCTTGGGCCGCAAATTATTGAATATTGGCTCACTCCAGCAGACGTTTTAGAGGATTCCAAGATGACGACGGTGAGTCCATATACAATTTTCACAGGACATCGGTTATAATACGAATGAGGGAGTAGTATTAATAGTGAGTATTTCCACAACGATCACTTCTGTCCATCTGTAGGTGATGATAATCAAGAAATACAGATACCCAGTGGAAACGCACTTTGTAACAACCCAGGACGGCTACGTCCTTTGCCTACATCGAATCCCTCGACCAGGAGCACCAGTTGTTCTCCTGGTGCACGGCCTGATGTCCAGCTCAGTGATTTGGGTGCAGATGGGACCATCTAATGGATTGGCCTTCAAGCTGTATAATCAGGGCTACGACGTCTGGTTGCTGAACACTCGCGGCAATATATACTCCAGGCAGCACACGAATCCCAATATCAAGCCGTCAGTCTATTGGCGCTTCTCCTTCCATGAAATTGGCGAGTTCGATCTGCCAGCGACAATTGATATGGTCATTTCAGTGTCCAAACAGCCACAGATCCAATACATCGGACACTCGCAGGGCAGCACCGCCTTCTTCGTGATGTGCAGTCTGTATCCCCAGTATGCGGAAAAGATCATCCTCATGCAGGCGCTTTCCCCGACGGTTTTCATGCAGAACACTCAAAGTCCGGTGCTTCGGTTCTTACATCTCTTCAAGGGAAAATTCGGAGTAAGTTGTGAAGGGGAAGAGTAGAAGTGTGGATGAGACTACACAGAAAAAAAAATCCGGGATATTTAGCCCGAATTCAATCCGAAACGACGTCAGAAGTGGGGTAATCTCGGATTTTCTTAAACCAAGTAAAGTGAAATTCTTAAATTCAGGCTAAAAATTTTTAGTTTTATATATTTTTTTTTAATTTTTTTTTTCTTTCTTATTTTATTTTATTTTTTATTAATTTTTTTTAATTTTTTTTATTCATATTTTTTTATTTTAATATTTTTTATTCATTGTTTTTTTTTTAAACATTTTTTATTCATTGTTTTTTTTTTTTAACATTTTTTATTCATTGTTTTTTTTTAAACATTTTTTTGCATAATGAAGGGAATGATTGACTGCAATTGACTGGGGGAATCGAACAAAGGTTTTTTCCAAACAGGTCGGCGACTCTAACCACTGAGCCACCGAACCTGTTGAAATGTGAGAGGCCGAGAGAGAATAAAGTAATTTGGGCTTATTTTCCCATTTTATTCCCGATATAGGCTTGATTGTTCAGCTTAATCCTGGAAACGTACCTAAAAAATGCAGGCTTAAATTAAGTATTTTCGGCTTGATTTTAGAGCGGCTTTTTTTTTTCTGTGTAGATCAGCGTTGGGCACGCAGTGGCTCCGGTTGCAGTTGTTTTTGTTGAGCTCTCGAATTCCATAACTAATATCCTATGATTCTTGTCTGTTAGGTTCTTCTCAATTTGCTGGGTGGCCTCGAAATCTCCAGGGACAACACTCTGATTGCACAATTCCGAAGTCACATTTGCTCCGCAAATATTGGCAGCCAGATCTGTGCGATCTTCGACTATGTGATGTGCGGCTTTGGCTGGAGTGAGTTCAACACTGTGAGTATCAATCTGAATCTGATATATAGTATATTCGATATCAATGTAATGAATCTTACGCTTCACAGAATCTAACCCAATTGGTCGTGGGACATTCCTCGCAAGGCGCCTCCAGTGTTCAGATCTATCATTATGCCCAGTTGTTGAGTGGACAGAAGTTCCATCGCTTCGATAAGGGAGCTCTGCTCAATTTTAGGGATTATCAGGGCGGTGATCCACCATCGTATAATCTGACCAGCTGTACCTGCAAAGTGGCGCTCCATTATGCGGAAGATGATTGGCTCGCGGGCGTTCAGGATGTGGCGACTCTGAAGGATCGGCTGCCCAACGTCGTCGACAACTCGTTTATTTCGCAAAAGGGCTTCAGTCACTACGACTACATGCTCTCGCGGAATGTGAACAGACTCCTCTATGGACGTGTCATCAACAACATTGCAATGAATCGGTATATCATCACTACACAGACACAGACCTTTGTTCAGCCCGTTGTCTATCAATATCAGCAAATCATATAAGACATACTATATTTTTAATAAATCGGTTGTGGGTATCTATATATTATATGTAACTATAAAAAACACTTGAGCAGTCATTTCTAGTGAATTTAATGTATATTGTAAAATGTAGAAGTGCCTACATAAGAGTACAGACTAAACTCATTTCTTCATAGGTTCTCAGATGTACATTTCTATTGTATATTTCCATTTGTAAATGAAAACGTAAGTGCCTGGCTACAGGGTAACCTACAGTCGAGCACACTCGATAATACAATGTTTTCCATTAAAGCTTTTTAATCTTTTCTTCAAACTCTTCTTTTTATAAAGGGGAACACACCCCTTAAAAAAACAAAGTTTGACTTGGCAGGTAAATAGTTTGAAAAGTCGCTGTGAGATTTGATATGTTGAGATTAGCCTGCATTTTCATTTCAAGTTTCTCAAGTTTTGTGCGACTTCACGGCGCCGAATAGGCAGAAAAATAGTCGCTGCTCCCAGAGCCACTGCATGCCCACCGCTGCTTTTAAGCATTGCGTAAAATATAGAATACAATTTCTTGTATTTTAAATGCAAGTTTGGACAAAACTGTTTGTAAGTTAATGCAAAAAAGAACAGATTATTTTTGTAAACAAACACTGAGCAACAATTGACAACTCTGCAAAAAGACATTTCTCAACACTGAAACAATCCCGCTCTTTCAAAAATACAAAAATTTTAGCCTAAGAAGATTTAACCTTTGAAAAATGTTTCTACTTATGATTAAATAAATATATTATTAATAAATTACGCATTATAACAGGCGCTAATTCTTTTGACACAATATTCTGATTTGCTCAGAACATTTTTCAACACTGTTCTGCTGAAAAGTATGCAACACATTAAAGGATGGAAATTCGACAGGCAATTCGATGGAAAATTTAGGAGAAATTCGGTCAAATCATTCGGATTGAATTTCGTAAAAACAAGTGAAAACCGGAACAGGCCCGTATATCTTTCTCGGCAACTTATAAGTTCGATTGGGTAATCAATAATCCCCATTCCCGTTTCGCCTTCCACTCATTGATATTTGCATCTGTCGTGTTTGACAATAAATTACCTGATATATGAATTATTTATTGCGATAAGATCCCGATAAGCTTTAGCCAGTGTCAATTTGAGTTCTGGCGCAACTAATTGCTTCTGTTTAAGGGCGAATATCAGTCCGAGAATTATGTTGATCGTGGTTTTTAGTTGATCAGTTGACATGGCACTCGAGAGCAGCACATGGAGGCAGTTGCTGGGACTGCTCTGCCTCTGCTTACACTGGAGAGCAATCGCAGCTGGCTATATGGAGGACAATTTCCCAGCCAACTCGATTGAGGATGCGTCTCTCACAACGGTGATTACAACAGAGACTCAGCCTGATCAGCACATTTGAATTCGATCTTCGTTTCAGCTGCAATTGCTGGCCAAGTACAAGTATCCGGGGGAGAGGCATTCGGTGACCACCGAGGACAAGTACGTGCTCCAGATGCACCGCATTGCGAGACCCGGAGCCAAGCCCGTGCTCCTCATGCACGGACTGCAGGACACTTCCGCCACGTGGATCATGATGGGTCCCCAGAGCGGACTCGGCTACTTCCTCTACGACGCGGGCTACGACGTCTGGATGGGCAATGCGAGGGGCAATCGCTACTCGCGCAGTCACCTCAAGCTGAATCCCAGCTCGGACAAGATCTACTGGAGTTTCTCCTGGCACGAGATTGGCCTCTATGATCTGCCGGCCATGATCGATGCCGTGCTGGCCAAGACGGGCTTCAACAAGCTCAGCTACTTTGGCCACTCCCAGGGAACCACTAGCTTCTTTGTGATGGCCTCGTCGCGACCGGAGTACAACGAGAAGGTGCATGTGATGCAGGCTCTGGCTCCGGTGGTATTCATGACCCACATAAAGATACCACTGCATTTTTTCGCCAGCTTCAGCCTGAATATTCTAGGGGACAACTTCGAGGCGCTGCCCCACTCGGACTTGGCACTCACCCAGTGCTTGTCATCCGCGATCCGACTGCAAACCTGTCTCCACTACATGGGACAGGTGATAGGCAAAATTACACAAGAGACCAACAGGGTGGGTAACCAAGTGAATCTATCTGGAACCCACCTAATCCCTTCACTCTTTAGACCATGCTGCCTGTGATCCTGGGTCAGTTGCCCGGCGGTTCCAGCGCCAAACAGTTTAAGCATTACCTCCAGCTCCGTAAATCGAATCGCTCTTGCCAGTACGACTTTGGCAAGGATAACAAAAGGATCTATGGACGTAGCTCACCTCCGGATTATCCCTTGGAACGCGTAACGGCACCAGTTGGATTGTATTACGGCCAGAATGATTTCCTTGCAGCTGTCGAGGATGTTCAGCGATTGGCCAAGCGACTGCCCAATGTCGTGGTGAATCACCTGTATCCCAACAAGAAGTTCAACCACGTCGACATGATCTGGGGCATCAGCTCCAGACGCATCGCCCAGCCCAAATTTCTGGAGGTGATGCAGCTGTGGGAAGCCGGCGGACCACAAAATGTAACAGAAATGTGGATGTGACGGATGAGGAACACGTGCAGGGAGAAGGGGCAATGGAAAATTATGTAAAGTAATCAGCTGCGGATTTTTAATATAAAAATTAAATAAATGCATCTGGGATGGTTTTACACATCCTGACCAAATTTGGTTGAAATCAGACCAATATATCGAAAGGCTGCCATAGGAACGATCAGTCCAAAACTACGGTTTAAAACCTTCCGCGGGCCTAACGACGTGCAAATACGTTCCTGGACACAGGGTATCTTACAGTCGAGCATCTTACCCGTTACTTAAGAAATAAGTAAAAGGGTATATTGTATTTGTTGCAATGTATGGAACAGAGAGAAGAAAGCATCCCCGACCCTAAAAAGTATATATATGTATTCTTGATCAGCATCAACAGCCGAGTCGATATAACCGTGTCCGTCTGTGCGTCCGTCCGTGTGAGGACTTAGATCTCAAAGACTGTAAGATCTAGAGCAACCAAATTTGGCAAACAGACTTCTATAAGTCCCACGCAGATCAAGTTTGTTTAAAATTTTTGCCACGCCCCTTTTCGTTTTAAAGATACGTGGAACTTTTTACTAATTAACGTTAACTACTATTATTACCTAGCATCCTACTAAATCGTAGCAAGATCGAACAAATAGAAAGGTGGTAATGTCTTATAAATGCTTTTAAGCAATGTAAGTGCCTAAAAGCATGCAATAAAAAATATTTTAAATTTATTTAAATAAGTAACGGGTATCCTTTAGTCGGGAGCTCGACTATTGCCTTTCCAACCTGTTTTTATATACACATGTTACATACTTGAAAGAAATTAAACGTTTCTTCGCTTAAGGGGAGGTTCTTTTGGATTTTTTTGAAAAAATCGAATTTTTTTTTTTTACATAAAATGAAAGTTGTATATATATAGAATATATGTGCCAAAGGATTTTTCAATACGACGCGTATTTCTTGAGATAGGGCGTGTCAAACGTACCCATGTCACGCGCGCTACGTACCCGCTGTCACTTTCCAAAAACTTTAAACGCGTTTTTCTCGAAACCATGTTTTCTAATCTAATTTCAAATACAGGTCTTGTTCTATTGATCCGATTTCCTTCATTCAAAAAATGTTTTAAAGTATATACTTTTTTGTATGGCTTATACCTAAAATGGGCATAAAAAATTGTTTATTTATAATTTTTAAACGAGATCAAAGTAAAAAAAGTGTAAAAATTTCATTTTTTTTTTTTAAACGACCATGAAATTGGTTTTTTTTCACCAAAATTAATTGAAGTTAGGTATAAGCCATAGGAAATTTTATCTATTTTAATAAATTATATACATTTTTCATTTCACTTTACTACCAGAGACCCCACACTTGAAGAAGCAGAGCGATATTTTGAGAGTCGAGGTCGACGAGATCCGCCATTTTGAAGCCGCCATTTTGAATTTCTCAAAAATCACTTTTTTTTTTTAATCGTCAATAAACAACGAATCAAAGTTCGAAAGCAGAAGTTCGTACGTATTTTCATTCTCCCACAAACCATTCTCAAATTTTGCTTGATTTTCGGCCAAATCCAAAAGAACCTCCCCTTAATAACTGTCGAAATGCAAAAAAAATTTCTAATTGAATTTGTTTGGCTTCTTGAGGCATCATTTGCCAAAAATATTTTGTCTTATTCTCAAGAGACAAGAGAGGCTACAGGCTGTGGAAAATTCTTCGGAAAAATCAATGCTTACAAGGATTTGCATATTCGGGAGCGAGGCGATTCATAAATTAAACATCCAGCACGCATATTTACACGCCGCAAGCTCAGTTTTAAATTAAGTTTGCGATTGAAATGGCGCGAAAAGTGAAGGACCAAGACAAGGACAACGCCGTGGCTGATGTCCTGACTTTAAATTGCTCACGTGTGTGACACAATTTGGGACACACACAGCCCCCAGCTCCGAGTTTTGGGCTGACAACAACAATGGCGGAAGCGGAAGTGCAAAATGTGAAAAATGTGCGCAGGGCGAACAAAACAGTTGAATGCGATGAGGGGAGGGGCGAACTGGGGTGCGGGGAGTCGACGTAGCGCTTAACAGCTGGCACGTACGCGCTGCCACGCCCACGCAAAGACCGCGGGGCAAACAATTTGGAAGGCCCACACACAGAATTCCACCTGTTCCCCTGCAACACTTGTTCACTTCATGTAGGCTTCACTTGCGTCCTCCGCATCCGTTTATCGTATCCATCTGTGGCTCCGACTCCGGCTGCGACGGCTGTACGGCTGTACGGCTATCAACGTCACGGCTCGCGCCATAAGCCTCAACTGCCATGCGTACGTGTGTTATTTAATGCTTATCTTTATCCTTTTCCCATTAGTGTTATTGATGTTGGCAGTCGTCGTTTCAATCACCATTCACACAGCAGCCACACCTGTCTCTCTCTCGCCCTCTCTCTATCTCTCTCTCTATCTCTGTCTTGCTGCTGTGCGTGGCACCGCGATAAACCTTGCCGGCAGCTAAACGCTGACAATTGATGCCAGAAGATGCCAGAAACCTGGCACAAAATCACGCGCTAAACATTATTTTAATGCTTTGGGGCAAGTCACATATGTACATATGTATGTATGTGTGTAGTACTCTCATGCGTGCTGTCTGTGCTCCACTCTATAAAGCAGTTTGTCGGAAATACTTAAAGCTCCGTCTCATCGCTGTATTTCCGCCTATTCAGGCCTCTTGGGGCGACACTCCATCCTTGGCAGCCCAGGCGTCCCTGCCATCAACTGACATTTATAAATGCTGAGCAGCGGGTGACGGCCTTGAGGAAAGAAGCCTTTCGCATTCAAATGATGGTAAATTATGACACCAGCTGCTTTATAATGAAAAAAGCAGAAGCTGAATAACTGCTCGGATCAGCCAAGGGAGAAAAGTGATTCCCAGCCAGGCAAATGGCAAATGGCAACGAGATGCACAGATAACCAAGCTGAAATATCTGACAGTCGCGGGAAAGTCGTTACATTAAAGCTAGAAATGTATAGCCAAACTTTGAATCTAATTTTATATCAGTTCTAAGCCGGTTGAATAACATTTTGATGCCGAATGAAGTTAGAGGCTGAACAATGACCAAATTGACCTTCTGCAGGAAAATCGTTTAAGTTGAGTTTAAGTTTGACCAAGGACTGCAAATAATATTTATGAGTTTCAAAAAATTGAAGCAAAAAAGCGTCCTAGAAGAGTGGGAAAAACAGACATATGATATTTTTGAACGCCCAATTCGAAAGCAGGATAAACTTTTATTTGCAATTTTATATAAAAAAATTATTGTTTTATTTTTTTAATTAATTTAAATGATATAAATTAAAAACAATTATTATTTTTCAATTTTTATATAAAAATTTAACCCTAACTTTTATTTCCAATCTTTAGTATACAAATTGACGCATAACTCTTATTTATCAATTTTTATTATAAAAATTGAAAATAAAAATTTAATTGAAATTTTAACCAAAAATAATTTTTTTTTAAAAATCAGCCAATAACTCTTATTTTTTAATTTTTTTTTATAAAAAATCATAATCGTTACGGTCCCTGGTTTTGAAAAAGCTAAGAGAGCTCAAATCTTTTGAAAAAGTGTAAGGGGGTTGGTATAGAAAAGATGGAGAATGTTGGAAAAAAAATTAAATTTAATAAGTAAATGCAATTTTAATGCAGAATCAAATTATATGTCAAATAATGGTAAGGTAGATATTTTTAAATTTAAATTTTATACTTCTTATGTTAAAAATTTATATGAAATAGTGTAATACCTTACAACAAATTTTCTAAAACGACTGCCTTATTTGATGCTTTATTTTCAACTTGAAATTATAATTCTTTCCGGTGTAAAAATTATGCAAAGATAATTTGTTTATCATTTGATTGATTTGATGATTGAAAACTGAATTTTTAACGGACTAACTTAAATGCATTAAGTTAATGCAGCCCTGTGAATTACAGAGTTTAAATTAAATCATATCATATTTGATATCGATAAGCGATTTGAGGGACATTTGACAGTTGCAAAATGTGTAGTTCAGTTTGTCAGTAGAGAAAAAAAATCAGAGACAGCTTTGATAAATAAATCGCGTGGTCGTGTTTTATTATGTATTTTTCGATTGGTGGAGCAACTTTTCACACATTTTAAACACCAATTCCAACAAATTCAAATGTATTGTTAAATGTTAAGCGGTCGAACCAATTCACGCGGCCCAAAGTGTATAGAAACCATTCTGATTCGACGACAAAACCGAGTTCTTTATTTTCTATGTAAAGCGTCGACAAGCCGACAAGATCAAGCCCAACACTCCGCCGGCAGGACGACAGCAGAAGAGACGTTTTCAAAACAAATCCATTAAACAGTACGAAAAAGAAAAAACAATGTTGGCACGCCAATATCAACTGTGCCCACGTGCGCCTCCAATCCACGAGAGGATTGCCCTCCAGTGTGCCAAGAATATCAGCCAACTGGCAGCCGCCCTGCCAAAGCCTCGCACTCGGACAGGACACCTGCCCGTGCTCGTGGAGCTGCGGAACACGGACGAGGATGTCGTCTACCGATACCAGGTGAATTTGCCCCCCACTTGCGTGGACCGGGATCGCCAGCAGATGAACACGGACGAGGCCAAGGCATTGAGCCAACAACTGAACTTGCCCTGCCTCGTCCACGATCGCAGCTCGATTGCCCAGGACATTGTGCCGCTGACAGCGGCGATGGAGGCGGAGGCAGATGCGGAGACTGATGCCCCACAGCTGGTCATGATGCAGGATGCGGTGCACGTGGTGCACGAGTGTCCCGGCTCGGATCCCTATGCGACTCGCAAGGAGACCATTTCGACCTTCCAGAATTGCGCCTATGCCATTGGGGCATCCAAGATGACGCGAGATCACTTCATGTCCACGCTGCACGAACAGCAGCCGAGTCCAATGGAGTTCACCGTCTTGTGGGCCGACAAGCTGACAAATGAGGAGCAGGAGCTGCCCACTGAAATGTCCTCGCAGGCCATTTCCGGTCAGTTTGCAGTTCAGAATGTTGAGCAGGATGTGAAGCTGGCACCGCGCAATGGATACAACTTGCCACATCCACAACAACAACAACTGGAGCAACAACTGATGCCACATCATCTGAAACGTGATCAGCCTCAACCGAAGCTTCTGAATGGCTACAAGCATCCTCGCAAATCGGCCAGAGTGCTGAATCCCACACTGAATCACAACGATTCCAACCTCATGCTGTACCATCAAAAGCGAGCTGGGAACAGTTTCGGATTGTCTTCCAATCAGATATCCAATATCCAGAATGGTTACACTATTCAGAATGCTCAGAGTGTCGTCGCTGTTCCCAATGCCCCACATGGCTACAATATTCACTTTGGCCAAAGCATTCCCAATATTTATAACCAGGCGAATCAATTTGTTTACTGCGATCCCCAGGACTACGCTCGTCAGCAGTCGGAGCAGAGGGAATACCTCAATATGCTGAATGCCAACCAACAACAGCAAAGGCGACCGATCTTTGGACATCCGCCAGCGGGGAATTCATTTGAGTATCAGCGCGATTTGCAGCTGAGACAGAATCTGGAACACGAACTGGAAAATCAGAAACTTATCGACCAACAGAAAATTAAGCGCATGTTGACAGGTGAGACAAAAATAAGTAATATATGATAATAGTATTAATAAATAATAAATAAATAATATTTAATTAATTAAATAAAAAACATTAATGAAAATTAAATAATAAAAAGTAAAATTTTATATAAATAATATAATAATAATACAAATCAATATTTTTTTATAATATAATAAATAATTAGTAAATAATAAATAATAATTAATAAATAATATATACTTGTTAATAAATAATATATAATATTTAATAATTATAAATAAATAAATAAACATCAATAAAAATTAAATAATAAAAAATAGAATATTATATAAATAATATAATAATAATACAAATCAATATTTTTTTATAATATAATAAATAATTAGTAAATAGTATATAATATTTAATAATTATTAATAAATAAATAATCATTAATGAAAATTACATAATACAAAACAAAATATTAATTAAATAATATAAGAATAATACAAATTAATATCTGTTTATAATAATACAATATAATAATAATTAAAAAAAATAAATAATAATTTTTAATTAATAAAAAAAAAATAATAAATAAATATGTATTAATAGAATAATAATTAGAATTAAGATCTCTTTGATATAATTGATTGATATAAGATCTCTTTGATATAATCTCCTCATGTACCCGCAGACTCCTTGCTGACATCGCAGACGCCGCCGGAACTGCAATCGATGTTCCATTGGGACTGCTGTCATCTGTGCCACACGGCGATGAGGACAATGCGCAATGCCTTGGACCATTACTTGTCACGGACGCACCAGCGCCGAGTGGACTCCTGGCTAATTCGCTATAGCTTCGTAAAGGGTAATCTATCCGAGGATATGTTACGTCATTTGCGCAGCTCCGGCCCAGCTGTCTTGCACTGTGATCTCTGCGATCTGAAGCTGACCTCGGTGATTCATGCACGTCAGCATTTCTACGGACGTCGGCATCGGCTCGTGGAGCGGCATATCAGTAAGCCCAATGGCGAGGGCTACTACGACAAGACGGGGCGCTGGGTGCGCACCAATGACAAGTGGCTGATGTGCAAGCTTTGCGACGTCATTGTCACCTCGGAGTCGCAGCTGGCCATTCACATGGCCGGTGTGCGTCACCGCAAGAGGGAGCGATCCACGTGTGCAACATCCATTGCGGAACCGTACGACGGCAGCCACGTCTATCGCATCAATCCCAATGGCTCGCTGGCCCCACTGAACCCGCTGGGGTACTACATGTACGCCGGCTGTGGCAAGCAGGATGCGCGCAAGTTCAACGATCTGAATGCCGCATACTACTGCGAGGTATGCAACATCACGCTCAACCATCTGAAGTCGGTCAAACAGCACGAGGAGGGGCGCACACACAGAAAGAGGCTGGAAAGGGTCACGCAGGCGGAGTATGTGTGAATCTTCAACTACGTTCTGGTCTCCTTCGCCTCCTTTCGCATCCTATCGCATAATAATAATTTGAATAATAATTTGCAACTCAAACTCAAACTGAAACTGAAGCTGAAGTAAAGCCCAACAGCTCCCCCTAACTGGCCGTGTACTGTGCCGTATTATTATCAATTTATTTTTGAACTATATAACTTTTTCATATGTTGTATAAATAGTATTTCGTATAATATATATATACGTATTGTACCTTTACCCCAAAGTTGTCTATAAGTGCCTCCCTCATAACTTTCTTTTGATTATCAGGCCTGTTGCGGTTTTCACTTTCGGCATGATTTTGCGAAAGTGAATTTCCCTCACTTGTTCCGGTTTTCACTTTCGGCAAGATTTTGCGAATTGAATTCACGTGACATTGAGCAAGTGAGTTTGAATTCGGAAGGGTTAAATCGATGATTTTGGCATGCTTAGCATAAAATTAAAGTGAAAATAAAATATTTATAAAATACTTCAATGTTTTGGGAATATTACTACGTTATCAGATAAAAAAAAAATATTTTATTTGGTTTTTAAATAATTTTTATTTCATCATACCCCAAAATCGATAAGACTCTAACCTAACATTTTTGTCGGATTTGCTCGACCTGTTCTGGTTTCCGCAAATATTTGTGAAAATGAATGGCAACTTTATTAGGGCTGCCCTTGTGTATGAAGAAAGTAGTAAATACTTTGGTACATATTTTAACCACAATTTAGGTGTTTTTATGTATTGCGTAAAATAAAGAATTAAATTTCTTGTTTTTTAAATGCAAGTTTGGACAAAACTGTTTGTAATTTAATGCAAAAAAGAACTGCTTATTTATGTAAACAAACACTGTGCAACAATTGACAACTCTGCAAAAAGACATTTCCAGCACTGAAATCAACCCGCGCTTTTAAAAATATAAAAGTTATAACAAAAGTAGGTTTTTCCTTTGAAAAATGTTTCGACTTATGATTAAATAAATATTTGATGAATAAATTACATTATTAATAATTATTTTAACAGGCGAAAATTCTTTTGACGCAAATGTCTGATTCGCTTAGAACATTTTCCAGCACTGTTCTGCAAAAAATTACTCAACACAATGTGGAAGGGAAATTCGGAGGGTAATTCGTAGGAAATGTAAAGGAATTTTAAGGTAAATTCGGTCAAATCTTGCGGATTGAAGTTCGCAAAAAACAAGTGAAAACCGGAACAGGCCTGTATATCTTTTTAAGGTAGCTAACAAATTAAATATTTTTAACAACAACTTTATTTTACAATTACTTTATTTTTGCCAAAAACCATTGCATACTTTTGTGCTGCGTTGAAAATGCAGCGCAGCAAAATGTTGCTAAGCGCCATGTTTAATGTTGCTAAGCACATGCTGCTTGGCCGACAGCGTGTTGCCAGCGCTTCTACTGCATTAAAACAAACTATTAATGCTATGAATATTAAATATTTAAATATTATTAAAAGGAACAACGCCACTCATTTGTCATTAAGAACTCTAACACTTTGGCTGCATTAATGAGGCGGCAGTTTCCGCAACGTTGCATGCCACACTGTCTGGTTGCTTTGCTTTTAATTGCTCGAGCTGCTTATGCAGCGACACGTTGTCCGTTGCCTGTTGCCTGTTGCCATTTACCATTTAACATTTGCCATTTGCCTGGTGCCCAGACGAAAATCGCATAAAATCTGTCCAGGAATCGTCGCAGGATGCGTCGAGACGGGGCGAGTGCCATAAAAACGGAGTTATCTCCGGGTAAATATCAAAAGAGCCCCAGTCCAGTGATGTCAGTCGGGCTGCGGTGTCTAGACAAAACATGGCATTAAATAAATAAATAAATCGCTTGCACAACAATAACAACAACAGCTGAAACAATAACAATAACAACATGGCAGCAATGTCAGCGCATCGACAAACCGCAAAAACGGAAGCGACTTCGAACAATTTATGGCCATGTTTTTGGGCGAGTGTGAAGAAGAAAAAACTGCTGCACATGGCCAATGAAGGTCAATAGCAGGCGTTGAGCGTGTGAATTTGTAGGCGTGGCCAGTCAGCCTAGTCAGCTGCAGCCAGACGTGCCCGAACATGTTCACATGTGCATTCCAACGATATAGTCCTGCCATATATTGTATATATACATATATATGTTTATCTGGCCGTCTGGCTGTCGCTTCTGGCTGGCAAATGGAGGGATAGATGGGGAAGGGGCAGGGGTTGGGGGTAGGTCAAAGCATGTTTTCGCATAAATTAAACTTCTTATCTGCTGTAAAACATTTGACGCCATTGTTATTGTTGTTGTTGCAGTCAGGAAATGTATTCGCACTCGTATTAACAGGCAACAGACACTGCAACAACAACCACAACAACAACAACTGCAACAATAACAATATCAATAAAGTGGAGAAGAAAAATGTCGCAAAATAAATAAATAGCAAGGAAATGACAGTTTATCGATGTGATATAGTTAATGATATTTTCAGTGCAGTCGGCATGCGATGCCAAATGCATCATTCAAGGCTTATGAGCTTCGCATGTTGTGGGGGATTTGGGAGTGGAAACTCAAAGCTTACTTTTTAATAGAGAAAAACCCCAATGCGAACAACATTTTAATGCAAGAATTAATTGTGAAAGCAATCAAACAAAGCTCTGGTCTCAAAAAGTATTGTCAAGCAATTTAAGCTATTAATATTTCGAAATTCCAAAATACTTAAAAATTACCATTGAATATATCGTTAAAACTCTGTGAAAATAAAAACTAAAAAAAATTCAGTGGAATATTAATAGTCTTCATATTAAATGTAAACTTTAAATCAATTTTCAGCTCAAATTTCATGTGCCTTTAAAGCCTTTTAAAAATGATTTCATTGACAATTGCAATAGATTACAGTGCCACATTTTATATAAGCTTAAAATTCATCTTAATTGCAACCCAATTATCCCTCTCCCCCTCTTTCCCTCTTCGTCCTTGCTTCTGACACAAGCTATGAAATCTGAAATTTACATTTATTTCTGTTTGCAACTCGTCCTTGCGTCACAATACAAACGCAGGGCTGAGTTTGTTTACAACTGTGTAAACAAATTAATTATGCAACTGTGGGCTGTTTACCTCACCCCCCTCTCCGCGCCATTCCCCTGTGCTCCCCATTAACCCCCGTGCGCTCAATAGAATGGCTTTTTAGCATTTGGTTGGCAAAATGGTCGCTTGACGCGCTCAGGCCGAAGAAAATTTATGCGTGGCAAACCAAAACATATCCTCCAGGCAGCCAGCTTGCCGCAAAATGCTCATTTGCATGCCCCACAGATACACGCATTGAGACACGGATACAAATACAAATACAAATGCAACATGCATTTGTATGCGATATGTAATTAACATAATTTTCGCCAAACATTCACTCAGCCATAATTTTCAGCTAATTTTCATACAGCTTTTTGTGGCAGAGTCGCAGTTGTTGTTGTTGTTGTTGTGTTTGTTGTTAATGTGCCTGCTACATAATAATGATAATAACATTACATTTTTTCTTTATATATATTTATTTTTTTGCCTTTTATGCTTCAGTTTATGACGCATTATGTGATCTCGAAATAGTTAACAACACTGCCAGCTGTCAAAACTTGTCTAATAAACATTTCTTTTCACTCTCTCCATTTGCATGTCTTCTTTATAACGAGTACGCCAATTATGAGACTATAATATATTTTTTATATGTAAGTATATGAAATATATATAGGGTGTGTTTTGGACTGGGGGTCCCAAAAGGTCTGAAGCGTGTGAATTGTTTGTTTTGCGTATTATTATATAAATGCTTTTAACGTTTTTAATTGTTACGTCTTAGACATATTTCTTGTTATTGTAACTGTTGTTGCTATTGTTGTTGTTGTTTTGTATGTCACCTGAACGTGTTTGAAATTCCAAGTACTTAACGAGTTATACTTTAAGGCATAAACCATTTTGGCAGCGACGCGTGAAAGTCGTTCATTTAAAACTGTTTTGACCATTAGAATCTGGCCATAAAAATATGTTGAGCAATGGGCACAGGGTATAAAAAATTAAAGAGTTTACTTGGTAGTCAAAACATTTAAATGAATATTGAAAAACTGTCAAAATAATAACTTAATTAATTACATTAATTAATTTTAATCAATATAAAATAATGCATTTTTTTTTATAATAATTGTATTAAAAATATTTTTTCTTTTCTGATACTAAAAATGTTTTGTTTGTTCATATTTAATTGCAACCTTCTTATTTGTAAAATCAACTTATCTTTAATCTGATAGCCTTGAACTGAATCACATCCATCATTCCAAACATTTCTGGGACTCTCCCACAATATTTTTGCTGCATCATCAAAATCCGAAGAAAATAAGAAAAAAAAAGAAATAAATAAAGAGAAGACTTGAGCTGAAGACGTTGATTAGAATTTGCCAGTTGTGGCAAGCGCTGCATAAATACAAATAAAAACATAACTGACAACGAGTCCAACGAGACCAACACACACGAAAACAACCACAACGACTACAGCAACAACAACCACAACAACAACATCAACAATCGCAGATAAACAGCCAACTGGGATATATGTCAATCGAACGAATTGGAGCAACAACAAAAACACGCAACTGGCTTGAAAAATGTGTTTAATGTTTTGCTTATATTGCAACAAATATAAACAGGAACAGAGCGCGCCACAAGCACTAACAACAACAACAGCAACCACATAAACAACAGCAACAACAACAACAACCACATCAACAACAACCACAGCAACAACAACCACAGCGACAACCACAACATGAAACGCCTTCATGACACATTTACCAACATTTTGTTGTTGCTTTTGAATGACAAATCTTGCATAGTGGGTTGTTGTTGTTGTTTGTTTGTGGTAAGCCTCGTTCGTGATGTTGTTGCAATTGTTGCTGTTGCTGTTGCACAGAAAACCAAATACATAAACAACGCCACCGGCTTAGTTGCTGTCTCTTGTCTCGTGATTTTTTTTTGCCCATAGTTTTTTTTCATTCAAACCAAAAAAGTTGGCAAAAAAAATTTCAGATAACTAAAGAAATTTAAATACTCTAACAGGCTTATAATAAAATATGTTTTAATTAAATTTAAACCTAGCTTTTTTGCTAAAAAAAGAGCAAAAGTAAAAAAATCATTCTGAATTTGTTTAACGTTGATAAAAAATTGTTTTTAAATTTTAAACATCTTTGAATTACACAAATGTGCTGTTATTTACTTAAGTTTTAAGTAAACCTATATAACCTCCGATATTAACGTTGTTCATTAATGAATCATCTGACAAAAAAGCAACAGAATCACACTTATCTGTCAATCAGGAAAAGTTTCTCTTAGGCAACGTCAGGGCTAAAAGGGTTAATGTTTAATTGAAAGTAATTTCTAGAAATAAATATAATATGATAAATGCACTCGATTTTAATTAAAGAAAATTTAAATTGCATTAGCAGCTAGTTAATGGCGTAGACAAATTGCATAGGCAAGTCATTATACCCTGTAATAAAATAGCATCGAAAACCACTTTCGATGTCGCCTACTGCACCATTAGCAGATTTTTGTTCGGTATGGAAAAAAAAAACATTTGCGGTTGAATCACGAAAGGAAAAATGCGGTGCCGGCTAGGCTGGATGCTTATATAATATTTGCAACAGTGCTAAACAAGGAGAGAGAGAGAGAGAGAGAGGGCGGGAGAATTGGAGAGTGGCTGGAAGATGGGAGAGGCCTCTGGTTGCCTTCTCATTTCGATGGCATTTCGGTGGCTGCAACTAGCATTAAATTGGCATGCGCTTTGGAATTTCTTACCAAATATTGATGACAGTTAGTGCAACAACAACAGCAACAGCAGCTGATTAAAATGTTTTGCGTAGTTTAGAAATGTTTTATATAACCATTATCAAGTATACGCCGCATTGGAGGCTGCTCGGCTTGCTCACACTTCTGGCAACACAACAATCATCATATCATTGCAGTCCGCGTAAATAATAAAGCCACAGAAACTGTAAAACTGAAACTACCGCATTACGCAGCCACAGGCCACAGGCCACACGATGATGACGCCCCCTTCCAATGTAGTTGTTGTTGTTGCTGTTGTTGTTGTTGTTGCCACTGTTGCGGCTTGATCATAGTTGTTGCTTAGTTTGCGTAGGCGCAACATGTGGCAAGCGCGGCAATTAAATGGCGCTTAAGCGACGCCTTAATGGCAGCTCTAAGCCAAGTTTAGTTGCGGCCAAAAATATACCCATGGGCTGCGGGAAGGAACAAGTTTAGAGAGGAACAAAACAAGGCAGACACTTTCCTAGCCAGCCAAAACAACAATTAGTTGGTCGAAATCTAATGTTTTTACTGGCTTCTGAAGGAATTTGGTAATTGAAATAAATGATGCTATATCAAGTTGGTCTATAACGATAGTTAAGAGTAATCACAGAAACTAAGTCTAGTTAATCATTTATTATCGTTAATCAAGAGCTTCGTACATATTACTCAGTTGTGCTTGGATTGTTTGTGATTTTAAAAGCTTATTCCGCTTGTCAATTTAACACTCAAGCATCACTGTAAACATTGGCACATGAATATTGAGGTAACCTGGCCGTAAAGTGTGTCAACTGGCTAAAAGGCAAGCCACAGTGTGAAGAGCAACTTGCATCCTGACAAGGTCAAGAGAGGATTTACTGGAAACAAGACAAGCAACTCTGATGCCCTCTCTGCTTCTCTATCCCTCTCTCGCTCTCTCTCTCTCTCTGTATATTTTCCTCTATCCCTCTTCCACTTTAATGCGAACTCTTAATTTCAGTGTCACGCTGCGTTTAAGCCTGGACCTAAAAAGACGACAAACAAAGATAAAACAACGGAGCCAAAAGTTGCCACAGCAGAAAGCAGCCAGACAATAAATCTGTTACAATAATAACGCGCAGAGGCAATAACAACAACAATAACAGCTTGCGCCTTCTGACCTTGAGTTGTGGCATTAAATTGCAACAGTTTTGGCTTTGCCCAAAAAAATAAAAATAAAAACAAAAAAGACGCAAAGCAGCCGGCAGTTTTTTTAGTTTATTGTTATTGGCAGTTGTGGCTGCGTAAAATGTTGCAAGAATCTTTACAACACATGCAATTTTATGCGACTATGGCATACCCTATTTAGAGACAATTTCTGGACAACTATTCTCTAAAATCTTTTCTATTACTGTGTAAATATTCTCTTTTTTTTTTTTTTTATTTATTTAATGTCAACTAAATTCAGTTGTCCAAATAAATTTAAAAAAATTTAAATAAAATAAAGTAATATTATTCTAATAATGTATTAATAGGAATTATAGACAACTTTAAGTTTAACTGAAGGAATAAAAAAAATTAATAAATTAGGAATTTAAATAAAGAATCTGGGGATATTAAACAAATTAATAATTAAATGATCCATCATTTGTTGCATGGATTGGGAAAATCCCAGAAAAACCCAGTTAGATCAAAAATGTAAGTAGTAATAATTAGTGGTAAAATAAGTTTTAGAATCAGTTAGGTCAAGGATTTCTAGAAAGGAAAAAGAAAAGAAAAGATTTCAAGGATGAGCAGATTGTACTTAATATTAAAGTAATTGTATTTAAAATGATATTATTCTCTTTTTCAAATCTATGATACAATTTTAGCAATTAAATCCAAAATCAAAGATTATTAAAGATCTGTAGACAGATATCTTTTTTAACACTCAATTGACTTTTAAGTATAATCTACGCTCTTTATACATTTTACAGGGTATCAAGAGAGCGCCATAGCGTGAGCATTAAATTTAATTACAGTTAGTGCAACAATACGAGTAATTATTATTTTTGCGGCTACAAATTGAAAGAAAAAGAGGCGTTTCAATAAATGCCGAGCGGAGCTCTGCAAAGTTGAGACTCCGCTTTAGTTGGCGACCCTGCTCCTGGCCACCAAATTGGAGGCACGTGCTCATGACATTCTTGGCGTGGAACGAGTGCAAGTGCAAGACACTGTCCAGCTGTTCATTCTGGGCCAGTGCAACGTGCAATTTTCATCTTGGCGAGTTGCCTTGAGCCGTTGAGTGCTCGGATGTTGTAAGAATGCATGTAAAAATGCTGATTGAATTTATGATTAATGTTTATGCCGCTTGTCATTGAGAGTCTGCGGCTGAGTGTAGCCCTGACAAATTGGCCTGGCCAAGGCTGACGACAGATCATAGCCGGAAAATAATCATCATCAGTACGCTGATGATCATGATTATTATTGCAAAATCTTTTTGTTGCACGTTGCGACGTCACACAGATGTGTGTCCGATAAGTTGAAATATACGCGTATTCATTTGCCAACAAATGGGGCACATAATGGCCATCTTGAATGCGAATGCGAGTGCGTATCGAGAGACAAAGAAAGTCAGCAGATAGAGAAAAAGCGTTGCTCGTATTTCCAAAATGAAAACGTAACCAGGTGCCTACCCCAACAAAGACTCCAACGGAATCCCAATGCACACAAACAGGCAAACAGACAAACAGGCAGTCAGGTAAGCAGGTAAGCAGTCAGGTAGGCAGTCAGGCAATTGGACATTTCAACCCATTTCAACAGCCGCTGGTTTTTGTTTTTGTTTTGTTTTGTTTTTGGGGTGCAGTGGGGCGTGCCATTGCGGAGGAGCTCGAGCTGGAGCGGGAGGTTTGTGCAAATGCAATTACCTTGGCAGCGACAGCGGCAGCGGCAGCAAACGTAACACCAAACACTGAAACAGAGTCAGTAAGACAACAACAATAACAACAATCAACGACTAACAGCACGAACCGAAAACCCACACGAATCGCGCTGAGATAAAACGAAAGACTTAGGCAGCAAACTTGCTTGGCACGCGCTGCAGAAAAAACTACAACAACAAAAACAACAACAACGACATAGGCTAACGTCACGTCGCCAGCAGACAAAACAAACGTACAACTTGATAATATAATAGATCTGCGTAGAGTTTGAGAGATAATCGAAACAACCAACCGAAAAACCAACTGTCTGATCGTATGTGTGTGTGTGCAGGTGTGTGTGTGCAGGTGTGTGATGTGTGTCGCATGGGGGCGTCAAACATGCTCGATCCGTTAGCTCATGCGGGCTAATTCCTTGAGCGTGGCTAAGCAGCTGAATAATCAGCTGAACTAGATCATCAGTTTTATGATTAAAATACTTAAAGCAATAGCATTTGTGACCATGAAGAACTAACAAATTAAATAAAATGGTTTTTAATGATTTCTTAGATGAACTACAATACGATATTTATTTGATGCTTGATTAATGTTTTATAAGGCCCGTAATTCTGTATTTTTATTTAAAAAAAAAAGAATAAAATTTTTATTTAATATGTATTAAATACTTAAGCAATTATAATATCTAAATAAGAAGTGCTTTTAAAAATATATTTTGCTTTAATAATATTTATAAAATTAATTCACAATGATAAGGAATCTTAGACATTTATCAGGCCTGTTCCGGTTTTCACTTTCGGTAAGATTTTGCGGAAGTGAATTTTTTTAACCTGCTCTAATATCATTTCGGCGAAGTTCTACGAATTTATTTCACTTTGAGGTGATGAGTTTAAGTCCGATAAAGTGAAAAATTACCATTTTAAAATACTTAGCCTTAATGGAAAGTGAATAAATGCATTTCACTGAATGCTATAAAATAAAAAGTGAAAACCGGAACAGGCCTGTATATTTTTCACATATTTAAATATATTTCTATATAATTATATTAATCAAGAATTTCTTGAAAATTCTCTTTCACTGCAAAATAATTTCATACGAGTAGTGAGTTCAACTCTTCAGTTTCAAAAGTAATTTATTGAGTAGTAATTTAAAACATTAATTAAATAAAAAGCTTATTATATGCAGGAAACTAATAAGCCAACTTTATATTTGTGTTATTTATTTATTATTTATCAAAAACAAAGTGTATAATTTGCTTTTTCACACCTTGAGTAATAGGTACGATAGCATTTCTTTGGCAAATAAATAAGCACTGGCAATTACGAATGCGTTTGCCAAATTGTTGTACCATCCATCACTCGGGCAACGTGATTCGATCGGGCTGCAACAAGTTGGCATCGAACTAGCAGCTGAGCTGTTGGCCCGGCTCAAACCAAGCCAGACTGCCAGAGTTTGAGTCAGTTGAGTAATGAAGCTCCAGCGAATCGGTTGGCCACTAAAACTCGCAGCTCGTAGCGTCAACAGCGCGTGCGCGTGAATTCAACTCGAAACTCGAAGCCCGAAAAGCGATCGTAGACAAAAGCCAATACTAAATAATATATTACAAAGGATAACAATAAAATATAGAAATAACAATAAAAGCTAGCGAACTGCAGTCGATTCGCAAAGCCAATGATATAATAATAATATTTTAATATTTAAAATACAACAAAAGTGTCGAAAGTGGTGCTTTCTGTGGGGGGTTATAAATAAAAATAAAAATAAAAACGTAATCGTTACGCTTTGGTGCAAGCAACTGTTGCATTGCCAATTTGTCCAGTGAGTGTGTGCGTGTGTCTCTCTTCCTCTCTCTCTGTCCCTCTCTCTCTCTCTCTCTGTCTCTCTATCTGTTTCGCTGTGAGATGTGGCCAAGTTGTCGGGGCTTTGCGGCGCTGCTGTTGCACTGCCTTGGGGCTCTGCTCGTCTGCGGCAGCGCCGGCGCCTTCACCATCTTATCGCCCTTCAGCTACAGCTCGCTGAGTTTCAAGAACCTGCTGAACAGTGTCCTGCTGTCGAGCAATGCCAACTTGGCTGGCGGTGGCCGTAATCTCAAGTCCGATGTGCTCGAGGATGCCTCACTGATAACGGTAAGTACCAGAGTTGCCCTAAAATAAGAAAACATAAAAAAGAAACAATAACAGCAACTCTTACAAATACCGTGGACACCTTGACTGACCTCATGGCTGACAGCAAAGTTGTTAGCATTGACATTTGTTATTGTAACAGTTGTTACCTGTTATTGTTGTTAGTTTTGTTGTTACCTTTTTGTTACCGGCTCAGTTTTTCTCTGTGCCTTGTGCTTTGTGTTTGTGGCTACTACAACTTGATCTCTTATGATTTTGGTTCAAACAATTTGTCTATGTTAAATAAATTTACACTTTTTCCTCACTTTGTGTTCGCCTCTCGCTCTGCGTTAAAAGAAAGTTTACACATTTTTTATTTTTTGGATTTCATATTGTGCAGTTCGTTGACTTCTGTTTCGACCAATTTGTTTCACTCACAGAACTTTATTGGACCCAGCTAGAAGTCGGTCTAATCATGTCCAAACACGTCAGGCTCTCGCACTGAATTTATTGTCAACATGCAACTGGCGCGTTGCAAGTTCTTCAGCTTCAACTGCCACTTCCACATTGCCACTTTTTACTTTTATGATCATCTAACGTGAGTGAAGCCCATCAGCTGCAGACTTTGCACTTCGATTTGGACATTTGGTTGCTGTACATTTTTTTATTCGCTTTTTATGGAGCTGCTGCTAATTTTTTAGCGAGTGACTAACTGAGCTTCAACACACAAATTAGGAGTATTAAGGGAAGTTGAAAAATATGGAGAAAGATGTAAATGCATTTCTTGGCATTAGGCAATTGAAGATTTTTAGACAGTTGCTTAGGATTATGGAGAATAAAACGATTAATCTAAGAATAAACATTTAAAACATTTTATTAATTTTTTTAAATTAATTTTTTTAAATTAATATAATATATTGATTTTTTCTTGTGTAAAAAATACAATAAATAAGATACAATTTGGAATATTTAACATTAAAATGTATAAATACATTGCTTGTATTAATAAGTGATAAATATTTTGAATTTGAGTTAATTTAATAACCAAAAGTACTTTTAACCAAATGTCATATAGACAAATGAATATTTTTAGAAATAAATAATGCAGTTCATAAACTACAACTCATGGTTAAAGTGTAAATAGAAATGATTAAAATTTGTAGGTCTGTTGACCTTGCAGCCCTGCCGAACAGCAAGTTGGCCCAGTTCACGTGGCTGCAATTAGATTAATTCATTTGGCTTTCAGTTCACATAATTATTTCAAATGCAAGAGACGTTTCTTGTTTTCATTGGGTTGATTTTTCACAAAGGTCAAACGAAGTGAAAAATTTACATTGGATGAAAAGTTAAATATTCACACAATTGTAGGTGATGTTTGAATTTTTGTTTATTTTTGGCAGTTGAACAACAATTGGCCAAGGCAAAAGCCAAGAGCAAACAACGCTGAAGATTACCACATAAGCTTTAAAGAAGGGGTTAGCACTGCCATCAAATTCGATAATGTTTAATAATGACAACCAGGCGCAAATTGACAAAGCCAATAAGCCCGCAAGAAATACAAAAATAAATAAGAAAAAATAGTACAAAAATTATTAACAACACGATAAACAGCAACAAATTACAAGCAAGTGTAAAAAGTGAAGTTTTTTGACTTTTGGCAGTGGAAGAAGAAGAGGTGCAGCAGGGGTGACAAATGGGTGTCTTTGTTACGTGATAACGTAATGTGCATTATGCGAATTACGTGCGTCTTGAAACTGACAGAAAGAGACAGCGAAAGGGAGAAAAGAGTAGGGCTATACGAACATTGTCAACCGAGTAACGATATTAAACAGAAAATAGATACTGAAGCCAAAACTGAAACTGAATCTTATGCAAAGTCATGGCTGGGCTTTCAAATGCGGCCAACAAACTAACTGAGCTAAACTAAACTGAACTGAACTGAACCGAAAGCGAACCAAACCAAACTAAAAGTCTTCAACATTTTCTGCACGTTGCCAATTGCATAATCGTCGCATTGAGCGGGGGGGAGAGAGACACCTTTAATGGCAGCAATAACAAATTGGAAATTGTCAACATACACACATACACCCAGCACTCACACATGAACAATAATCAACATGCAATTAGACTAACCTGTCGACTGGCTGACTGACTTTGAAATATGGGTTAGCAGCTCTCGTTGCACGTGCCCCAACAACAACAACAACTACAACAGTGTTTAACCAACGTTTCTTTGGGAACTCTGGAATAATGCCAGACCCTATGCCAAGTCTCAGTCTCTTCACGTCTCTACACATCACAACAATAAGGAAATGCGATTGCAATATGCTTTTTTTATATTATTTCTTTTATTCATTTCGTTTTACTTTTTTTAAGGTTTTGCTTTACTTTTTGGCATTTGCTTTTGTTTTGCTTCTGCTTCAGTTTCAGTTTTAGTCTGTTTAGTTTTTTTTTATTTTACTTTTTTGGGCTTTGCAGTGCCTTAATTTGAATTTGAAGAGTTTCCGCATTGTTTTTGCACGCCACAAGATTTGTAAATCGTTGTCATCAACTTGATTACGTCGGCTTGACAAATCGACAGGCAAAATGTGTCTCAATTGACAGCAGCAAAAAAAAATCGAAAGAGCAGCAAAAACAAAACAATGAAGAAGGTGATTATTTAAGTGCACAAGTTTTTAGAAAAATTTGTCAGTTCTATAGCCTACATTTAAGCTTTTATTGGGAACGTAATTCGACCCCTTTTAAACTTGTTTAATTAGTATTAGCAAAGCAAAACAATTCGTTTTTAAACACTCTTAGTAAAAAGACATTTTAATAGTATAGAAGTATTATTTTTATTTTATATTTTAATTTATAGAAAAAATCAGATATAATTAGTATCCGTATTATCATTATCTATGCTCCACTTTGTGAGCTGAGAGCAACAAAAGTTCAAATGTGATTAACCTTTGGTTTTTGATGTCATTAAATTGATGTCAGGCCACGAGACGCACCAACAAAATGCAAACCAGGCAAAGTCGCAGCCACAAACACACACATATCGATATACTATATAATCATATGTATAAGTCCAAAGAAGTATAAGAAAACTGGTTGGATACGGCATCGAAACGCTTCGAATTTAGCTGCCGGGCAACAATAATTATAATGATGATGATGATGATTATGCTGGGTGCTGAAGTGCCGACAAGTCAATATCAAGGTCAGTTACAAATCGAGTGGCGTTCGCATCGATTGGTATTGATTGAAAGCAAAAGTGGTGCGGTTTCCTTGTGGCTGTGATTCAAACAGATCAACAACTCCAAAAATCAAAAGTGTTTTATGCAAATGAACAGCGCAGGCCATAAAACAAACACAAAATACAAATACGTTGACATAAACGAAAAATTTGCATTGAAATTACAAAAACACAAATAACAACAGCAACCAAAAAAAAAAAAGCTTTATCGAATCAAATGCATATGCAAACAAAGCGTTAACAACCACGCCTCACACATATTGGCAATTAGCAGGGACACAAACCACGCTAGCACATACACACACACACACACACAGACAACCACTCTGATTTAGTGGGTCATGATGCGATTGAAACCTGAAACATTATGCATTAGGTGCTAATGAAGTTTTTTCTACAACAGAGAAAAAAAAACAAACACACAGAGAAAAATGTTCAGTTAGTGGAACGGTAAAATTCATATGCAAACAAACCATAAACAATGGCAACAATTCAGACTTTTAAGCAAATAGACGAGTATGCAACAAATAATGAAACAATTTTCAGATTGACACAGCTCCCCGCAGTATTCAAATTTTCGTGATTTATTCGCATTTATTTAATTATTGTTTTATCTACATTTTTGACTCTGTAGATTTATTTATTTTATCTTTTAGTTTTCTGTAATTATTTTTCGTTTGTCAAATTGGGTCAACAGTAAATATTTGAGCATATTTTGTGCAATATTTTGAGAGTACATTCATTCAAATTATTTAACGGCAATTTATTGATGCGGAAAAATGTTTTATTTATTATAGGGCAAATTTATAAATCACAATATTTAAGTGAGTCCAAATGTTATAAACAAGCTATAGAAAACAGAGGAATGTCAAGGAATTCCCTCGAAAGCTTCTGCAAGACAGTTGTTCGAGTGTAAAGTTTAATTTAATTGGCTGGTTGAATATTAAAATGCAAGTGCTAAACAATGTTCAGTTTTTAAATGATTGCCAACACATTAAGCCATAAAGACAAACAGGCAAATGGTGCTGCTTATATAAGCCATTAAATTAATGGTCTGCAATTTGCAGATTTTATCTGTAGGCTGGAGAGGAATATTTCTCTCGTGTGTGTGTGTATGTGAACAAAATGCAAGTTGTTGCGTTTTTGATTGCCACACATTTGCGTAGATTTCAACACCTTTTGGAGGAGGTTTGCCAACACTGGCCATTCGTTGGCATGCTTGGTGGATGTGGGAATAGCCCGAGCTGTGTTGAGTTGAGTTGAGTTGAAAGATGCGACTGCAACTTGGCAATATGTTTTCGCATTTAACATTGTCGCCTCCGCCTTGCGGCTTAAACAAATATTGGCTGTGCCATTTTCTGGCCGGTCGCAAAAGTGTGTCAAGCTGGTATTTGCCAAGAAAAACAAAAGCTGGCAGTGCTGTCGACAGCTGTCAAAAGCACTCGGCTCGGTGTTGGCTCTGGTCAGTCTTTTATTCTTTGTATTTTACAAAGCAAACAAAGCAAATTGCATAACAATTGCCGCTAGGAAATTGCCAAAAAGAAAACTCTAATTTATGCCCCAAAACAACATTGGCAAAGAGCATGGAAAAGAGGAAAAAAATATTTCAGTGGCTCAGGCAACGTACCACTTCCTCGTGTTGGCCAACCAGCCGGCAAAGTCAGTTGGCCAATGCAATTGTTTACACTTATTAAACGAGCGCTTTGCTATTGTTGTTGTTGTTGTTGTTGTTGTTTCTCTCTCACTGTTATGGCTATTTTGATTTCGATTCGCTGCCAAGGTTAGTTAAAATGCCAAACAGATTCAACTGCCTCTTTCTCTCTCTCTCACACATTTGTGTAATCGCGTGTTTATCGATTTTTTAACTATTGTTTTATAAGACAACAATTATTTCGGCACCCGCACAATTACAACGATTGTATAACGCTTGAAAAACTTATCAAAATTATCACGAAACATTCAAGTCTATCAACAAAATTATGAACTGCCGGAAAACTTGTGCATATGTACATATTTTGTATGCTGTCATACGCAGCGTATGCGCAATACGTGACTCTTCTGTCAGTCGCGTCAGTTGAAATTCTAAAGCTGTCATCGTCATCATCATTATCTATAGTTTTTGATTTTAAATATCATTATGATCATCGTTTTTAGCTCTTTATTTTATTTGTGGTGTTAATAAAGAAATTTTTTATGGCCCTCGAAATCGGGAGAGCAACAATTTTATTATAAAACTGCGCGTGGCAATCCAAATAGTTATGAAAATATAAATGGATATCTCAGGTAGCATTTCATTACATAGATTGCGGCTATAAAATAGTCTATAAATTAGTTTCTTATGATCATATGTCACATCGAATTGATTTTAGTGGAATTTAAGCTACAACTTAAATATGGATATTCTGGTTTATTTTTCTTCTTTAGTTCACTTAAATCTATGGCTTTTAATAGTATTATTATATTTAACGACAAACATTAAATATATGAAAATTTCCCACTTTAAATGTTTATTAAATTTTTGCATCTATTATTTGTATGCCCAACTTTGTTTACTTTACCTGAAATCATTTAACTGTGCAAATTCATTTAGCTGTTTATTAAATACCAGCAAATAATTTGGGCAAATTCTTCTCTGGGATTGCTGGCAAGTGTCTGCAGCTGGTTTAACTTGTTGATGCCACAAATTAAAATTCATTAGCCCAAATTGCTGTGGTTAGAGCCCAGACGATGTCGTCGCCTGGCCAGGCCCCAACCTGAGCCGCAGAGTTATGCAAATTGGAAGAGCGAAAAAAGGGGGGGGGGGGGGCGTGGCTGCAACTCAATTTCACACTGCCATGATTTGCACTTGCCACAGACGAGCTCTTCTTTATTTTCATTCTCTCTCTCTGTCTCTCTCTTCCTCTTTCGCTCTATGGTCTCTTTGAACAGCCGAAATTAATACGAAAATACGGATATCCATCGGAGACACACACAGTGGTGACCAAGGATGGCTATATACTGGAAATGCATCGCATACCAAAGAAGGGGGCGCAACCTGTGCTCCTCATGCACGGAATACTGGATACCTCGGCCACTTGGGTGCTCATGGGTCCCAAGTCCGGATTGGGTAAGTGGAATAGATCAATATTATTTCAAACTTTTTATTAAATGAAATTACTTTGCAGGCTATATGCTCTCCGATCTGGGCTATGATGTCTGGATGGGCAACTCGCGGGGCAATCGTTACTCGAAGAATCACACGAGTCTAAACAGCGACTATCAGGAGTTCTGGGACTTTACCTTCCACGAGATGGGCAAATACGATCTGCCAGCCAATATTGACTACATTCTGAGTAAAACGGGCTACGAGCAGCTCCACTATATTGGCCACTCCCAGGGCACGGCCATCTTCTGGGTTCTGTGCTCCGAGCAACCGGCCTACTCACAAAAAATCACCTCGATGCACGCTCTGGCGCCCATCGCCTACATCCACGACATGAAGAGTCCCCTCTTCCGCACCCTCGTCCTCTTCCTCGACTTTCTGACGGTGAGTTGTTAATATCAACCGTACAACTCGATTCCATTCGCCAATTTTGAGTGTGTGTTTTATTATCCTGTTCTTTTCTGGCTTACAGGCAGCCACGCGAATGCTGCGCATCACGGAATTCATGCCGAACACCAAATTCCTGGTGGACCACAGCCAGGTTGTTTGCCACGACAATGCCATGACGCAGGATGTCTGCTCGAATATCCTGTTTCTAGTCGCCGGCTACAATTCCGAACAGCTGAACAAGGTACGTGTAATGTGGCAGGGATAACACAGGGATACTCCACAAATGTATTTGGCCACAAATGTTTGCGGCAATCGATTTGAATTTGGCCACACACGCTTTCTGTTTGTTATTGCCCCAGCTGATTGTCTGATAGTCTTCATTGAGTTGCCACTTCATTTGTGTAACCAGTTTAATGATTGAACTTTGTTTAGGTGTCGAACCGATTGAGTTTGATATCCAAAATTATCTTCACAAAACAAATACATCTAATATACTCGTATATAGAAAAGAGAGTCTTCCTAAACGTAAAAACTATTTGTGGAAAAATATATCCCTAAGTAAGGAAGGAAAAATAAAATTTTAGATAGAGATTTATTCCAAAGAAACGACGATAGATTTAGATAAACAGAAAATCGCTTCCAAAAGATAGATTATTTTTTTTTTTTTGTGGTAAAAAATTAGTAATTTAATTTTAATTTTTTTACCAAAAAAAAAAAAAAAAAAAAAAAAAAAGATAGATTATTAAATGTACGCCGAAAAAATATATATCAAAGTAATTTGCAGAGAAAGGTTTTTCACATAATTACGAAAGCATAGAAGAGGTAGTTTTCTTATTTAAGAGAAAACTAAATAAACAAATATAAAGCTTAAATTACTTCTTCAAATTTGTACAACTACCATATAAGGCCTTATTCTATCAAGTGCATTAGACTTCTGATATTTTTTCCATCTCAGTTTCCTGCTTTAATAAATCCCATAGATAGTTTATATGTTTCCTCCCACAAATGTCCGCTTGTTGAACACTCGCTTCAATTTGAAGTTATGATCCCAAAATGGAATTGTCGAGGCTTAAATTGCATGCACAACAGGAACAAGCAGCTGTGTAGCCTGGCATGGTGTTATTATCTATCTATAATGCCATTGACTAGCTTCACAGTGCCCTTGTTTTTGTTGTTCTTGTTGTTGTTGCTGTTGCTGTCGCTGGGGGAATAGTATGAGCATAATTAACTGACACTAGCGAATGTTGAACGCTGAACAGCGAAACGCCAAACGCCAAACAGGCGACAATGCTTGCAAATTAGGAGCGTTTCTGACCTAATCTGACCTAAACCAGCCACCACAAGTGGGTGGCACGGGGCGTATACACAATTTCGCAAAGAAGCGAAAATTATGGCTTTAAGCAGGCCAAAGTTGAAAATAGAGCAACTTAATAGCTTCTGCATGTGAGAATGGTTAAATTATATTGAATTAAAGCTGGGCACGAATATGTTTATTAAAATAAAAATTGTGAAATACGATTTTTATTATTATAATTAATTTTATCTTTTATTTTGATTTTTAATAATTCTGTAAATTAAATTTTTATTCAAGAGCCATAAATTTATATATAATTTTATTTTTAAAAGTCAAATAAGCAAATTTTGAAGGATAACCCACCAAAAAAAAAACGAATTATTTTGAATCATACCGTTATTGCAAATAATTTGGTGTCCCATTACTCTTCTAAGCCATCCCTGAGCTCAAAAATCATTTCAAGTGATTAATTGAATGCTTTCACTCTCCCTAGACGATGCTGCCCGTGATGCTGAGTCACACGCCTTCCGGTGCCTCGATCAAGCAGTTGGAACACTTTGGTCAGCTGATGAAGTCGGGGCATTTTCGTAAATTCGATCGAGGCTATTTGCGAAATCAACTGGAGTACAATCGAATGACGCCGCCTGATTATGACTTGTCGCGTGTCAAGGTGCCAGTTGCCTTGTATTACTCGGTGAATGATCTGCTAGTGTCGACAACGGGCGTTGATCGATTGGCCAGAGAGTTGCCCAATGTGATCGACAAGTATCTGGTGCCGATGGAGCGATTCAATCACTTGGACTTCCTTTGGGCCATCGACGTGAAGCCGTTGGTCTACAATCGGCTGGTGCGTAACATAAGACGCGTTGAGAATCATCGGGCCAAGTTAACAGCGAATTTGGCCAGTTATCTGGCCATGCAGCTGCAGCGCCAGCATCTGCAGAGCCAAATACAGTTGCAGGCAACATTGCAGCCAACCTTGCAACCAAATGTACATTTGCCGCATCGACTCGAACAGGAACCAACACAAACAACACTAACAGCAACAACAACGGCAACAACACAGGCAACAGCAACGGCAACCACCATGGAGGATGTTGTGGACGCCACAACAATCACATCCGCAATGGAAACTCGCGCGTGACGGGGTAAAAGCTCTCGAGGTTCTCTCCTGTGTAATTTCATTTGACTGTGATGACATTTTAACAATTTACGCTCTGATCCCAGCGTTTGAGATGGCGTTGCAACTGCAGTTGCAACAACATCAACTCAGGCACGCCCAGCATCCAATCACAATATTATATAACTAACTATAACCACAATCCGATAACGATCATCCGATACAAAATCGTCAGACAAAATCAAGAAATCCCATTTACCATTTAAGTTCTTTAATGCTGCCCAGTTTGAAAATGTTTTATTTATGTTTTGTGTACAAATTTATGAGTAACTTTAATGTTTATGTATTTTTAATAAATGTATTTTAAGGATATAACAACCAAAGCCTTTTATTATATTGCAACATATTGCAGGCATTTTAAATAAAATCAAATTCCACCATATATGTAGATAGTAAATAAATTAGTATATTTTTTCTTAGAGCTCACAGAATAACAAACTCAATTCAAGCTCTGCCTAAAAGTATGCAATTGTTTTTGACAAGCGGCTGGCAATATCAGAATTGAAATGAAAATTAAATACTTTAAATGTATTATCTAACGCGACTGTCGTTTGCTTATTAGCCTATCGACAGCATAATTGAATAGTTTGTTCCGTTGTCGATTGAAAACTCATACTCCTAAACATTAAATGTTTGTATACATACATATGTGCAAAATATTGCATCTATGCCAGATTTTGTCGTTTCTACCTTTTAGCTAATTTATTTAACTGGGTTTTTTTTGATCTGGCATTCCTCCTGGTCCTGTGTGATGGATGCCAGCGGTTGTGAATTATTTGAATTTGATTGCTTTTAATATGAGCGAATACTTTTAATTAAACGCGGTTCATTTGTATGACAAATGATAATAATGAGTTTACTTTGATTTAGAAAATTAGTTTCAACTTAAATTTATACAAAATATCACGTTCAGAACTAAGTTCTACTAGTACTATTAACTTGTAGTTGTAGTAGTTCAGATCGTTTATGAATGAGTTCAATTAAAGCGAATATATTGAATTAATGAGCGCATATAAATTCAGTATTCTTATTAAAAACAAGAAGCCACAAAACTGCTTATGAAGTTTATGTTGGTAGGAAGACCAGATCATCTTATAACGACAATAAATAACAATACTCAAAAGATAGCCATTAAGATTGAAGTTTATTAGTAAAGACTCTTATAATACCATTATAATGATTGATAAAGCAGAAGTTGATAATTAGAAATTAAAGCAAAGAAAACCGGTGTATAGCTTTCAGGTGCCCCTTGTATACAGAGGTGGTCAAAAGTATTTACACAACGTGAATTTTTTTGAGCTTTCAACTTTGATTGCTTATTGCTGCTGCTTATGAACTCAGATAACAAAAAAACGGTTATTGTCGTGTTTCTACATCCATGCAGAAGCAAATGAAAGAAAAATTAGAAATTATAACTGTCCAGGGGATTAGCAGGGGATTAGCAAACTGATGCTTATCAGTTGTCAAAAGTATTTACACACATTTAATTCGCGTCAAAATTATTTACACACAACTTTATTTAATTATTTTTTATGTTAAATATTCAATTTAAAAAAAAAATTTTTTTACTATATTATTAACCCAACTAATATCTACTTATACTGATTTTGGCATTAGTGTCAGCTTGCAACCTGGCTAGTATTCACTTAGCCAAGTTGGGCGCAATATCAATAGTCAATTTTGACCAAATTTCACATATTTTAGCTATAGTTCCGGGGTGCTGCCGATCTCTATTTATGTTTCCCTAGTTCTTAACGAAAGTCCAAACATTTTCCATGATGTTAAGATTGGGACTTTGTGTGGGCCAGGGAAGAGCCGCCTGATTTAGGCCTTATTGATATTTGACCCTTATGGCATTGAGCCCTGTACCGCTGTAAAATAGAGTTATACTACTTTAAAAATAGTCTATTACTGACGTAAAAGCATGATAAATTAAGATATGGAGATATCCGGATTGATTTGGCGTGTCCTCTATCGGTAGCAAGCCTCCAAATCCATTGTAACTCAGATATCCCCATTACGTCACTGCGCCACCACCGAGCCTGTTGTATGTCTGAGTTACAATGGATTTGGAGGCTTGCTACCGATAGAGGACACGCCAAATCAATCCGGATATCTCCATATCTTAATTTATCATGCTTTTACGTCAGTAATAGACTATTTTTAAAGTAGTATAACTCTATTTTACAGCGGTACAGGGCTCAATGCCATAAGGGTCAAATATCAATAAGGCCTAAATCAGGCGGCTCTTCCCTGGCCCACACAAAGTCCCAATCTTAACATCATGGAAAATGTTTGGACTTTCGTTAAGAACTAGGGAAACATAAATAGAGATCGGCAGCACCCCGGAACTATAGCTAAAATATGTGAAATTTGGTCAAAATTGACTATTGATATTGCGCCCAACTTGGCTAAGTGAATACTAGCCAGGTTGCAAGCTGACACTAATGCCAAAATCAGTATAAGTAGATATTAGTTGGGTTAATAATATAGTAAAAAAATTTTTTTTTTAAATTGAATATTTAACATAAAAAATAATTAAATAAGTTGTGTGTAAATAATTTTGACGCGAATTAAATGTGTGTAAATACTTTTGACAACTGATAAGCATCAGTTTGCTAATCCCCTGCTAATCCCCTGGACAGTTATAATTTCTAATTTTTCTTTCATTTGCTTCTGCATGGATGTAGAAACACGACAATAACCGTTTTTTTGTTATCTGAGTTCATAAGCAGCAGCAATAAGCAATCAAAGTTGAAAGCTCAAAAAAATTCACGTTGTGTAAATACTTTTGACCACCTCTGTATATAGTTTGGAAGACTGTGTTTAGACCCATTAGTTGATCTGTTACCTGCTCTGAGTACACAACATATCTAAGAGATCAATCCAAATAATATGAAGATCTTAATTGTGCTTGATTTGTTTCTGGCCTTCGCAGCGGCCTTGCCACAATTTGGCACAGGCGGTAACCCTTATGCTGCCGGCCATAGAGTTTTCAGGTCCCCCTAAAATTGAATTTGGTGACCCTCTAGCATGTTGTCCCCCTGGATTCGGTGCACCTAGAAAATGTCGTGATTCTACAAAAGCAAGTGGTTAAAGTAGTGGGGAAGTTACAACTTCATCGCCTGCCAAAAACCTCCTGACTCGGCTGACTGCTGCACCTAAAGAAGATTACAAAAAATTAAGTTTTTTAAAAAAAAATAAAATAAAATAAAATGAAACATAAAATAAAATTACAATTTGTTTCATTGTTATCGATATTCGGACTTGCTAACAAGAAAGACTGTCTTAAAGATTATATTTCAGGCTTATTTATATTGCTGTTGATTTATCGGATGTTTAAGAACAAGATTAACAATTTAATTGTTCACACCAGAGGTGCTTAAAAGCCTACTATAAAGTAGGCCACTCCCATCCTATAGAAGCCTCTAAGGGTATTTAATTAATACGTCAGCCTTTAAGTAGGCAACAAATACTTTCGCGCGACTCTCGCGCGTTTTAAGCAGCACACAGAGCATCGCGCGCGGCATGACGATTTGACAGCTGCAGCAGCTGTGAAATGAAAACCGCAGGATATTCAACACGGCATTGGGGCAAGCAGCTAGACTTTTAATTGCAACTTAAAGCGCAAGTCATTTCGACAGGCAGCGCGACAAGTTGATCTGCCGCATCGGGAGGCGCCACGGGCAGCAGTCGCCGTCTTTAACTGTCTGCCTGTCGTGTTGCTGTCGCCCGTTCGCAACAGTTGCGCATTTCTGTGGCAAGTTTAAGCTGCACAGCAAACGAATTGCCATCATTTGTCGTTGTCCTTTGGGCCACATTTGCGAGTCGCCGAGGCAAAAGCAGCCAATGGTTGTAACGCGCAACGTCTGACTGTTGCCGTATTCAAGTCGTATACAGTCATACCGTATACCGTAAGCAAACTTACCTGGCGCACTGTAGTTAAATAAACACGCAAACAGCAATGTTACAAAGTCGCAACTCTTTTCATTTTCATTTCATCTGCGGGCTGCTGGCAACTCTGTCCGCTTGCAACTGCAGCTAAATGAAATATATTGATTGACTTTACCACTGCCTCTGTATATATCTGTCTGTGTGTGTGTGCTTGTGTGTCTGTCAGTGTTGACAACAATCCGTAGTCTGTGCGACAGAAATTGCTTCCGTTCCAGACCGAAATTGCACAATATTGTGATCTAAACGAGAAAAGTTCCACAATCAAAAGGAACCGCAAGAAAGAAATAAATAATAATAGGAAGTATCTTGTTGATATTGTTGTATCTTACAGATACACCTGATAGATAACAATAAATACAGTTTGATCTCATAGATTTAAAACTTCTTTGTCCTAATTCGTGAGTTACTCAAGTAGTTTTTTTTTTAAGCTCATCAACTATATTCTAACTTGTTCTAAGAACCTTATTCAACTTAAGCGGGGTAAAGGAAAAAAAAATTAAAAACATATTTGTTTTTTAAATAATATTATTATTCTTTTTTTGTAAGAACAGTTTCTTGGCTGCTTTTCAGTTTCAACCACTTTTCAAAATTGACATACATTCATGTTTAATTATTTTATTTTAGCTTTTCAGAGTTGCCAGGGTTGCCTACACAGTTATACATTGTCCGTAAATAACTTTTAAAACTAGCTCCGTTTCTTTTTGTTTAACTTTGTCTCCCTCTTAGTCTTTCTCACACAAGCTCTCTTTGTCTCTATTTCTCACTGTTTCTCTCTCACTCTCTCTTACTACCTATTCCGCTCTTTCTCTCCCATGTTGTCCATCAAGTCCTATCCACATTCTGTCTTTTCACACTGACTTTAATATGTCGCATTCTCGCTCTCGCTCTATCACTGCCACTCTTTCCTCTCTTACTCTCTCTCTCTCTTACGCTGTTCACATTCGCCATTCGCTGTGCTCTGCTTAAACAAGGCATTAAGTACAACAAAATAATTAAAGTCAATTAGTGGTCCTTGCCGTGGCATATTGCCAGAAGTCCTTGCCTTGGCTTTCAGCTCTTGTTGACTTAGTTTGCCATATAATGATATTGTACAACTTCTGCTTACAGTCCCCCCATCCTTCCTACACAACTCCACCTCTTCAGTATTCTGTATTCTGCTGTCATCAGTGTCATAGATACAGATACATGAATGTGTTTCGCGTAGATACAATTACAGATATACTTAGTTAAAAAACTGAACAATAAAATTTGAACGCATTTAATCAAATTAAAAAGTGCTAAACATCGTATAATACAAATAATAGAAACAAAAACTTTTAGTTTAAACCGTACAGAAAATTAGAGAGCTTTTTCAAGTATCTGATAGATAAATCTGCATTACAAATCTAAAAAAAGAAAAATAATATTAAAAAAAAACATTTATTTTTAATATTTTCAAGCACAACTGATTGTATATATTAGATCTTAAACTCAATTTTAAAACCTTATTAAAACAAAGCCCACTTCGATCTCATGTAAGCCCATCAACTTAAAGCTCCTTATTGGATGCTGTTAATTATAATTCTCTGATCGAAAGTTTCATCGATGTAACAATGGCTTCTCATTAACTGTGGCATTTTAATCAGGGGGATTAATGGCCATAATTTCATGAACTGCCATCACAGTCATCCAGTCAGCAGACTTTTCATTCACTTTGCATTTTCCTTATTGCCTGGTAATTGAATTACCAATAAAAGCCAACCCACCGAACAGTTTTAACAATAAATACATGTATATATATATATTTCTCTTTACAATTATAATGCTCTTTTTTTGCTGTACGATTTTCCAACATGAAAAACTTTTTCAAGTGGCAAGTGAATTGCATTTTTAGGAACAGTTGCAAGTTTCAAATTGTTTGGTAAATTTGTTGCACGAGTATTTGTATCTCAAGTGCCACTTGATGGCCAACAATGATGCTGGCTAATACAAAATACAAGGGAGGACACTGTAAAGAAGGGGCAGGCAATTGTTTTTCAATCGATTCAGCTGATTGTCAAAGCGACTTTTGTTTATAAAGTGATTTGGGTTTAGAAAAAAAGGAGTAAATATATACTTGCAATTTTTGTAAATTGAATTTGAAATTTATTAAATAATTTTGAAAGACATTTCCGAATACTTAGTGTGTCCGCCTACTGTCTGTTTATCTCTATATATTTCTCTTCTTCTCACAAACTTCTTATTTTTAGTTTTCTAATTTAATATTAATAAAGTGTTAAAGTAATTATTGTAGTTGTAACTTTTCTAAAATAATTCAAACCTATACTCAGCTTATTGAGACCCGAAACATTTCCAAACATTATTCTGTACAGCTTAAAGTTTTATATAACGCAATGCACTAAGTTATATAAACTTTTAGAAGTCTTGAATAATCTTATTTCATAAACAAAATCAATACTATCGAAGTGACAACAGTCGCCACAAAAAGCATCATCTCTTCTCTTCCGTAATTAGCTGATTGATATCTGACCACAGAACTGACCAAAACTGTCCATTAAAACTTGACCAACCACATAAATATTATGGAATAGCCAAACACTCGCAAACTGCGAAATTTTTGTGTCAACTCAACAGAAAATGTTTGAACAGTAGTTCCTGAACTAACAACAGCAAAAACAACACTACGATTCCCCATTATAATAATAATAATAATAATAGTAGTAATAATAACTAGCAACTATTGAATGACATTGTGTGTTTTTGGTTTTTTGTTGAGCTCAGCGCAAAATTTGCACCCAAAAAGGCGAGAAAATGTTTTCGTTCAGGGGGGCGTAGCCTATGTGTGTGTGTGTGTGGGCGTGTCCAGTGTACAATTGTGATATGATTTATGCACAATGAGCAGTTGAACTTTTGCTGGTCGTTGATTTTTACGATCCACGCGATAAGGACTAACGAGCAAAGTTGCGACAAAGAAAATTCGGTGACGCTTAATCGCGCCAAATGAAGAGGTCCTGGCCAAGGACTAGCCGTATTTGTCATCACTCAGGCAGCTGGCGAGTAAATACAGTCAACACCTTTTAGTCAACGCCAAGAACTTCAATAACATCATTAAAATGCGCAGCCCGAAACGGGCAAAGGGAGGAAAGGACTTAGTAAAAGGACACGCAATCACTTAAATTGAGCAGCCAGTGGCTGGCAGGACACTCACAAATTTCAAGCACTTGGCTGTCGTCCAATATAAATATGACTTATAAAATGTCCAAGGGGACTTTGGCAAGCAAATTAGTTTGTTAAACTGAAGGAGCTGCAGCAAGGATAACAGGAAGGATACCTTCGAAATTTTGAAAATTTTGCGCGTAATTTGAAATATTTATGGAAAACTTGGCAGCCATTGTTGGCAATGATGAATTGTTTATTGACAGGGCGGCGAGGCTGACTTTAAGTACTAACAAAATATTAATCATACGCAACGTGCGCGCCGCACAGCACAAAGTCATTAGGCCAGGCTCAAAAGCCACTTGGCAAGTGGCAAATGGCAAGTGGCAAGTGGCAAGTGGAAAGCATTTAAGTAGCAGCCAAATCAAAGTTGACGCAACGAAAAACATTTTCAATTTACTGAAGCGAAATGTAATTTAAATACAAATTTGAGGCTAACTACCCTGAAGTAACCTCGGGCACCGCTTCCCGATCATCAATTGGCATTTTCAAGTGCTCCGCATTTCGATGAAAGTAAGTAAGTAATTTCTCCTGCCCATCGGCCCCATGCCAGTGCTGGCCTTGGCTGGAAAATCATTAGGCCAAGATTGAGCTGAAACACTTCGTATGCAAATTTGTTTTGCCAAAATGTAATTTTCAATATGCGAATCGAAGTTGCTTTGATCTGATGCCCATCGCCAATGGGCGTGGCAGTTTATTGCCTACTCGTAACGATTATCGTCGCTTCAATGCAAATTCCGACAAATTACTTTAAATGGAATTGGAATTTGAAATAGGAATAGAAACAAAATAGAAATTGCAAGTTTCGTTTTGATTTCAATCTATTACATTTTATAGACTCTTGACATAAAAGCGTGTGCTATTCTTCTTCCCTTTTTGTAAATTACTTTTAAAGCAATTTGAGAAACAATTAAATAAAGAAACTCACAAAGGGAATAAATCAAATAAAACTTTTTCATTTTGACATTCAATGCCCACTCACAAAAAAAAGTAAACAAATTAAAGTTTACAGTTGCGGAAACTCTGTAACTATTTATTTACTGGAATTTGAGCTAGTTTTCAATCTATGACTAAGCTGAGTGTAAATTTCTCAGTTTGCCAAGGTAAGACTAATTGTACATTTAAAGGTTGATGATTGCATAATTAGAAAACGATTTAGATGAGAGTTGCATATGTTCAATAAAAAAATCTGGACTGACTCAGAATATTCCGGAGTATTTATTGCACTCTCAAGGAAATTTTTACAACAAATTGTTTATGATACCGGAAATTTCAAAGCTAATGGGACAAGTAAAAAATAGATTTTTAAATGTTGAATTATACATATTTGTTGCTTTAATCATCAAATAAGATATATTTCTATTGATAAAGAAATAGATTAAAGTCAAAATAAATGTATCTTATAAAAATGTTTTTGTCAATTCAACAAAAGTTCAGATTAATCAACAAATGCTAGAGGAAATTAAACTGACGCTCAAGTTACATTTTGTTTATTTACAGAAAACTGAGCGAGAAATAAGGGCTGAGACTGCAATTATTGGAATTTCCGAGTAAAACAGGCGGTAGCTTCAATTCTACATAATTAAAGGGAATTCCAGAGTCTGTTTGAAGTAAACGCACCCAAATAATACGCCAATAACTATTGGAAAAGTAATTAATACTCCCACAATCAAAAACTGTTAAAAGCTACTTTGTAAAATAAAATCTGATAAAAGCGAGATAGAGAGAGAGAGATTAACAATGCGAGAGAGAGAGAGCGAAAATATACAAATCGTTGGGTAACTGAAGACAATGAGTATCAAGAGCTGAGCCGGTTTACAAACGACAGGTAATCAATAACAGGTGAGTACGCTGAAAGTGAAATTGAGTGATCGGGAAGCGCTATTAAAAGATGTTTTTGCCCGGCACCAAACTGGGCCAAGTGTGCAAAAACAACAACAACAACAGCAACAGCAACTACAACTACAACAGGCGTAACTAAAAACGATTGTAAAACATTCAAGTTCAGTTGCAGGTCTACTGAAGAAAAAACGCAGTTGGCAACGCAGACACAGCTAAGTTACCAGAGACTGAGACTGAGACTGAAACAGGCTAAGAGACCAGAGCCGGCTCTGCTAACCGTTTCAAAGTGTGTGGTGCAAAAATCGGTGGGCTTTGGCGATTTAAAAGCGCGCGTTGAAACTGCAAACGGTTTAGTTCCTCGCCGTAAACATAACTAGTCACAACACAACGCGGAGCGTGGCCAAAACGGAAGCAGCCAATACAGAGAATCAGCTAGTAATATAACCAGTTAAGAGTCACACAGAGAGAGAGAGAGAGAGAGAGAGAGAGAGAGAGAGAGAGAGAGAGTAACTTCGAATCAGGAGCAAGTTTTCTCTTCACGATCAAAGGCCAACGGGGGCAAAGTGAACGTACATAATAAAAGACCGTCAAACAAGTCTTTTATTATTATTGAAAAATATTCTCGTTGTTGTTGTTGCTGTTGTTGCTGCTCTGGTTGTTAGTGTTCACAGCAACACATCGATCGATTGTCACCTCGCATTCCAATCCAAAAATGCCGCGCATGCCAATGATCGCAGTCGCAGCGACGCCGCTGCTGCTGCTGACGCTGACGTCGCTGCTGCTGCTGCAGACAACAACAACCACAGCGGCAGCGGTTGCAGCTACAGAGCGAACTACAACGGAAGAGGAGACAACATCGTTTGGGGATTTAGATGTGAGCACGGTGACCATTGGAGTGGATTCAGATCTCATTCTGACCACGGAGGATGGCATACAGGCATTCACCCACCTGCCGGAGAATGGACAGTCAACCACGGAGGAACCACTGCCGGAGTCGGTGCTGCGACAGCTGGAAAGGGAACGAATTGATGAGAAGAGACTCAACGAGACGACAGCAACAATCAAGAATCTATCGGAAAATCTAATAGAGCGAACAACAGCAGCACCACCAGCAACAACAACCACTGAAAAGAATGATTTATACTCTAAACTAATTTTGGAATTAGAAATGATGGAGGATAAAACAGAAGCAGCCGTGGAAACCACCACATACTTGCCAGCATTCGAGGCAACCGCCACGTCCGTCGACAGTCTGGGATACTATCTCAACACGGATGAGAACAACGCGCAGAGTGATCAAGGCACCACCAACGTGCCACTCGAGGCGTACACATTCACCAGTGGACCATTGGGGGTGGAAAGATTTGCCAGCGAAGATGCGCTCGTAGATGAAACCACATGGATGCAAAACATGGAGGAGCTGTTTGAATCCACTCAGGCAACGGATGAAGTTAAAATGGAGACCACGCCAGCACCGGAGGTGACCAGCAGAACCACTGATAGCACCACACCACAATCAATTGTTCCCGCCACTGAGAAGCCCATGGATATTGTCCAATTGCTGCGCATGATGAGCTCCGATGTGGTCACCACAAATATCATGCCGGAATCCACAACCACCGAAGACTCAACTACGGACAGCAGCACCACCATGTCAGCTGAAGAAACCACAATTGCACCACCCAAACAACAGTCGCTGCTGGAAGCAATCGTTATGACCACATTCAGAGTGCCCGAAGAAACCACAACTGTGGAAAGCAGCACCACCAGAATTATCGATGAGTTGCCAGAAACCACAACTGAGCCACCAAGAGAGACGTCGTTCACGGAGACAGCTGTGACGTCATTCAGCACAAGTGCGCCCGAAACCACCAGCACAAGTGTGGCTGGCAGCAGCACCACCGACGTCACCGAAGACGTAGCTGAAACCACAATTGAGCCACCCAGACATGAATCAATGCTGGCAGCTGTGTTGATGACAACAACAGATAGTTTGCCTGAAACAACGACAAGTTTAGAAACCACCACCACCACCAGCACCACCAGCACCACCACAGAGGCCGTTCCCATTGTGGCAACGCGAGCGCCACGCGTCGAGCGCATCTTTAACTCGGATGGAGTCGAGGTGCTTTACGGTTACTCATCGGTGGTGCGAACGAATGCCGTTTGAAGGCGCACCACATGCCCATTACCAAAAATTACCTTGTCAAGGTCAACTTGCCATACAAATCGCAAATTTCGAGGAAGCAGAGAAAGTTCGCAAAGAGTTATCCAAATTCTAAACGAGCTAAATATTCAAATAATGTGATAAACCGCAACGAAATGAAAACAAAACAAAACACATAAAAACTGAAAATGAAACGAAATATTAATAAAATTGTGCAAAATATTGTGTGGCTAGAGCAGCGATTTTTTAAATTATAAATAAAACATGAATTACTGAATTACAATAAACCATTTCGTGTTTGTTTTGCAGTTTGCGTAAAAGACAAAAAAGAAAATGAAAAAAAACACACACACAAATTGTTGATCCACAAATGGGTTCGGCGTTCCATTTGCATTTGCATTGGTATTTGTATTTGTATTTGTAAATAAAAGTGGCATAATATTGAACCACTGCAGTGGGGCAGAGTGGAAGCTGAAATGCGCTACCGATTCAACAGACTTAAGAGAAGTAAACAAAAAACCAAATAAATATATAAAAATGTGAATACAAATTGCTTAGAGGTGTGGCAACCAGTCTGTGGCACTTAAGATGGCTAAGATCTACTATTAACGCACTTAACGAAACTAACTAACTAGTTTCCTGAACCACCAAAAAACGAAAACTCTAAAACCCAACGAGACTAACAAACTTGTTTCATATTCCACAGTAAATTTTAAAAAGAAAAGAATATTGTAAAATAAAAGTAAATTTTTATTGATGTTGATATATTCCAAAACACAATCTCGATATGAAGATAAAAAATAACAAAAAGTTAGTTATGACTTCATATTTCGAAATGTCACTTCGAAATTCAAAAAAAAAATTTAAGACAAATTTTTAAACAGTTAAAACAACTTGAGGAAACAACCCAAAATTAGTCTCAAAAACAGAACTGTCAATAATTTTTAAAGTTATGAATCATTTGAAGATATTCAAATCATAAAACTGTAGCAGACTGTGACAAACTAGTAGATACCCTAAACAAAAAACATTTAAAAACAAAGTATAAGGAAAATTACATATTTGATAAACTTTTTGTTGATCATCGAGTTTGCAAAATAGTATTTGTGTAATTTAATTGTAACAATTGCAGGGTATCTAAGCTAATCGCAACTTTACTCTGCAACTGTGAAACATTCAGCCCACCAACTGCCCACCTGCGTTCAAAACCGGCATAAGTCATACATTTTTGGGCTTTAATGTTCCGGCATGAGCAGACGCCGATGTAGACGCAGAGACAAAGAGTGAGACAAAGAAAGAGACAGAGGGGGAGAGGGAGACACGTGGAGGGTGACTGGTCCATGAAATCGATCGAAGCCATAGATCTGGTTTGGCGACAACAAACTGTGGCTTATTCATTCATCGATGTGGTTGGCAAGCATGGCGAGCATGTGGCTGATTAGGTGGGATTTCAAGAGGGTTTTCGGTTTAGCAATGATTATCACGTCTTCCTAAACCTAATAAAAAAGCCAAGCTCACATATTTCCATTTGAACTTGGCTAAAATGCACGCTAAATGCGGGCAATATTGAAAAGTGATTGAAGGTTTTGACGATGCGGGTTTTTTTATCTGACTAACTGGACAATTTGTTGTCTGAAAAGCGAGCACATAACTGTGAAGTTAGTCATGGATGTGGGAACCAGCTGAACTTTATCAAATATTTAGAATATCAGAAGCACGATCTGTCTGCTTGGCAAGTAAGAAGAGGGAAAAAGAGTCTAAGAAAGATTCAGCGAAATACTAAACTGTATTACATCAGTGTAAACATGTACTTTGGTAATCACAATACGTACATAAGAGATCAACTTAATATACCGTTGTTAGCAATAAACTTTTATCTTTTTAAGTATTGCACAAATTATACCTGTTAAATAATGATAAGTAAAGATAATCATTAGTAATTAGATTATTTTTGTTTAAAAATCGTTTTCGGGTTTGTGCAATTATTTAATGATTACGATTACAAAAAATCAAAAATAATCTAAAATTATTACAATTAATAAAAAATATTTAGAAATTTTCATAAATACTCAAAAATAATCTTTTTGAGTATTCAAATTATTTTTGTTTTTTTTTTCTCATTCTTTCTGATTATTTTGGCTACTTTGATTGTGAAAATTTAAAATAATTTTATTTTTACTAAATGGTCATAAATAATCAAAATAATCGAAAATAATCAGAAACAATCGGAAAAATATCTAAAATAATCTGAGTACTCAAAAAGATTATTTTTGATTGTTTCTGATTATTTTTATTTTTGAAAAATTTTAATTATTTTAGATTATATCTAATTTTTTGTAATCGTAATCATTATATAATCACAACTATTATTTTTAAAAATAATCTAATTGATTAGTCATTCTTATCGAAATTTAACATATGGGCTAGTCCGAAAATTTTTAAACCAAGGGCAAAAACCTTAAATTGTCAATAATTTTCATGTTTTTTAATAAAAGTTGTTTTTTGTTGTAATAGAATATATTTTAGACATCAAATTACAAAATCAAAATGATTTTACGGTGGTTTGGTTGTTTATGGCCGAGCTTAATCAATTAATTCCTCTTTTTGCCTCTAAATTTCAATAAATCTTGTAAAAAAAGGGGTATTTTCAATGGCCAAAAAAGTGGGCAAAACGGTTGTCTGAGTGTTTAGAGCTTAGCTCATCTTAAAGTTTGTTTAATTTTCTTTTATTTAAGATAAAAACTGTATCGAAAAAATATTTAATATATAGTAATAATTTGAAAAGAAGTATGTGTGTAAAAAGTGTAACGTCCGCAACGTAACGTCCGCAACAGACAAAAACTAAAATTTTTAATTAAGGAGGCTACTTATCTTTATTTTTGATGATGGATTGATATGGTCATATATTCCACTTAATTTTTGGTATTTGGATATTTTTTGTTTACTATGCTAAATTCGCTAATATATGTGCAAATGTACGTTAACCTCAAATCGACTTCCATTCTTTGTAACGGCCGCAACGGAACTTTCAGCAAGCCTAATTTTTTTTCAAAAACAGTAAGGCTTTTATCTTAACATAGGTTTAAGAGTACTTTCAATGAAATGCATTTTTCAGAAAATTTAATTTAAATTCACCAATCTGAACGCGAGCTGTATCAGTTTAAACATGAAAATTTGCGTGCAAATGTAACGTCCGCAACTCAGGATTAGCCCATATGTATATGGTACAAATAATATCACTTAGTGTCACACACCAACAATTTTCATATCAACGTCTTTTGGTAATTGACAATAAAAAACTTTGTTAGCCCAGTGTTATTATAAGAGCTTTAAGCCACCAATCGTAACATTAAAGCTTTAAGAAGAGCTTTTCAACAATATCAACAACGCCCAAAAGCCTACTATAGTACATTGAAAGCGAAGCTTTTTCAAGTTTTCAACTTCCTATACTAGTCAGAGACCAGTTTCTAATTAGAAACATTGTGCTAATCGCTGCACTAAAGCTGTACTATGCACTAATTTTTGATATTATTGTAGATAAAATCCCCCCCATAAACATGTCAAAAACCAGTCCGTCGATTCGCTGATCCGTAGATTTCTCGCGCTCGGAGATTGGTATAAAAGCGGGCGACAATCTTGCAGTGATCATCACAAACTTTAACGATGAAGTTCTTTGTTCTGTTCGCTTTCCTGCTCTTCGCCTTGGCCGCCGTCCAGGCAGCTCCAGGAGGTCATGGTGGTGGTCGTGGCGGTGGTGGTTTCGGTGGTGGTTCCGGTGGAGGTGGATCAACAGCCTCAGCAAGTGCCACCGCTAACGCATCGTCGAGCGGAGGTGGAAATTCCAAAGCCGAAGCATCATCAAGCGCAGTTGCCAATTCTTCTGGAGGCCGCGGTTAAATATTAAATATCCTTTATCTGATATCGGACACAACCAGTAAACGTTATTCACCTTGCAACTGTTAAATAAAATCTTTTCTATCAAACTTTTTATAGATCATACTTTTTTTATTGTGTGGGAAAAATGGATGCAGAAATTTCATATCTTCAAGCAAATATCGAGTTTTTTAACAAAATTAAAACACATTCTACAGTTAAGCTGAAACTCATGGAACAGTTCCAGAATATACAGATACATAGGAACTCAATAGATACACATCTACTTTGGTAAAAATTTATATAATTTTATAAAAAATGTTTTCAGAAACATTTGCATTCCATTGAAATTTATTCGATTAACTATGTACGATTGATATATCTGGCTTTTTAAGGTCTTTATATAAGCGATAACTATGTTTGTGGGCTACAAGATTGCTATCAGATTGAAAAACAAGCGGGAAAGTCTAAAGTCGAGCTCCCGACTTTGGGATACGCTTTACTTATTTAAAAAAATTAAAAAAAAAAATTTGCATGCTTTTAGGCACTTACATTGCTTGTAACTTAAATAAGACATTACCAGCTTTCTATTTGTCCGATCTTGTTGCGTTTAAGTAGGATGATAGCTTTAATTAATAGATAAAAAGAAAGAAAAAACAAACTTGACCTGCGTGGGGCTTATAAAAGTCTGTGTGCCAAATTTGGTTTCTCTAGCTCTTATAGTCTCTGAGATCTAGGCCCTCACACAGACGGACGGACAGACGGACATGGCTATATCGACTCGGCTGTTGATGCTGATCAAGAATATATGCACTTTATAGGGTCGGAGATGCTTTCTTCTCCCTGTTACATACATTGCAGCGAATACAATATACCCTTTAACTTATTTTTTAAATAACGGATATAAAAATAAGTGTTCGTAAAAGTTTTTGTTTATTAAAGCCTAAATTAAAGACAAGATAATATAATGAACTTTTTAATACTGAATTATTAAAAGACAACATTAAAAACAAATGCAATGAAAGTGGGCAAGTTTCGTGACTGACCTCTTTTTAATACAAAATACTCATATTTACATTTTTACTTAAAGACGTTCGGAGATTGGTATAAAAGCAGGCGACCATCTTGCAGTGAGCATCACAAACTGCAACGATGAAGTTCTTTGTTCTGTTCGCTTTCCTGCTCTTCGCCTTGGCCGCCGTCCAGGCAGCTTCAGGAGGCGTTGGTGGTCGTGGCGGTGGTGGTGGCGGTGGCGGTGGAGGTGGCGGTCTGGGTGGCGGCGGCGGTGGTGGCGGTGGCGGTGGACGTCCCGGTGCCGATGGATCGTCAGGCACAGCAAGTGGCAATCCTGGCGCATCTTCAAGCGGAAGTGGAAATTCCGGAGCCGATGCATCAGCAAATGCAGTTGGTTCTTCTGGAGGCCACGGTCATTAAATATCCCTAATCTGAAGTCGGAACACAGCCAGTATAGATCATTGTTCTTTTATTGTGTGGGAAAGCTGTCAGATTTTCAGAAAATATTCAGTTGTTGAAACATACATAATCTGAATAACCAAGAACAGTTTTAGAGTATATTGTTTGTACACCTATCGACTTTGAAATTATTTTATATACATTAAACAAAATGTATTTATACATACGGTATATATACAATATATTTTAATACAAATAAATTTATATTTCTTAGATTTATATAGCGACATATTATCAAACTATACAAATACGATTGATACAAATTGAGAACTCGTGCATACACTTTAATTAAAATGTGCATACTTTTCAATTGTCTAGAACAGCGGTGGGCACGCATGTGCTCCGGGAGCTAGCGGCTGCTCCCAATTTTATTTCTGCCTATTCGGCTCTGCTCCCGAAATCGGATTTCGTGCCCAGAACGTTGTTGTGATTTCACGCATCGCAATCATGTTGAATCTTTAAAGAAGTCATTACTCTTAAAACTACTACTACAGTTGTTTTGAAGTAAAAAGTTTGTTTATTAAACTTAAGCGCGTTAAAAAACTGTAAAGCCTGAATTAAATTCAAGATAATTCTTTGAACTTTTTATACTTTATTATCAAAAGACAACATTTGAAAAACAAAACAAAAAGAATTAAAAGTGGGCACGTTTGGCGACTGGCCTCTTTTAAATGCAAAATAACAAAATTTACATTTTTACTTAGCGACGAGATAACTGAAAAAGTTGCTCAAATGGCGTCATTCATACTAATCAAATCAAAAAATAACAAAAATTATGACCACTCGTCGATATGTTTAAAGTTTGCCAATAAAAATTAAAATTTTAAAATGAAATCAAAAACAAAAAAGCTTTCCTTGTAATAAACATTTGTTTGTCTTTGAAATACGAGCAAATCAATTTGCATTTAAGGTGACAGAAAGGAAAGTTTATTATTAGTACAACTCTATTAAAGGTAATTCGGAGTTAGACTAGAGTAAAAGTATCTATTAATATGTTAAATAATTAAAAGAATTAGTATGAAGCATTATTAAATTTAAATATCAAAATTCCATATGAGGATAATTAGAATACTCTTTTCTACGGTGGTTTTAAGTAATCAATGTTGAGTATATTTTGATATTTAATATCTGATATCCGAGTGTAACCCGTCAACCAGTTTAACTCAGATGACAACTTATTAAAATAATTTGTGCGGTAGCAAAAACAGAAAAATAACAAATTGTGAAGAAATGGGTTCTATAAAACAGCTGGCGTTTTAAGAACTGGTTTTTAATTTTATTTTTCTTTTTGCTCTTTTATTTTTGATTTTGTGTATCGAAATTCACTGATTAGATTTGTTTAAGCCATTTGCATAATTAGCGGGGGGGATACCATATAGGTAAACAATAAAAGCGTTTAACATCAATATAAACATTTGGAATTTAAATAAGATTCTAATAACAAACATGCGCAGCTTTTGGAATAATACATATGTATAAATTTAACAAGATTTGGCAAGGTTACAGTTATTTATCTTACATATTTATTACTGTATCTGAAAGCTGTTCTAACTGTTATCATATCATCTTAAATTTAATAAAACTAGTTTGCAAATTTGCATCTTTTTTATTATTGGCGGAAAATTACCAAAATCAACTTGTTTCCTATTTAATAACAATGCATTAAAGTTTATTACGTTCATTGATCTCTTGCTAGATTGAACTTTAACTTGCAATTAGATTTTTGCACAAATTTGAAGACTCGATTTAGGAATGAAATCACCCGGGCCTCAAGTGTGAAAGTTTCCTTGTCAAAGTTCCGAAATATTTGGAAACACTCAAAAGCTGAATAATTTGGTTGAGAGAATTCACACCCCGTTGTTAATGAATGTTTAACTTGTAAATATATTGGGAAAAATAAAAGTCATAAAAATATTAAGTGCAAAGTAAGGGGAAGTCCATGCAAAGTTGATTAGAAATAAAAACATTATTTTATTTCTATTAAGTACTATTATTAAATAGTCAACATATTGCAAATAAGTAGTAATAAAATTCAAACGCATAATTTTAAATTTGTTCAAAATACATTTATTTAATAAATTATGAAAGACTTAATCACACAGCTAACTGATTATTTGCCGGCCTTGGAAGAGGCCGATGCACTGGACGAGGCACTTGCTGAACCACCACCGCGTCCGCCGCCATTGGCAACGGCACTCGAGGAGGAAGTTGCACTGGCGGCACCACCGGTGCGACCGGCGGACTCAGCGATGGCCTGGGAGCTGGCATTGGCATTGGCAGCACCACCGCCGCGACCGCCTCCGTTGGCAACGGCATTGGAGCCAGCATTGGCATTGGCAGCACCACCTTGGCCGAAGCCACCAGCTCCCTTTGCGATGGCAGAGGCATCAGCATTTGCGTTGGCAGCACCACCTCCAATTCCTCCACGACCTCCTCCACCTTGAGCAAGGGCGCTGGCATCGGCATTGGCATTGGCATTGGAGCCACCACTTCTTTGTGGGGCAGCCACGGCGACAGCCAGGATGATGCTGAGTACAACGATGACCTTCATGATGCTGCTTGTCCGAACTTTGGCGAGAGACTTAATGAAATCCGCGGCGGGTATCGCCTTTTATAACACCATCCAACGGTCCAGCAACGTCAGAGCCAAGAAGAAGAACAACAACAACAACAATCCAAGCCAGTAGAAGAGACTATCAATTAGCATACATATGGGCAATAATCTGAAATGTAGACAGACATTGGTAAACTGAATTATAATCGGCATTAGGGCCCCGATGCTGAGCACAGGCTGCTCAAATCAGATTGTGTTATGGACACTGACGAAAGTGTGCGAATCTCTAGAGATTAACATGAATTTCTCTCAAACCGGTTACTTACATATTAATACCTATGAATAGTTGTCTTTACGATATTTCCTTCACTTTGCTTTGAAGACCTTATATCTTTTTAACATGTATGTATATAACATGATATATTTGATACAGTTCTGTCTGAAACTTTCTTAAAATTGGGTGCCAGCAATGAAAATTCAATTTTACTTTAATGTATTATCTAAAAAGATCGTTTGATGCTTAAAAGAACTTTCACGCCCTCTTTCAGCCCCGCAAGCCGGAAAAAACTGCATGACATCCGAATTATTAAATATAGAACACTCTCTAAGGTTTTAAAGCAGCGGTGGGCACCCAGTGGCTCCCGGAGCAGTGACTGCTCCAAACTATTTTTCTGCCTATTCGGCGCTGTTGTTGTTGTTGTTATTGTTGTGCTCCCGATTTCAGATTTTGTGCCCACTGCTGTATTATTTAAGATTCCCTTTTATTATCGTCAAGCATTCCACTTAATGTCATCTTGATCGGAAATATTTAATGGCATTTACAGCTGTTATAAGCTCAAAAATATCTCTCAGCTAAAATTTAACTGAACTTTTAAAAAATAGACCTAATTCTAACAATTTTCACAACTTAGAGGGGAACATATGCTTAAACATGCTTTGTTAAAGTAAGTATTTTACTTTTACAATTGCATCTAAAATAATTTTTAATATATTGTAATGCTCTGAAAAAATGATATTTTCTTAGAAAAGACGATGTCTAAATTTTATTTTTAATTGCATATTTTTATTTAATAATTAAAGTTGCATTTCATTATTAAATCAAAAATAATATAAGGTTTATAAACATGGAAATCGTTTTTAATCAGCATAAATAGCAAAATAACACTTTTTATGTATAATATGGTAGTTAATAAAATTAAAAAGAAAAAGCTTATATATTTTTAAAAATATATTTATTTTTTAATAAATTATAAACAACTAAAAGACGCTAATGTGGATCAAGTTCGATTACTTTCTGGCAAAGGAAGATGCGGCTGCATTGGACGTGGCAGAGGCAAGGCCACCGCCATTGGATGCGGCGTTGGCTACAGCAGAGGCTTTGGCGTCAGCGGAACCACCGAAACCACCGAAGCCACCACCGTTGGCAACGGCATTGGAGTTAGCATTGGCATTCGCACCACCGAAACCACCGAAGCCACCACCGTTGGCAACGGCATTGGAGCTAGCATCGGCATTCGCACCACCGAATCCTGGTCCACCGAAACCACCACCACCACCACCGTTGGCCACAGCACTGGCATCTGCATTCGCACTTGCGTCACCTCCAGCACCGCCAGGACCTCCGGGGAATCCATTATATCCGCCATAGCCTGGACCACCGCCAAAGCCGCCGAAGCCACCGCCCGGTCGGCCACCGAAACCGCCGCCAGGACCTCCACCAAAGCCGCCGTAGCCACCGCCTGGCCTGCCACCGAAACCACCAAAGCCTGGACCGCCATATCCGCCTTGTCCACCATATCCGCCTTGTCCGCCATATCCGCCTTGTCCGCCATATCCACCATATCCGCCTGGTCCACCGAATCCACCTGGTCCACCGAAACCACCTCCCTCAGCCTGGGCACTGGCATCGGCGTTGGCCTGGGCACCGGCATCCCCGCCATGGTGGTGTCTCCTTGGAGCAGCCGAGGCCACAGCGAGCATCACGCTGAGTACGACGAAAACCTTCATGACGATACTTGTCCGAGCTGTATGGAATCACAAAGCAGACTTATTGATCTGTAGTCGAGATCTTCGTTTTTATAATACTAAACCAGACGTAAACCAGACAACATCATTACGGCTAGAAGTTTGGCAAGCCGAAGATTCTATACTCTAGTCGAGCTTTTCTAAACCAACTAAATTATATAGCTTTTTAATACAAATAATCTTTCTTATTTGAATCGTCGACTCTATAAAAAATTGCACATTTCATCAGATAGCTAAAGTACCCTGACAAAAGGGTATCACATAATAAACGAATTCTCAATTAGCATATGAATATTTGAAAAGCAGACAAAACATTTGCGCACTAAATTATGACAATATTATGACCCTGATTACGATCCCAAACTAGTCAAATTATTGGGAACTCTGAGGCTTACAAAGGTGTGCGAATTTGTGGGCTTAAACATGAGCTGGACTCATGCCAGATTTCACCAAACTGGTTATAGATTCTGCTTACTTTTAAAATATCTGTCTGATATTTGATATTTCTCTCCTTTTCATGGATGCTGGATGCTAATTGGCGTCTTTTAGAATTTTGATATTTTTGTTATAATAACAGAAGACTACACAAATGCTCAGAAACGCATTTCAAAATCATAATGACATTACAAATATTCATGTGTATATATTTGTAAATGCTAATTATTATTCTCAAGTGATTGGCAAATTTTGTTTGGGGTTTAAGCCGTGTCACCGGTTTTTCCTGTAATCCGTTGACTCCAGGAACCTTATAAGGGCTACTCACAAAGCTCTATACTAATTTATGTTATTTGTAAAGCTCTTCCGTAATTTAAATCAAATAATCATTTTATTAATTTATTTAAGTTGATCCATAGCTAGGAAATATTCAGAATGTTACATCATATTCACTATTTAATTATTGGCATTTGCGTAAGATGAAAAATATTATATAATATGTATGATGACATTATTCAAATGACAAATTTCTTCATTACGTATCAAAAATGAATAAATTTTAGATTATCACTAACTCTTCTGAACAAGTATCGCATTCTAAATAAAATACCCAACTCTTAGCAAAATTTAACTGAATAGTCTTCAGTTAAATTTAACAATTTTCTTTAATGTTGAATAGGGGCAAAAAGAAGCTTGACTCCGAGCTCTATTTGTTTACGGGGTATGCCGAAGTCGAAGACTGTCCAATGCTATATTTTTGAATCCATCAAATTTCAAAAATTGCGTAGCTATTAAATGTTAAGCGCTGTTTTACAACACACAAGTCAACTAAAATTAAATGATATACAAAGTGTTTTCTAACACGATTTAAGATTAAAATTTTTTATTAACATTCCATTTTCATTCAAATAATTCACAACTATGACGTTTGATCGTGTGGTTTAACCGCGGAAGCCACCACCAGTGTTGGTAGCTGCACTTGCGGAAGAAGTAGCGCTGGCAGCGCCACCACCACCACCGCGACCACCACCACCCTGGGCGGTTGCACTGGAAGTTGCGGATGCTGTGGCAGAACCACCGCCGCCACCAAAACCTCCATTGCCTCCAAATCCAGGGCCACCTCCAAATCCACCACCGCCATGGCCGCCATGTCCGCCTCCAAATCCACCACCTTGATGGCCGCCATGTCCGCCTCCAAATCCACCACCACCGCGATTGCCGCCATGGCCGCCAAATCCTGGGCCACCTCCAAATCCTCCTCCAGGACGGCCTCCGAATCCTCCTCCTTGTGCGTTGGCTGTGGCATCGGCGTTGGCATTGGCGTTAGCGCCTCCGAATCCTCCTCCACGCTGAGGAGCCGCAGAGGCAACTGCCACGAGGACTGCGAGAGCGATGAACAGTTTCATAGTTAAGCTTCGAGTGGGCTTGACAAACTTAACCAGACGACCGACCAGCGGCGGCTTTTATACAAATCTGACCCAGGCCTGATCTGGCCAGACTCCCCCATCGACCAGTTATTAGAAAATAGAGACAGCGAGAGAGAGAGAGCGAGAAATCAATATTGTATGAAAAAAGATTATCATCACATTTTGGTGATATACCAAAACAGCACACCAACAATTCTAAGGTTTTATTGGTTTGATCAACGTCACAAAATGAATATAAGATTCATTACAACAACAACAACAACAACAACAACAATGATCACACAAAGCAAATTAGTATTATCAATTAGTTGGCCCATAAACAAAACAACGCACACGGCATGTGGCTTATACCCTGTACCCTACACCCTACACCCTACACCCTGGCCAACAGACGCTTTAACCGGTTTGATCGCTATCATCATAATCTTGATTATTAACGTGTTTATTGATACCACAGCATTGGACGTGCCCCTTGTTCTCGAAAGCTATTCTTCGGCTGGCTTTGCTTTAGATATATTTAAATCTGAATTCAGTTAATTTGGTTTTGTAGTAAGTCTTAATTATTCTAAAGCTAGTGAAATGTTATTTAATAATTTATTAGTAAATACAACAGCGCCCGAAGAAAAGATAAAAGAAAAAGTAATAAGTGAATTCTTTGAGGGTAATTTCATTATTGAACCATCCTAAGAGATTTGTGTTTTTACCCTAAAGGAAACTCAGAGTGAATAGCTTTGATAATAATTGCAGGCTTTCAATTTCGTCAACAACCTCATTATTAATTTAAATTATAATATCATAGGCATATTTTGGAATAATGAAATAACTAAGTCTACTTTTTGGTTCGTCAAAAAAATATGGAAGATTTCAGAAAAATTTTATTCAGATCCCCAAAATATGCAACATGGAATTTCGAAAATCTTTTGATTATGTATCATTTAAAAGCGGAATTAAAAAATCTGTTATTTTAAATTAAGCAACTTTCGTTTCATGGATCTTTCTATGTAAAAAAGAAGAAACTCAAATAATAAATATTATTTAATTTTCGCATCCCGTTCATAGAGTTAGTTTTATTTGTATGATTTGTTGATTTTATTTTCGTACATAATTTTTACTCTTCTTTACCTTTCATGATAAATATCAGCATACATTCGAATATCACTCTTGATTCTTTGAAATTGTGTTTGGTTAATCAGATTAAGTCTTAAATATGTAGCTAAAATTTGGTACATCATAAAAATAGGATTCACCCAAACTCTTTCTATTCTCAGTTTTAACTGCAACGGATTTAAATGTCGCAGAGGCAGCACTGAAATTATCCCAAACATCAGCTGTAATTCGAATGTGCGAATATTTTTATTGTTATTCTCACATATATGCCGAATTTAACGGGCTTCCGTCATAGAATATGAATTGTTATTCAACCGCAACATTATAAATAAACCTGAAAGATAAACATATAGACAGTCTCTCTGCTCAGCCAGCCCGTCGAGTGCGAACAAATATAAATTTTCTTTTTTGTTATTTGTTGTTTTTTTTTGTTTATTTTCAGACTTTTTTAATAATTAAACTTAATTTTTTGTAATCTAATTTCGGGGCACCTGGCACCGATTCAGGTAGCTTAGCCGCGGAAGCCGCCGCCGCCGCCGCTAGCAGCTGCTGAGGCAGAGGCTGAAGCTGAGGCAGCACCACCACCTCCACGACCACCACCACCAGCGGCTGATGCACTGGATGAGGCTGAGGCAGAGGCAGAACCACCACCACCGCCGAAGCCGCCGCCGCCGCCGCGGTGTGGATTGCCACCGAAGCCGCCACCGCCGAATCCAGGACGTCCACCAAAGCCGCCACCACCGTACGGGTTGCCAAAGCCGCCACCGCCGAATCCAGGACGTCCACCAAAGCCGCCACCACCGTACGGGTTGCCAAAGCCGCCACCGCCGAATCCAGGACGTCCACCAAAGCCGCCACCACCGTACGGGCTGCCACCAAAGCCAAATTGTGGCGATGCCGCCGCGACGGCAAACAACAGAGCAATCACAATGAAAGTCTTCATGATATTTAGATAGATTGATAAAGTGTGTTGTGTACTCAGAGCAGGTAACAGATCAACTGATGGATCTAAACACAACCGCCCAAACTATTTATACAAGGTGCGGATGAGCGTAGAGCAATCGGACTGCTCTGCGTTGGCTGTGATCAATTGGAATCCCGAGCCAAGTTCGGCACCTCGAAACCATTTACCGGTTTTCGTTGCTTTTATTTCCAATTATCAACTTCGGCTTCATCAGCAACATCATTATCATTTTGAATAAGACGATCATTGGCTTTCGTTTCTCACTTGACCGGGTGAATCCCAAGACCGAAAACAACTTAAAGACATAATTATATACAGCATAATGGTATTATTAGAGTCTAAAGTCTGTACTTATAATTTTCAATCTGAGTGGGAATGTTTTGTATATTGTTTTTATTATGATTAGAAGATGTTCTGGTCTTCCTATTTAGTCTATGCCCTTCCCCTCCCGATGTTTCCAGCCAAACAGCAAAATCTCGTATTTGCGATTTGGATATTCTAATCAACTGACATGTTCATCTTGAAGAGTTTATTCGCCTCTATTTTGGCTCTCAAAGCGGTTTCGATGGCGTCGTTAGAAAACAAACAAAAAATCTGAATCATATACAAATTAAAAAAAACATAATAAAATAAAAGCAATTCATTTTATATGAGAACTAACCATGTGTAAAAAGACGCAAACTCCTTATTAATACAAGCGAAGGGTATAGAGATGTGCTCGTGTCGTGTCACGTCAGCAAAGTGAATATTCTTGAAGATCAGGAATAATTCTAAATAATTATTACTTGTATATTCCTAAATTTAGATAAATTATTCACAGGTTAACAAACAGTTTCTATGGATAGCTTAGATTGTATAATATCTCACTTTTGTTTATCATTTCTACTAAATTCATTTGCCCCTATGCATTCAATATTTTCTTATTAAGTTAACTCATTCATAATTAATCTATATGCAGTATACAACTTTAATAGTACTACTAGTATTACTTAACTCTAGCTATGAGTAATATTCATAGTGAAATCACACAACAATTAAAGACAAAGTCGCTTTTTGATGCTATAAATGAGTTGCTAATTAACGTAAAAACAGATAGATAGAAATAGAAAATGAGACAGAGAAAGGTAGATAAAAGGCAAGCGAGAGATAAATAGAAATACAGAATAAAAAAGCTGATAAGTGAGTATTCTATATTTTGTTTATACATAGTAGCTTCAACAGAGACAAAAAGCCTCACAGTAAATGATAAATCATCTCATTAAATATAAAAAATGGTAACTGCAATTTAATACGTGCAATTAAGACTTAAAATATTTATTATGCAATTGATAATTAACAAACGTCTACGTGAACTGCTAATATAAATTGTTCCAGAATACACTTATCGGGCCAAACCAGTTTCAATGTCGTCATGGTGCAAAAGGTAAATAATCGAAATATCAGAAGTGAGTACCCAAGTTCAAGATCTAGTCAAGTGCGACTCATCAATATCATGGCCAAAGGGGTTTTCCATATCACAAATATACGAGAATATTATTATGAAAATTAGTATTGGTGAATTTTCGGTTAAATGTTAGATAAACATTTATTTGTCGACAACGTGTCGTATACACAATTAGCATCCAATTGAAGGGGAAGTCCGCCGGAAAATATCCAATGTCGCGGGCTGTCAAAAAAACTGAGCTGTTTGCTCACATAACCAGGGCTATTAAACAAAACTGTATAATAAATGCACTCAATTCAAATGTTTATTCGAATTGAAATGAAACAAAAATATAATCAAAACTCAAGCTAATTTCACCGTTTTCAAATTTGCCAAAAGGCCTGACTATCTAGCAGTCGAACTGTCCCGTTGTCCCGCTGTCCATCTATTAATTTATGCAGGCGGACAAACAAATATCACATAATTGTTTCATACTGAAACCGGTTGCGTTGTCTTCTTTTTGTTTTTGCTTTCATCTTTTTTTTTTTGCATTATTTATATTGCCAAATTAATTTTGACTTATTTTTCATGTTTTGTTTGGTCGCTAATTTATATAAGCCTCTGATAATTTCTATATTTTTTTTCTTTTGCGTTTTAGTTTTTATTGATCATTTGTAGCAATATATAAATTGATTTATGATGTTAATTTGATGATGACAAATTGCGATGTTTAAATTAAATATTTTTTAGAGGTAAAGTTATATGTAAAGAAAATTTTAGAATCGCTTTTTATATTTGACATCATTGATAGCTTTTAGTCTAGCAATCATATTCAAAATATGTACCTCTTTATGAGAAAGAATTAATTTGCACACAACTCATAGATAAAAAACATTTTAAATCTCTCTTTAAAAAAACATAATTTTGTACGAATAGTAGCTTAAACTAATTTTCTAAATCAAATGCAAACTCTAAATTAACAGTTTACTTTAAATTTATGTTAGAAAACATTCAGAGTGCAGGCTTTTATAATGAACCGCATTTAATTGAAAGTATTCGCTCATATTAAAAGCAATCAAATTAAAATAATTCATAGATTTTATCGCATTAGCCACCAGGGCAACCACTGGCTGCCATCGAACAGGACCAGGGGGAATGCCAAACTAATGAACGCACTGTTTATTATGAAAGCTAAACGGTAGCAACGGCAAAATCTGGCATAAAATGCAATATTTTGCATATAGATTAACTTTTATTGTTATTGGCCATTTTAGAGTTTGAGTTTTTCACTCAATCGACAGTGCAATTCAATTGAATTATACGCTGTTTGGGCAACGGAACAAACTATTCAATTATGTTGTCGATGGGCTAATGAACAAAGCACCATCAACGTCATACGCGTTATGCGACACATTTTGAATTATTTAATTTTAATTAAATTTCCGATATTGCCAGCCGCATGCGAAAAACAATTGCATACTTTCAGGCTGCATCAATTATTGTCGGCTGTTCCGGTATTGACTTTCTCAGCTATTTCGCTATTGCTCATAGTGAAATCGGTAGTAAAATTAGTGAGACTAATTAATAAAAGTCTAAAAATTTATAAGATTTAGATTATATATTATTGTTTTATTTTAGTTTTTATATTTTATTAATTTAAAAAAAGACTCTATTATATGTGTTATTTTATAATCAATCAATTTAGTTAATCAATTAAATATGTTCATGCATTTATATATGCCATACATTTATAAAATAGTTAATATTATTGTACAGAAATTACAATAGAATATTTCACTAACTTTTAAGAACAATTTTATTAATTACCCAAATAAATAAATTATTGGAAAATAGCCCAATTAATATGTATTTTAAGCGAGCTGAAAACCTGCAAAATATATGTAATGTCTATTCAGATATGTGTTTAATATTTTTAAATTGATTGTAACTTTTAAAGATTTTTGTTATGCATTTTTAAAAGTTGTGGATTATTAAAAGTTTTCGATAAGAACGAGGACACATCGAATATCGAGTATTGCATTTACATTTACATTTATTTTATGGCCTAACATAAATTGCAACAAACAAAGAATTACCATTATGTCAGTTCGACAACGATGCAAAGCCGTAACAGTGACAGGGGCAGCAGCAGCAACAACAACATCAATTGTTGCAACAGCAACAAGCAGCAGCACAAAGTGGCGGCAACAGCAGCAATCCACAATGTGGCAAGCCGCCAGCAATGGCAACAGGAACATGAACAGGAATAGTAACAGCAGGAGCAGCTGTAGCATTTGATGGCCTAAAGGGGGCAGTGGCGTTAACGTTAAGGTTGCAGTTAGAACTCTGGCATCGCGTGCACTTCCGCTTTATGCTGCCAAGTGCACCACAGGGGTTCATTGTCCTTGTGCAAATTGGTCTGAGTTTATTGCCAATGGCTGTTTGCAGCAGACGTTGTCCGACCAGTTGAACAACAGCTGCTGCTCCGAGCTGTCTCTCGATCTTTCTGTCTCTTTAGCTCCGAATGGGATGTCTGGGATGTCCGGAATACCCAGCCAGTAGTTGCTGGGCAATAAAACTGCACTTTGAGGCAGGGCACAAAGTTTGCTCAAGATTTCAATTTGTTGCCGCCGCGACGCGTCGCATTCTGTGTGTGCAACAATTTGCAATAGTTAAATTGCCCCAGCGTGCAAACTTTGCCCCTAATGATAAATGTTTGGTAAATGCCACCATATAGTAGTAGACTGCAATTGAGTTGTGGTTGCATTGCCAGCGCCATTTCAAAGATTTATATGACCAAGTATGTTATCAATGTCTTCAGATCCTTTAAGTGCTCCCTCCCCCGCTTCCTGCCTCGCTAGGACATTAATTTATGCAAACTTTGCCAACGAATTTGCAAGAAACTAAAAGTTCTTTGCATAAATCGGATAATGTTGCCGCTTGCCACTTACATATGCCAAGTCTTTACCTCAAGGACAACACGTGACTTTCAGACTCAAACGCAGATAGAAACTTTTCAGCTTTTCCCCCCCAGGTTATGAAATATTCACTGAGCAAACTTATGTTTAACTTTTGACAGTCAGCTGTCACAGTTTTATGACGAAATTCTAACAATTTCACTTAATGAAACTTAAGCGCAACTCTCTGACGACCTACTTTAAGTTTATGATATGATATGCTATCCAGTAACTGCTAAGCATTCGATCTGATAAACATTAATAAACGAAATAAAATGGAAAACTGGTTTTTTTAGATACCCAACAGTAATTTCTACCACAAAATCCATAATTAATATTTTTTATTATATCTCTATCATATATTTTCTTAACTTTTTTTTATAAAATTTCACACTTCTAACTTGTCCTATATCACCAAGATATCATTGATTTTCAATCGCAAACTGTAATACATTTCTTGAGTCTGTTTTATTGTCTTATCTTTTGCGTATAAGATTATGTCTAGAATTTCTCAAAGCCACAATTTATTAGTACATATCACGTTACATTTCAAATTTCGTAACTCTAGCTTCTACTTTTCCAAAATATCGATTATTTTGACTCAACTTCTGTTTCATATTTTTTTATGAATCAAAATTTAGTTGTTCAGCTTGTTTTATACAATTTCGCCACCTTATTAGCCATATGTATCTGTGGGTACGGGGTACAGAAATGTTTATGATCCACAGTTATTCAATCGACTCAGTCCAGATAATTGTGGTTCTCTCGTTCATTGCGCAACCAAATCATTAAACGGTCATAAACACTTTGATTTATTACAAAAAACTTTATTGGTTTTGTCTTATGGACTTGGGAATACTCTTTCGTTTTTGGGATTGGACTATTGGGTAAATTATGAAGTTATTGAGAGATGGGAGATTAAGACTAACGGCCGTAGCTGCCTGCAGAAGCTGATGCGGATGCGGATGCTGAGGAACTGGCACCACCTTTGCCACCGTAGCCACCACCGCCATGGCCGCCGCCTCCGTGACCGCCGCCTCCGAAGCCACCACCTCCATAGCCGCCGCCGCCGCCTCCGCCGCCGTGTTTACCGCCGCCTCCATGTTTACCACCTCCAAAGCCGCCTCCAAGGCTGCCTCCAAGGCCGCCTCCAAGTCCGCCGCCCAAACCTCCGCCAATGAAGGGTCCGCCAATGCCTGCGCCATGTCCACCACCTCCTCCTCCAGCAGATCCTATAGCGTAGCCACCGCCTGCAGATCCGCCACCAAACCCACCGCCTCCATGTCCACCTCCTGCAGATCCACCACCGAAACCGCTGCCTCCATGGCCACCGCCAGCTGATCCGCCTCCATGTCCACCGCCTGGAGATCCACCACCAAAACCGCTGCCTCCATGGCCACCGCCTGCTGATCCGCCTCCAAAGCCACCGCCTCCAAGACCGCCTCCTCCAAGACCGCCGCCTCCGAAGCCGCCGCCTCCGTGACCACCGCTTCCAGAGCCACCGCTTCCATGGCCACCACCTCCGAAACCACCGCCGCCATGGCCACCGCCTGCTGATCCACCACCGAAGCCGCCGCCTCCAAGACCGCCGCCTCCAAAGCCACCACCTCCGTGTCCACCGCCACCATGACCTCCGCCTCCAAAGCCGCTACCTCCGTGGCCAATGCCCGCAGATCCACCGCCTCCATGGCCACCACCGCCAATTAAGCCACCTCCTCCATAACCACCAGCGCCTGCGCTAGAGCCTGCAGAGGATGAAGCGCCGCCACCACCACCGCCTCCGCCGAATCCGCCACCTCCACCGCCGCCTCCAAGATCCAGTCCAAGACCAGAGCCGCCGCCGCCGCCGTGTTTGCCACCACCGAGGCCGCCTCCGAGACCCAGGCCACCACCGCCGCCTAGTCCCAGTCCGAGGCCACCACCGCCGCCTAGGCCGCCACCTCCGCCATGGCCACCACCGCCGCCTAGGCCGCCACCACCTCCGCCTAGGCCACCATCACCTCCATGGCCGCCACCACCGAAGCCTCCGGCGCCGCCGTCACCGCCGCCATATTTGCCGCCGGCACCGGCACTGGAACTGGCCGACGCGGACGCGGTGGCCGAGGAACTGGCACCACCACCGCCACCGCCGTAGCCGCCCGCCGAGGCGAGGGCCACGCAAGCACTGAGCACAATAAACAATCTCATCGGAACTTTGGCAACCGACTGACTGCGACCCCTAGAGATCGCTGCGCTTTTATAAGATGCCGCCGCAAAAAGTACAAAATTGTAAAACTAAAAACAAAATGAAAATAAAAAACAATATTAAAAAAAAAATCTAAATACAATCAAATAAACAAAGCGAAACTGGGAATCGGGCAACGCGTCGTTTAACAAGCAAATACAAAACGCTAGTCACGTTCTATAAACCGGGATCGATGTCGGGTCAGGCGGAGTAGAAGTCTGATAATTAACCCACGGAGAGAGAAGTAATAGAAACCACAGCAACCACAGCAAACACAGCAACCACAACAACCACATTAGCCATAAACAACAATAAGACATTTATCATCATTTAAATATTATACATTATCTACGATTCTGGCGAATTATACTCTAAACAAAACACAACCCATCTCAAATGGATGATCTAACAGATACAACAGATCTTAAGTGGATAAGCTTTAGGAGTAATAAGAAATATAAGATTAAAGTGAGAATTCTACTTATCAATTAATCAATTTTTCTTTTATCAAACTGTTTGTTTTTTGGGTTGGTCGCAAAAAAACATCAATTAATAATTGTTATTTTAATTGATTTATTGATTGACTGAACATTAAATCATTAACTTAAAAGGCTCTTGAAATATTTTTATTTATTTTATTTTTATTTATTAAATTAAATTTTTTTTTAAATATTTTTAAAAGCCTAGAATATAGAAAACTTTTTTCTCAAACAAAATTTAAAACTAAAATAAAAATTCTTGCCTCAAATGCGAATACAATAGATCAGAAAAGATCACATCACAAAAGTTTCCCATCAACTAAATAAAGTTAACCAAGTGATTCACATAATTCACGTTTCACATGAATAAATTCGAAAAAACCCAATATATAATTATTCGATTAAAATGCAGCACGTTTAGAGCATTCGAAATTCGTTACTTAATTTTTATTCTTTTCTCATATAATCGTAATTTGTTTATATAAATTAACCCCGCGACGTCATCAGACACATCGGAAATAGCTGTGTTGATTAGATGTGTGATGAGATTAGAAATTCAATATGATTTATATCAATAATAGTTTAGCTATAGTTAGAACTTAAAAGTGCTAGTTATGAAAGTAATTAGAGCTCATTTAATAGACAGCAATACAACTCAGAGTCAACAGTTTATAATGAGATTAAAATGAATTAGGTAAGAATATTTTAAAATGATGTTTTCTAAAGCACGTTTAAAATGCAATAATTAATAGTTAAATAAACAAATGGAACGGAAGAATATGAAGCAGTAAATGAATATGCTTTGCTTAAATGCATTTAAATTTAGAAAAACTTCAAAGTCTTTTAAATTTTAAATAAATTAATATAAAGTTTGAATTATTCAAATATTAACTATGCATCGAGCTAATACTTTACGCAATCCCTAAGCTGATTTTATTATTCTGATTTTTTGTTGTGTGTTCCCTATAAATTTATTTAAAGGGAAGAAAACAGATTTTTTAAGTTGTATATTTTGGTGCGTTGTGTGAGTTTTTGTGTAGTAAATGGAAGCACAGTTTTCACGCCTTGTACACAGTTTTTCACTTAGCTGGTTGGCCGGGTAAACTGAAATGCAAATGTCAAGACATGGTGGCCTGAAAGCATAAGCAGCTCTAGGAAGTCAGTCAGAAAACAAGAGCCACAACACAACAACGACAGCAACAGCAACAACGACAGCAACAGCAACAACGAGAGCAACAACGACAGCAACAGCTGCTGTTGAGAAAATGGCATGTGCATAAGAAAATAGAAAATCCTCAAGGAAATCTGCTTAGAAATGCATGTGTTTGTTGCTGTTGTTGCTGTTGCTGCTGCTGTTGCTGCTGTTGCTGCTGCTGGAAAAATCTGCTACAGTTTCTGGATCAAGCAAGTCATTGTCTGCCAAGAGAAACAACACTTGACTTCCGTTTCCGGTCGAAGCCCACACAGCTCGTGCATATTTAAACTCGTGCAATTTTATGCAAATATCTATTCCATATTTAAAGCTATGTATATAAGAAAAGCAGATAAATAAATAAATATTAAATATATAGAGCTCTACCAGGACGCTTCTCTTCGTCCTCGCTCTCGTTTCCGTCGTTGTCTTAAACCACGACCCAATTCCCCGACCAGATCCTCGTCAGCAGAAGAGTCCTTGGCCTGTGGCAGCTTGCCCAGCACTTGCAACATGCGATTGTAGAGCTGCTTTCGCACATCAATGGCCCAGAGGAAATCCATGTGATTAAACTCCTTCACGGGCACCAGATACTTGCCAGTGACATTTCCCAAGTCGTCGCACATGGACTCCACATCATGCGGATGACACAGCAGATCGTTGCTCGAATAATACACAAATGTTGGCACCGTCACCAGGCTGAGATTATAGCGCGGAGGCAGATGCTCCCTATACAACACCATATTCTTGTTGGAACTGTAGCTATAGGGCGCAAATCTGCCGCTCTTGATGATCTGTATAAAGTGCTTCACCTGCTTGGCCGCCACACCGGCGGGATAATGACCCAGAACCACGGGAAACATTTTCTAAAAATTATACATATAAATAACTAAAAGAACTCTTAGATATTTCAGTTAAACTCACCCTATTAAACTCATTCCAATTGCGTCCCACGATGCCGAAAACAGCCTCGATGCAGAGTCGCTCCGTCTCCTCGGTCATGCGGCAGAGGAACCTGAATTCTCCATTGAACATCTCCGTGATGGCGCTGCCAACGAGGCTCTATAATGAATTGAGAGCAAATTTATTATAATAATATTCATTAGGTAAATTTTAAATATTTTTACATGAATTAAAGGTACAAAGAACTAAGAATATGTATAGCCAGAGAAAATAGTCATTTTGGCTCTTGATTAAAAAAAAAAAGATTTTATTTAATAATTTTATTTTTATTTGGAAAAATCGTTTAAATTCCGTTTGAATGATGCAAAAATTTCCTTAACCCATTAAGTACCCATTAAAAAAATTTTTTGTTAACGTCTACTCTTTCAACTTTTGTCCTCGATTTTTTCAAACAAATATTTTGATGTTAAAAAATTCTTAAAACCATTCTAAGAGCAACTGGAAAAAAAAATTTTCAAAAATATTTTTGCTAGTATTTTTATAGTTTTTTGGAAATCTAGAAAATTACTATTTTAACCCATTTTCCTATAAAATCATAAAAAAATACTAACAAAATATTTTTTCTCTGGCTATATAAATTAAAAAAAAAACAATATGTAGAAAAACTGAAAAACTAGAAAATTAAAATACAAAATGCATTCATTGTACAAAAATTGAAAGTAAAAAATGAGACCAAAGTAGCAATGAATTTCCGGACACTAATGTAAATTTCGAATATTTACAGAATCAAAAAAAAAGAATACGACAAAAACAAAAATACAACAAAAAAATAAGGAAAAAATAATACAAATTAAGTACATTAACATTAGAGAAAAGTACCTTAGAGTTTTCTGACTACAATTGAATTTTCATTTCTAAAAATTAAGATATTTTGTTTATAATATTTTAGGAATTCATTCCCACTCACATTGAAGTACAAACTGATGGCACGTATATAGGGATGATCTTCGGTTTCCTTGGCATAGACCGCAGGTGCCATGGCCTGCATGGAGATGACTTTCTCATTGTACGCCGGTCGCATCGAGCACATGACGAAGAAGGCCGTGCAGCCCTGAGAATGTCCAGCATATTGAAGCTTCTTATAGCCAGTTGTCTTGAGAACATAATCGATCATCGCCGGCAGATCATAGATGCCAATTTCATGCCAGCTGAAATCCCAGAATTTGGATTCATCCGGATCAAGAGTTGTGTGATTTCTAGAGTAACGATTTCCCCGAGCATTTCCCAGCCAGACGTCATACTTGTGGTCGGCTAGTAAGTAGCCTGTGAAAAGGGAATATAAATGGGTATGGGGATGGAATTTGGGGTAATCACTGAGTCCGGCCATTAATCACTGGACGGGACATGTTGCAGACGGACAGACTCACCCAGACTCACATTCGGGCCCATGACAACGAAACCCGCTGAGCTATCAACGAGTCCATGTTGAAGGAGAAAGGGCTGGGCGCCCAGATTCCTTATGCGATGCATTGTTAGAATGTAACCATCCTCGGTGGTCACATGATGCACTTCCGCCTGGTAGCCATACTTGGCTATTAATTTATCCTGTTGATGAAATGTGTAAATTGTTGCAGTTTCTGCCGGGTCATTAATCTTCGTACCACTGTTAGGTTTGAGTCTTGCTTGATGTTTTTGCGCTGCAACTTCTCCTCGGCTGTTTCATCCTCAATGCTCTCCTCCTCCTCCTCCTCCTCGTCCTCCTCCTCATCCTCCTCGCCGCCAATTAGCTGCGCCTGCGTCCTACTTATCAGCAGACACAATCCCAGTGCCAACAACCATCGATGCCCCATTATAATTTAATTGAATTCGTATTGAATGCAAAGTGAAATCCGTCAGGTTGAGTTTTAGTTTCAAGGTTTTTTTTTCTTTGGTTGGCTCTTCACTTTCTGGCCAACTTGAACGATGCACGTCGCGGCCTCAACTGAAACTGAAACTGAAACCGAAACCAAAACCAAAATCGAAACCCGGCGACGCATTTCGAACTTCCGCGCTTACAAAGAATGCCGAAAACTTTCGATCAGTAAACAACAAAAAAAACAACAAACAAAACAACAACAATACAACAACAAATTAACAACAATGATAATCACAATATGCGTTTGCTTTTGTTTTTGTTTTCTTCATTATATGATTTGGACATTTATTATACCCTGTAAATGACAGAGCTAAAAGTTGGGGGAATCAAATAAAGAGAAGATCTTTTTTAAAGATTAAATCTTTTAGAGAACATTTACCTTACCAAACTTTCATATTTCAGTATTTCAATATATCAATATATAATAAATCAATTTTAATATATAATTACATAAACATTATAAAGGGTATACGGCAGTCGAACTCACGCTCGAGTCTTACATGTTTTGTTTTGAAACAGATAATTAAAGTGACAGTGAGAGAGAGAGAAAGGGCAAGAAAGAGATGGAAGGCAAACGCATTAAAATGCGTAGGGCGTTGCTGTCAATAAAGAACTAAAGGTACATCAAAATGATAACTACAGTAAAGCATCATTTGCTGTGTTTCCACACAAAAATTATGTAGGTCAAATCGTCGTGTAAATTTTGTAATTTTACAATTTTCATCAAGAAATTGTGCAAGCTTGTGATGATAAATGAGAAAATAAGAATGATAATGACTCAAATTAAATATTAAAAGTGTCTCATAAATTATTCTTCGATTGTCTTTCAAATTAAAAACAAGAACCTAAGCTTATAAGTATAATTATTATAATAAAATATTACCAAATTTTCGTACTATTAAAAGGAAAGATTCAAAGAATAAACACATAAATTTGTATAAATATCTGTATTTATATTGTGTTGTGCGTATTAACTGATAAAAATACGTAAAAAATTTTATATTGTTTGCAGTAGCTTTTGACCAAATTTCAAGCGAAATGACTTAATAACCTTTTGTGGTTGTCATCGCCGTCTATTGTGGGTCAAATGGGCAGCGGGGCAGCAACAACAACAAAGACAACAACAAAACAAAAAAGACAAACAAACAAATTTGTTGTCAGTTTGCCTTTTGAGTGGGCAATCAAAAGAAAGTAAAAGTGTTGGACCCAGACGGCAGTTTGTCACATATTTGTTGTTGTTGTTGTTGTACACTTAAGCTTTTTGTATTCAGTTTTTTTATATTTGATTTTAAATATTTTTTTTATGGTCTGGCCAGCGGCGAAGCGATTACATAATTGCCATTTGGCCGGCTGCCAAGACAAATAAAACATTTTCGCTCGCCTCGCACTTTTAATGAGCTTCAATGGGCGCTCTTTGATGTGAGCTTTGGGGGAACCCAATTACATACTTAGTTAGCACCACCACCAACAGCAACACCCGCTGCCCCACTTACTCCTCATAACTCATTCAATTACGTAGGCTAATTTGCCATCCAGAAACTGTTCCATTAGCTCGATCAGTTTGTCATTGACCAATGGTTTGACCTCTGAGGAGAGCAGGAAATCAAAATGATTGAACTTTGCGGATGCAATGCGACGAACACTTCGCACTGAACTCAACATTCTGGCATAGATATCATGCACGCCCTGGGGCGTGGCAATGGCATCCGTTTCCCCAAAGTACAGTATAATCGGTACACTGATCTGACTGAGATTATAGGACAATGCCTCGATGCCGTGATAGACTTGCATGTTCTCAATCGGTCCATAATCATAGGCAATAAAGTCGCCCGATTTCCAGATCTGCTGCAAGTGCTGCAGCTCCCTCCCTGCAGCAGATAATCATAGTTGAAGATGTCAAGTAACTGCAAGTTTTTAGAGATCTGTTATTTGAACTCGAACATTATTAAAATGGATTTGTTTTACCTTTTTATTACTCTGCGCACTGCCCACTAAATTCTTGGTATAATATTCACAGAGCTCCTTCTTTTTGCGACACATCTTTAGCAATTCGCCGGGCGGAAATAGCTCAAATTTATTTGCCTTCTGTCTTTTCTATTGGAAGTTAATAAATTTCAAGCAGAATTGATTTAAGTGTAGATAATTAGTTAAATTATTTCTGGTTAATACATTTAACTAGTTTGTAGGAAGCTATTCTGTTAATTATTCTGTATGAAGTTATTAATTTCACTTAAATTTCATACAAATTTAAATTTCATACAAATTTAAGTGAAATTCAAGCGAAAACGATTTCTGTGGCACCCCCGATTATTGAATCTCGAAGTTCTAAACATATAATGGTCAAACATGACAATGAATAGAACTTCTTGCACTTTACTGTATATATATTAAGCCTAATACTCGCTTACTTAATATTTAATTTAGTTACATTTTAACGATTTTAATATTTCATTTATTAAATTTATTTTATTTGCGCTTTTTTGTGCTATGAACATTCGATCATGAATAAAAATTCAAAATTAAACATAAGAAAATTAAAATCAAAATTAAAAATTAAAAATAATTTTTTTTTCTGAATGTATGAAAAAGGAAAATTAACTCTTATAAATGAAACGGTTACTTAACGGTTATTTTGGTTTACAAAGTTTCGGTTTAAAGGTTTCGGTCAAATGAAATTATTTTTTTTCGTTTACGGTTTCAGTTACGGTTTTAAATTTCGATCGGTTTTACCGGTTAAAGGTTACGGTTTCGGTAAGGGTTTTAATTCCTGGATTTGATTATCTAGAATTTTGGGATTTTAAAATTTAGGTAAATGGTCTTAAAAAAGATTCTTTGCTAAAAATACAACACACACAACGGATAAAAGTAAGATTCTTCTCATAAAACTTTAACAACCACTTTAAAGATTTTGTCAAATAAAATTTGAATAAATGTCTGTTGCTACAAATAATAATTCACAAAAATAATAAGTTTGCATATACAAAAATTGAACTGAGCGATAAGCGACTGAGAGACTCTCTCTATATGTCTCCCGAGCTAGAAGAGTGATAGTCCAACTAAATAATTTTTTGGTAGGACTCAAAAAAGAGACATTTTAATAGAATATGTTATTATGCTATCAAGGTCAAAGCTGCTTTCGTGCTCATGTTCTTAAGTCAATTGATTATCCCACTCGAGCAATACTTGCAATCAGTATAAGTCAGACTTTGGGGCAAGATGGCAGCAAAAGAAGAAAGTACCCATGAAGAAGACGACTCCAAGTATATTGTGGAATTGCCGGGAATTGTGCGTCAGAAGCTGTGTAGAGAATTGGACTCTTTAAATGTGTGGAGGAAGTTGGCGGAATACGTACAACTAAGCTCCGAAGATGTGCAAAGCATACAAAGGACAGAGAGTGTGTTTGGAAGTTCTCCCTCGGATGAATTCCTGCACATTTGGGGCGGTCAATACAATCACACAATGCGCTCGCTGTTTGCACTTTTATACAATAACAAACTGCGCAATGCTATGTTGATCATCAAAGATCATGTGCCAGTTGAATTCCACGATTATATAGATAAATGTGAAGAGACTCAGATAGTAAGTGAAACAAGGGAACCAATGAATACCGGAATCGTTCGTGACTGTGCCAAAGATTTGTTGAAAATCGATTATGAGACATTGGTGGAAGCAACAGGAAACTGGAATCCTGCGAATAGACTGGGCCGCGGTGGCTTTGGCGAAGTCTACAAGGGAGAGATCAATGATACCGATATGGCCATTAAAGTGATAAGTTATAAGCATGAGACTGAGGATAGAAGAAAAATCGATCTGCAGCAGAGTTACAACGAGATGAACTGTTTGAATACCCTGCGTCACGACAATCTTCTGGCTCTCTACGGATGCAGCCTCGATGGACCGAAGATCTGTTTGGTGTATCAGCTGATGAAGGGCGGTTCGCTGGAGTCCCGACTAAGGGCGAGGGACAGTACGAGGCACCGCTTGAATTGGCAGCAGCGATTGTCCATTGCCCTGGGCACTGCCAAGGGCATCAACTATCTGCACACGGCGCATCAAACGCCATTCATACACGGCGACATCAAGCCTGCCAACATACTGCTGGATCAGAGTCTGCAGCCGAAGATTGGGGACTTCGGATTGGCCCGTGAAGGACCCAATTCCATCACAGGGCCCATTGAAGTAACACACATCATTGGCACCAGAATCTATTTGGCACCCGAGTTTCTCAGCTTCAAGAAGTTCAGCACCGGCGTGGACGTCTACAGCTTTGGCATCGTCCTACTAGAAATTTTCACTGGCCGCCTGATGAACGAATGTACTTCACCAGAGAAACAGCAAAATCTGCTGACAAACCTCCGAAAAAAATGTCGAGAATTGTTTGCCAATCGAGAGGAGATCTTTGATAATCAGCTCCTGACACCAATCGGCGAGGAGTTGGACAAATGCATTTGTGCCATCGAATTCGGGATGAAATGTGCCGCATTTGTTTTGGAGAAGAGACCAACTATGAAAGAGGTTGTCACGAGCTTCAAGACTTTCAGCAGCGATTAGTAAATGCGCATTCCAAACAATTGTTGAATTTAAGATTATGAATAAATGTTTATAATGTGGAGCTTACAAAGCTATTTCAGTTAACTGAGAAATTTTAACCAGGGGTGGGCAGCCAAATTTGGCTTCAATAAACAAAATTTCTGAACACGTGATCATTTTTACACTGAGCGAAATGATATACTACCTTGTACATTGATCTCTAACTTGCCTGTGAGTTGTTGTTGCTTATTCGTTGACGAGGCAGAAGGTGAAATACAGTCACCAATTCGTAAAAACGAACGGAAAGAGCTAGGTGAGCAAAGTGAGAAGCTAACTTCATAATCAAATATTTGTTCTCTTTTAATCAAAAATTTTATTTTTTAGAGCTTTTTTTATATAAAGTATTGATTTTAAGACGACTACTCAGAAAAAACCCCGGGATATTTAGCCCGAGCTCAATCCGAAACGATGTCAGAAGTGGGGTAATCTCCGATTGTCTTAAGGCCCTATTCTCCTTCAGCTTGCTGTTTTTGGACCTTTTTTGAAAAAATTCTCATTTGAAAACGCAAAAAGATATTTTAATTTTGTTTTTTTTATTGAATTGGTAATGAATGAAAAAAAATAAAAAATTTTTTTTTGCCTCGATACGAGGGCTGTTCAAAAAGTAATGAGACTTCAAAGTTGGTGGTGCAAAAAAAAGGTGTCGTCACGGCGGCCACGATTCCGGGTCTCCGGAGCGTCGGAAATTAAAAAAAAAAACGGGGTTATGATCAGTATAGATGTAATTCTGGCCCGTAGTAAAATAAAAATTTTGCGATTTTTTTTGACAAAATGGCGGCCACTTGAAATTGAAAATCGAATTTGGACCCATTTTTTTGTAGTTTAGTGTAAAAAAAAAATAGTAAAAAAAATCGAAAAATTTTTATTTTACTACGGGCCAGAATGGTGACAATTCTACGTCGATTAAACTTTGTTTCATCCAAATCGGTTCAGTAGAACTGGCGGAATCGTGGCCGCCAGCTCGAAAAACGTGGCTTCGAGATAAACGCGTTTAAAGTTTTGACTTCACATGCATTAACATTAACATTGCTGGATAAAAATGGCCATATCTCCTTAAGTATTTCGAATTTCTAAAAATCCTTTTAGGGGCATATTTACAACTACCCAGAGCTATAAATAAATGCAAAAAAAAATCAATCGACAAAAACAATTTTTGACTGAAAGAGAATAGGGCCTTAAACCAAATATGCACAATACGTTGATTTTTTCAATCCCGAATTCAATCCTGAAATTCGTAAATTCAGGCTAACATTTTTTTATTAATTATAATGTTTTTCGTTACATTTAAATTTTTTTTTTAAATTTTTTATTAAAATTTTTTTTTAAGCGTTTTTTTTAAACGTTTTTATTTTATAGTTATATAATATTTCTTAATTTGTTATTTTTAATAGATAATTTTTTAAAATTTTTTTTTATATTTTTTTTTTTATTTTTACCTTTTGCTTTTTTAATTGACAGGGGGAATCGAACCCAGATATTTTTTCAAACCGGAGTCGGTGTACTCTAACCATTGAGCCACCGGACCGTTTGAAATGAAAGAGGCCGAGAGAGAATTTTCCTCTCGCGCTCAGCAAATGTGTATTTTCCCATTTTAATCCCGATACAGGCTTGATTATTCAGCTTAATCCTGAATACATACTTAAAAAATGCGAGCTTAAATTAATTATTTTATTCTTGATTTTAGAATGGCATTTTTTTCTGTGTACTGTGGTTCGTGTATTCTTAAAGTTGTATTATTTTAACCCATAAGTTAGTGTTTTTTTCGTTACAAAACCCTTTTCTAGGCTAATTTAAATCTTTAAAAATCACATATGGAGTTAAAAATGAAATTTCAATTCACTTTTTATTAAAACTCAGAACTTTTATTTCAATTAAACTTTTTTCTATTTAAATACTGGGATGACCAGAGTGTAACGATTTTCTCGACTTTCTGATATTCATAATTTTCCATTTGAAATAGAATACATTGATTCATATAAAAAAATCGGATCTAAAAATAAAGAATTTCGGCAGAAAATGGGTAAAAGTTATAGAATTTCTTATTTTAGAAACTGTTTAAAATTGTATCAGTGTACGTATGCATCCCTGATTTAAATGAGACACAGCGGACTTAGCTGCTCATTCACTATCAGCTCATCAGGCAATGCTTAATAGAGAGAGAGAGTGATAATTTCAGACACTTGCTGGGGGGTTATCGGCTATTTGTGAACCGCGCTGCGATTAGAGCACTTGATCCAAACACATTCACTTGTCTCCAGGTCCAGGTCTGCGCACGGAGAGCAGCCGCGATGAAGTCAGGCGAGCTGTCAACTCGCTTATCAGCTGGCAGCCTTCAGTCTCGCCACGATGTTCAAGCTAAGCAGCCGACTGCAATCCCACAAGGTGCTGCCATTTGGCTGGCAGGCATTACGCCACGCCTCCACGGAGGGCGAGCGCACGGCTCTCTATGACTTCCATGTGCGAAGGGGGGGCAAGATTGTCAACTTCGGGGGCTATGCGTTGCCCGTGCAGTACACGGATCAGAGCATCATTGCCTCGCATCTGTATACGCGAAGTGTCGGCTCCATTTTCGATGTGTCGCACATGCTGCAGACCTTTGTGCGGGGCATGGATGCGGCTGCCTGTCTGGAGTCCATCTGCACCGCTGACATCCTGGACATGCCCGAGGGAAGCGGCAGCTTGACTGTGTTTACCAACGAACAGGGTGGCATTTTGGATGATCTGATTGTGAACAAGGTCAGCGAGAAGGAGCTCTATGTGGTCTCCAATGCGGCGATGAAGCAACAAGACATGAACATCATGCAATCAGCTGTGGTGAGTAGCCCTGGGTATCCCTGAGTTATTCCCGACTAACACTGGAATATTCCCTTCCTCTAGTCTCACTTCAAATCCCAAGGCAGAGATGTGTCCATTGAGTTTCTTACTCCCTCGGATCAGTCTCTGATTGCAGTGCAAGGTCCACAGGTGGCCAAGGAACTGTGCAAGCTGTTGGCACAGCCAAAGCAATTTGATCAGCTCTACTTCATGCGCTCTGCGATCTTCGAGCTGGCGGGGATTAGCAACGTGCGCATCACTCGCTGCGGCTACACGGGTGAGGACGGCGTGGAGATCTCTGTGCCCTCCACACAGGTGGAATCTCTGACAGAAGCGCTGCTCGCTGGTGGTCAACTCAAGCTCGCTGGCCTTGGGGCCAGAGACTCACTTCGCCTGGAGGCTGGTCTCTGTCTCTATGGCAGTGACATCGATGCCCAGACCACGCCCGTGGAAGCAGCACTTGCCTGGCTGGTGGCCAAGCGACGTCGCAGCACCGCCGACTTCCCTGGCGCCCAGCACATTCTCAGGCAGCTGAAGGAGGGCGTCCAGCGACGTCGCATTGGCCTGCAAATGCTGGGCGTGAAGCCGCCTCCAGCTCGAGCTGGCGTCGCCATCTACAGCGAGGGACAACAGGTGGGTCAGTTGACCAGCGGCTGTCCCAGTCCCAGCACGGGACGCAACATAGCCATGGGCTACGTGCAGGAGCAGCTCAAGAAACCCGGCACACCAGTTCAGCTGAAAGTGCGCGAGAAGTTTTACGAAGCCGAGATCACACGAATGCCCTTCGTGAAGGCCAACTACTTCAATAAACCCAAATAAAATCACAGACAAAAGTAAATCAAATACCCTTGTGATTATTAAATATTTCTATAGATAGCTTTTGAAGGACTTCTGGGAAAGTTAAAAAAAAAAAACACAAAAGAGTGCTTTGAAAATGGGAGTTGATTAAAGGTGAATTTTCCAAAATTGCTGGAATACTTATCGATTCTATTGTGGCATACATTTGAAGCTAATCACATACAGACGGAAGAGGTAGCTTGCTGTTTTTTAATTTAACTGTGGAATTTTTAATATATAGTTTCAACCTTAACAAAAAATTGTTACCACAGTTTTATAGACAGTTTCGCAATTAATTACTACACTTATCGATGCCTATTAAAAAGTTATTTAAAAACAGAATGCTGTAAGCTAAACTTGAAAGAGTAATTTATAGAAGTTTAGGAAACCTTTGATAATCTTGATTATTTAAAACAGACTTTGAACTTAATCGAAAATATTCAGGCCTGTTCCGAATCTCGAGCGTTTTCAAAAAGTAAAAACGAAAGGAAAACGAATGTTTTACTATTTGCTGTTTTCAATTCCGATCAAAATGGGTTTGTTTTTACTTTTCGAACTCGGTTTCAAAAACGTTTCCAAAATTTGTTTTAAATATCTCAGGTTGAATAAAGCAGATAAAAGGTAAATTAGACTAAAACTTCGTTGTTCGAATCTTGTTATTCAATTGAAGCAACTCTAGATGATTTCAATTGCAAAAACAATTAAACAAAAATTAAAGTGGAATTCAGAACAGCACGTTTTTGTATTTTATAAAATATTTTATAGATGCTTTTAAAAAAAATTCTTTTAAAAAATACTTCAACTGTTAAACTTGAAGTAGTGATGTTAATCGATTCTAAAAATTTTCAGCATTATTATAATTTTCAGCTTATAATTTTAGGTATTCATTTTATAGATCTAAATGGCATTTAATTTTAAATCCGGGGACTCTTCAGCACACGTTTTAAAAACGACAATTATTGTCAAATTTCCGGATTTCGGAGCAGCAATTAACTCTTTTTGTGGCAAATTGACTCGTTTTTGGAATTCGGAACAGACCCGATTATTTAAAATTTCTCAACGGACAGCTCTAATTTTTCAAAAAATAAATCTGAAAAAATCTAATAATTGCTTGCTTAAAAAAAGAGAGGTTCTGAATAGAATAAGCTAAAAATATTGTGTATAATTAGAGATGATCAGCAATCGCAAGTGCTGACGATTACCGACAATTAGACAACTCTTTGGTATAATATAATGATAATTACCTTGACAAACTTCATGATGGCACGCACGTGTGTGTGATCGAATCGCACCTGGCGATGGAGCCGGGCGAGAGGTGCCAGCGCCTGCATGAGGAGGATGTGTTGATTGAATCGCGGATGCAACGCGCACAGCACGAGGAAAGCATTGAAAGCCTGTAATAAATAAAGTATTGCATGATGCAGACAACAATTTAGAGACGGAGATGGAGTCGCTTACCTGCGAGTGTCCAATTAGCAAAACTTGATGCGCTTCCAGCGATTGCTCCTCTTCCTGTTCCTTCTCCTCTTCCCCCTCTTTGTGGAGTCTCTCGCGCGCTGTAAGCGCCACAATGTGGTCAATTATGGCGGGTAAATCGTAAGCGCCGTGCTCGTGAAAACTATAACGCCAGAACTCAGTCATGACATCGGTCAGCTCGAGGTGATGTCTGCCATAGGGCGACGTGCCACGCAGATTCGCCAGCCACACATCGTACTTCCGTTGATGCAACTGAAATGCTGCAACACACAGGACAGACGACAGACGAGTAACAACTCCCGAAAATTCGCAAAGCATTCGCAATTTACCCAGACTCTTCTCTGGTCCCAGACAGACCCAACCGAGTGAGGAGCCCAGCAGTCCGTGCACCAGCAGCACGGGACGTGCCCCAACTTGTGGCAGACGCTGCAGCTGCAGCTGGTAGCCATCGACGGTGGTCACATTGTGCAACTCGTGGCTGTAGTTCAATTGTTGCAACCAGTCAAGCTGCAAGCGAGTTTGAATTCACCTTTCTCTCTCTCTCTATCTCTCTCTCTCTTACCGTTGTCCACTTGCTGCGCTCCTGCGACTGGACACAGGTCAGGCTAATCACAATCACGATCGCCCCTCCAATGATGCAGCGCGTCAACCTGACAAATTCACGCATTTTGCCAGCCCCAACTGGCCTTTGTTTTCCTACCTGAGTTGAGTTGGGGCATAAACCGTAGCTAATTGCCCAACTGTTGATAATCTTTGCGCTTCACAGGTCTACACTGTACAACAAAAACAATGAAATGCTTTATCATTCAATATTTTACAAAGAGTTTTAAAGCTGAAGCAAGGTAGATTTAAAATTGCCTATTAATTTTGCAATGAATAAACATACATATATTTAAATTTGAATATCTATTTTAAACTTGTGTAAGACTACATATACTGTTGCCAGATTTCTCGAGGATATAATATTATAAATAAATAAGCAATACTTTTCAATCGTTAGACCATGTAAGGCAACATCAAAATAAAGTTTGAATTGAAAAATTTAGATATACAGGCCTATTGCAAATTTCACTTTCGATAAGATTTGTCGGAATTTATGTCACTTTTAGTCGATGAGTTTAAGTCCGATAAAGCGAAAAACGATCATTTTCGAACACTTAGTCGAAATTCAAATGTTAAAAAGTGAAAACAGGCCGGATAAAGTGTTCATATGAATTTACTGTCTTTTGTTTTTGCAATATTATATGTATTAATTTATTTAGCAATTCGAATTTCGTATTTAATAATATTATATTTAAGTCTTAGAAGTAATTGGTATATCTTCTTAAAAATGTGCTGATTTATATTTACTAATACCTTTATTTCTATTTTATATTTTAATAGTAGTCTGCACTCTGTAATTGTTTATTTTGCCAATTTGACTTATCTACAAAATGTTGTCATTAAAAAATGTGCCCTTAATTCTCAACTTTACATCCCACTCATATTCCATATGCTTGTCTGAGCAGCAGTACATAAATTTACATGCTTACACCCTGCAGTCATTAAGCAATCAAAACAAGGCATATGAAAGTCTAAAAAAGGTCTGTGAAATACAACAAAAAAAAACTCTTGCTGTCAGGTTATTTAAGTGTCTGAGACATTTAACCATGAGTAACTGCTAGTCGAGCATACTCTCACTCTTGGGGCACGTCTCGTGTGGCAGCAACCACAATGAAATTAATTTCAGATTGCGCTCGACGCGACAAATGCAACAAAAGTAAATTGTTTAATTGCAGCTTTATTAAATTTAATAAAAATGAATATGTCCGACAGACACGACACGCCCACTTACATACTCATACATTCATTCGTAGTACCGCCTCCCAAAATTGGGTAGACATTCAGACAGATGATGCCCAGGGAAACGGACTCGACGCGCACTCGGCGTTCCCGTTAATCGACTGCACTTTTGCATTCTGTTCACTGCGCAGACTATAACAGGAGGCAGCTGCTCCAGCTTCTCTTCTCCTTCTTCTCCTGCTTCTCCGGTAATTCCACATCCAGCTCCAACTGGAGTTCCTGTGCAGCATATGCCAATGGAGCACCCTTTGTGTGTGGCCAGTAAGGGTATGATGATGGGCTTTGCGTGTCCTTTGTTGCCACAGACAGGCAACCATACAGTGGGCAAGAAAGCTGATCTGGCGTAACAAACTTATAAACTTCAAATATGTACATATAATCAAAATTTTAGCAAGCTGATAATTCTTTTTGAATATTAACCAAATATGGAAGTAGATTACAAATATTTTTGTAATGTTTAAAATGTTTAAAAAAAAGATTTTTCTTAATAAACCTATACATTAACAAACAAAATTATCGAGTCTGCATTCTAGTCTAAATCATATTTTTTGAATGCTTCCCGTCTATGTTTTGTATCAAATTTTTTTCTTAATCAACTTATAAGAAACAAAACTTTCTAGTCTGCAATCTAGTCTGAATCAAATTTTATAAATTAATTATCAGGGGTGCCACAGTAATCGCTTTCACTTTCACTTAAATTTGTATGAAATTTAAGTGAAATTCAAGCGAAATCGATTTTTGTGGCACTCCTGTATATCTCAAAAACTTGGAAAAATTTGCAGATTATTTAAAGTATTTCACATCACAAAACAGGTTTATCGCCCACAGTGCGGCAGTTGCCTTTACTCGCGTTTAAAAGTGGTCGACAATTTCTCCATCTCCAATACAGTTGTTTCCCATTTAATTTGGCATTTCTTTTTTATTTTGGCTTTTCATAATTTTAATAAAGTTCACAGGGATTTCATATTTTGCCGCGACGACTGCAGCATGGCTGTGCAGTCAATTGTTATCTCTCCGGCGATAAGTAAATATGCGAATGCAACTGGATGCAATTGGCGACTCGGCCTCTGAGTGCTTCGTGTTTGTGTTGATTTTCATATATTTTTATGAATAAAAATAAAACGAATACTCGCAGTCCACCTCGTGCTCTTAGTCGTATCGTTCGCTGAATGAAAGGCCCGACAACAAGGGCTTAATTGTAAAAGGTTTCCTGTATATCTATAGATATGTATATGAGCATGTTGTGGAGCTCGGCATAATTTAATCAATTTTATTTAAGCTTTCCATTAAACTTTATTTAATTGCAATTCATTCACTGCACATTAAGAACAAACAGATTCTATCAATTACAAGCTCTCAATGCTTCTTATTAACTTTATATGATGGCTGCAATATTGATATACTGTTAGGGGTAGCTGTGTATAAAACTACTTTAAAATTGTAAATATCAATTGAAAAGTTTTCCATAAGAAAGAAATTTATCAGGATTTTATAAGAATTTAGTAGTGTTTTGTTAAATTTACTATCAATCCTTAATCTTTCAAAAGTTTTTGCATATTTGTTCCCAAATTTGTATTTTGATAAATTTAGATATTTTATGTATCTAGTTTATGTCTGAGTAATCTAATCTCACTTATCTCCTAAGCCAAAAAAAGAGGCAGAAGAAACCGTCAACAATATTTATCTATTTTTCTGAGCTCTAATGACATTTTTTACGCCTCATAAAACATCAGCCATAAAAACATAGCCAAAATCTCGAACTGTTTTTTAATCTGGCCTAAACGTCATGTCACTAATGGCACAAAGGTGAATCGAATGACAATCACAGCAACAGCAACAATTTCGATGTTAAGCGCATGATAGCAAAAACATTACGTCAAAGTAAATAACATTGAAGTAAAAAAGTTTAGCGACAAATCAAAAAAAAACAGTACCCGAAAAACGGAGTTTTAGACCACATGAATTGAAAAATAATAATAATGAAAATTGTGCACGGGCAAAGTCAATCAGTGGCATTTGTTGTTATTATCATTGTTGCTGCAGGAGCATGGGAAACAGTCGAAAATACTAAAAGGTAGACGAATACAAATAAGAGTATCAAGTGAATAGAATAGAAAGCTCAAGAAATGAGTAAAGACACTTTGTGTTATTAAATGTGAGACAGACAGAGGAATCAAACGCCTGACAGCAGTCTCTCTGCCGACAATGGCGATGTCGACGCTTCCGTTTCCGCTCGACGGTGATAAAAATAGCAAAAGACAAACAAAAAACAAGAGGACAAAAGCTAAAAGGTGTTGCCAAATTTTTAATGCTCTCATAATTTGTTGAGACTTATATATAACTTATTCAAGATGTACGAAAGTTATTGACTGGTGAAGCAAAGTTCTTCAATCAAAAATTGTATTTATTTGATATATTTTAACCATATTTATTGTGTTCCTATTAAGTTATTTATTAAAACATAAATGCTTTTATTTCCGACCTTTGGTTCCAAAAATATTTCAGATTGATTTGGCTTTAATGAAATTTATTTAAGTTATATAATAAAATTGTCTCACATATATTTCTAATATGACTTTGATCGGAATATCTACAAAATAAATACAAAAAAACAATAAGCGTCACAAATTTTTTTTAATTTTACAAAACGCTGAATATCGACAATTTTCGCCAGCAATATATTTGAGATATAAATGTTACACTTTATCAGGGGTGCCACAGAAATCGTTTTCGCTTGAATTTGACTTAAATTTGTATGAAACTTATGTCAAATTCAAGTGAAAGCGATTCCTGTGGCACCCCTGTATATGTCACTTTTCATGTAAATTTAAAAGAATAGACAAATAAATTTAACTACCCAACAATTTACTTTTATATTTTTTTAAAAATCAGATTAACTAACTAAACAATTACTAAATGGATTCTATACACATTTCATCATAATACCTTTCATGATGAAACAAATATACCCGCTGCTAGTGTATTAAAGGAAAACTTGACTGGCAAAAATGCAAACAAACCGCGCGCCAAATGCACGGAATCAATGTAATTGACGAACTGACTGAGTGAGTGAATCAATCGTAGCGTTTATTGTGGCCACACAGCAACAATAATAACAACAACAACAACAACGATAACAGGAACAACGACAACAACAACGTGAGCAGACAAAGAACAACCCCACACAGAGGTGAAGTTTACCACCTCGATGGATATGTATGTATGTATGTAGGTATAGTAGGCATGCAAAGCTCACGCTTTGTTTGTCTTTCAACTCAATTGCACGGCAAGTCGACAACTTGTTGGGAAATATTCCTCTTCTTTTTTTTGTATTTATTTTTAGGGGGTCACAAAGGCGAAGAAGAAGGAGAGAGGTAAGAGAGTTGGTTTTCCGCCTATATGATTTTTTATTATTTCCTATGGTTTGATGTGATTGCTTTTGAAATGTTTGCGTGCCATTTGTTGACAGTAAACGCCGCTTAATGATTTCATTTTGTTGTGAATAGGATTTCGGGAGTAGCAAACATTGATCAGGAATAGGAAAAGCTTAAGGGGGAATTTGCTTAGGTCATGTGATGAGCATAAACTCATCAAATTAAATTGAAATAGAAATTGGCATTTATTTTAATAGTTGTAACTATAATAATGAAGGGAGTCACTTAACATGTGTATGTGCAAGTTATGATTGATGAGATGAGCCTATTTTGGAGAATTCTCCATACTGTCATCATGTATTATGCAACACTGAATAACTGTCAATACTGTGGCAGGCTATTACCAAGCACTCAACTCTCTTTCCACCGATTAGACCCCATTTTGACGTTCTTCACTTGAGCTAATGGCAAACAACCGCCACAAAATGTTGACTCTGAGCTAATGGGAATTAGGCAATGGGCTCAACGCTGGTCACGAGGTGTCCTGTCGCATTATGTCCGCCTTTTGAAGCAACACATGAAGAAAGCAGAAATTTCCACGTAAAATTAAAGACTTAACAGCAAATTTCACAGCATCGCCGCAACGAGGGCAAAGTTTTCACATTTTTGTTTAACATTTTCGAACTTCTATTCTGTTTTGTTCTTTCCTTTTGCTTCATCTTCTTGTATGCATAATGGAATTAGTTAAATTTCTCTTTGCAGCTTTTCACAAAACTGCAAAACTTTCGCTGAACTTGCGCCAAAAAGTTTTGCTGCTGCTTCTTTCCTTTCGATTCTTTTTTGAATGTTATGCGTTTCTGATGACGTTGTATTCTTACTTCGAAAAAAGTCTCCAACTCCGACTCCATCTCAGTGTCGGAGTCGGAGTCGGAATCGTACTCGTAGACTCGTTTCCGCATCGCTGTTAATGGCACCCAAGTTGCAACTTTGCAGCAACTTCTTACTTAGAACAATGTTGTCGACAATCACTCGATTTTAATTAAAATATTTATGAATTTGTCTTTCATGAAAGAACGATGCACAGTGATCGACTAACAAATATCCTATTGTTAAAGTATTAAAGAAATTAAATATAAAAACAACTCATAAATGAAATTGATAACCGTTACTGAAACCGTAGCCGAAAAGAAAAATTTTCATTTGTCCGAAACCTTAAAACCGAAACTCTTTAAACCGAAATAACCGTAACCGTTTAATTTATACGGGTTAATTTCGGTTTTTCATACATCCAAAAATAAATTTCTATTTCCAATTTTTATAATACAAATTTAAAAAGAGTTTTATTTTTAATTGTTATTTTAAAAATTGCAAATAAGAGTTATGGTATAACTTTTAGAATCATGTCTTATTTTTAATTTTTATTATAAAAATTTAAAAAACCAGTTAAAAAAATAATTTAAACCGAACATTTTTTCGATCTCTGATATTTTGTTATTAGTTTTGTATTTTTTTATATATTTTTAATTTTGATTTTTATGTGAAATAAATGTGTGAATGAAAGATTAAGAAAGTAATGATTTTTTAATAATAATTTTGTTATTATTAATATAATTATATCTTAGAAAGAAAAACATAACCTAAATCGTAACTAAAACCGATATTTGTTTTGGTTTTAATTCCTGATATTTATTATTGGAAATATACCCGTACTTAATAAATTAGTTGAAATTTGTGACTCTGATTATTGTGATTCAGAAAATATTTCTTAAATATACCTCTTTAATGACAACTTTATAAAGGGTATACAATCAAAAGAGGGTCAGTGTAAAAAGTTCGCGATTTTATCTTGATCACAGTCCAGACAATGGACACCCAGAACGATGAGTCATCATTGCTTGGAAAATAAAGGCAAGAGATTTGCGAGCTGCGTCAATCACAGCTCACAGTTGGAATTATTCAGTTGTTCAGTTGACTTTCTAATTAAAAAACCATAAAGTTCCACACGCAAGGCACAAGAGAGAATAATAAACAACTGCAAGTAATAACATTTTTAATTATATTTGTGGTGAGAATTTTTCGGGATTATCTGATGTTATGTGGGATGATTTTTAAGCACTTAGCACTTGATGTTCAGCGCAGGGGCTTGATGTGTGAAACGTGATGACTTTGCAGATGGATAAGCAAATCATTGGACATTATTCCTACTTAGTTTGGGATTGGCAAAGTATATTTGTGTTTACTTCAATTGCGAATTCTCTATAAAAAAAAACTAGAAATAATTGTAAGCTCAGATTTTGCAAATGTTTTAAAATTAATTATAATACTCACATCTGTAGAATCATTAATTTATTTTGCATATTTTGCAATCGAGTTGTTCAATTAATTCAAGCCCTCGGCTTGATTGCCGTCAATTGTTGCCAATCCGGGTTTCATACTCGCAACCAGCAACAAAAGCGATACTTATCTAACTCTTTATTTAATTCAACAATTGATTGTGCCATATAATTAGTAAACACTTTAAAATTGTTTGGAAATACATGCCGATAAATTAAGTGCATCTTCAGACACACGAGACACAACGAGGAAAACCCCTTTTCAAATAATTACTAATTAATGTTAGTTGTGAATATTGTACATAAACATGACATGTTGTTCCTCATGCAAATTGAATACGTTTCTAGGAAGATCATGGCAATGCTTGGGAGCTTTCAAGAGAACACTTTTCCGGTAAATCGAAGCGAAAACAACAGCAACATCAACATATAGAGGAACAACGGCAGTAACAACATTGGTAAAGTAACAGGAGTACCACTAATATCATCGGCAATAATACCTGCAACTGTAGTAGCCACATCGACAGCAACAACAAGGAACAACAATTGCTATGACGACAGCAACATGAGCGGGAACAATAAAAATGTACAACAACTGCAGCTACAATTTGACTCAAAACAACAAAAACGACAACAACAACTGCAACAACAACAATTGCAACGACAACTTCAGCAACAACTGCGGCAATAAAAGAAACAGCAACAAACACGAGTATAACAACTCTTGCAGCAAGTTTGTACAAAAAACTATATATTCATAAAAACTTAATTGGCAAATTTTATTACAACAACACAACAAAATTTGAATATTTATAGAAAATCAGGTAGAATAAAAGTTGATAAAAAACTAAAACTTTTTATGCACACTTATAAATTTGTCTGAATTTTCGTATCATCTAAGAAACCTTTAAGAATATATTATATTAGGAAGTTAAACTACAATAAGATATTCAAAACATTACGCTATATGGTAAATATACGCTATATATAAATATATATATGTATACCTACGTAAAATTACCTTTATAAAATGACATATGGGTTTGCATATGTTAAAGGTTTTTAAACGTTTTTTATACCCTGTGTTCTTTAATTTCTATTGAATGGAATGCCAAAAATAGTTATATAAATTCAATTTTTGTTGATTGATACAACTAGGGATCTAAACGTGTTAAGAAACAGTAATTTTTCAAATTAGTTTAGATTGATTAATGTGACAATATGAACTGGCAAAATATATAAAATTGCAGAATCTATTTAGATCAAAAGAAATATTTCACATGGGAATCAAAACTCTAGAAAATCCAATTACAATCTCAAGATGTATTTAATTATTTTAATAATTTTGACTTAGAGGGTATGTAAGCTGTTCAGTCTCTCCTTGCCGATCAATCGCGACTTCAGAGTTCTCACTTCTTGTTTTTTTTTTGTTTCTTGTGCGGTTCAATTCAGCTCCAACTTGTGCTCGGTTGCCTGCTTTATGCCTTTTCATTATTGATGACTTAATTCCGGTTGATTTATTGAGGCCACAAACAACCGGTCAGAAGGGTAGACACAGTCGTGCCCAGAACGAGAGCCCCGACGCCATTTTGTATGCACACGTAAAGCTTTTTGCCCCCTTATGTGGCATGTAGTACACGGACACGGACACAGACACCACTACAAATAAGAGGGGGGAGAGTACGATGTGTGTAAGTGTACTCGAGAGTGTGCACAGCTGTGTCGAATGGCAAGAAAATGCACGTGTTTAATAAATAAGCCAAGTTAATGTTGTGCATAACATAGCAGTCATAGCTAATCGAAGTGCTAAACGAAACATACAACAATATTAGGCAAAACATAACATTGCCCAATACTAAATAGTACAATAACAAGATAATAGTTGTGAATTCAAAGCACGATGTTACATTGTATCTCTGGAGGTACTTCAAGTTGGCTATTATTGTTGGGACTAACTGACTATCTAAAGACTCCACATTTTAATAGAACAATTTACAACATATTAAATAGTTATGTTTTTATTTAAAAAAAATTAAAGCAATTTAAATTATTTTATATCAAAAAATTAAACTACATTTAAATGTGTTAATTAAATGAAACGTATACTTTTTTTTCTGTTGTAATATAAGCTAGTCTAAGAGCATTCCAGCTCTCAAAACAAATAAGTTTTCACTTTATGCATGATTAAACAATACCATTAATATCATATAGATTTATTTATTTTTTTATGCATTACAAACTTCAATTAATTGCTTGTCATTACCACAAAACTGTCGAAAGCGAATGCATAAAATGAAAGCCACAAAAATGAATTGAAATTAACAAATACGCGTTTAGTCCAGCTGAATGCAACACTAAACTCCAAACAAATGTCAGAAATTTATGTTTATTGGAATGGTCATCGCATTTACATGCCACACAGATTTGTTGTTGTCCGGGCAATTGCGGCCCAAAGTATGCAGCAAATGTGCATTGAAACGAGCCAAAAACCTGTGAGCTCATTTCAACCCGACTAATGTCAGTCCCGCTCCCTCCCCCACCCAATCCCATTTTCCTTTTCCCCTTGCGGCATTCATTCATTTGGCTAAGCCTTGCAACGTTATCGCCGTCCCTTCGATTCAAGCCCCACACATAGAATGCATCACTTATAAGTGTGTGTGTATGTATTTGTGTGTGTTTGTGTGTGTGTGTGTGTGAACACTAATGTCCAATGATTAAATTTTAATTACCGTGCGCAAATCGAGTTTGTGTTTGTTGCTGCTGTTGCATTTTTCAAGTTGCTGCCACTCTGATTCAAATGTATCTGTATCTCTATCAATAGCTGTATCTATGTCTGTGTGTTTGTGTGTGTAAGTGTATCCGCGTGTACAGTTGAATGCATGCTGCTCGTTTTTCATGCTCTCTATTGATCTATGCAGGACACTGTCGCCGGTTAGCATGCTTCAACTTGGCTAACTTCATTAACAGTTTCAATATTATGCTGTCCACAGAGAAGGGCCATTTCAATGGACTTCTCCCAGCTAACGAGTGTGCGAGTTAAGCTATGTATGTGTCTTTGTGTGAATGTATTTTTGTGTTAGGTGAGTGTGTGTGTGCTTTAACAGGTTAAGTCATCTCGGTGGGAAAGGTTGATAAACACTTTACAAGAAATGTTTAGAGAATCACTAGGGAATGTTCCCTTATCACTATGGAATAAATAGGGAAAATCTATCAAAACTGGGGAGTTCCCTAGGGAAATCCAGCGAAACTTCCAAGGGAAAACACGGCAAAATTCCCTAGGGAATTCACTTGGGAACATCCAGCAAATATCCCTAAGCAAAGTCCAGCAATATTCCTACTTCAACATTGTTGAATTCAATGGTGGTTGGAATTTGGTTAAATCACAGGTGATTGGTAGTTGGTGAATTTACTGGTGATAAGGAATTCCCTAGGGAAAATATGGCAAAATTCCCTAAGGAAATTCCCTATAAAAATTAAACGAAATCTCTTTGGGAATACCGAAATCCAGCAATCGAAAAGGTAAAATGTGCCAAAATTCCTAAGGGGATTCTCTAAGAAAAATCCAATAAAATTCGCAAATCAAAAATCCAGCAAAAAGCCCTATGTAAAATGTGCCAAAACTCTTTAGGGAGTTCTCTATGAAAAATCCAGTAAAACTCCCTAGGAAAAATCCGGAAAAATTCTTTAAGGAATTCCCCAAGGAAAATCCAGCGAAATTCCCTAGTTAATACCCATCAAAGCTCCCTTGGGAATTTACTAGATAAAACCCGGCTAAATTCCCTAGGGAATTTCCCAGGGAAAATCCAGCATAGCTCCTTACCAAAAATTCCCCTTTGAATTATGGCGAAAATTGCTTATGGATTCTCTAGGGAATTTTGCCGAAAATTCATGAACGATTTTTTAAGGAATTCTGCCGAAAATTCCCGATGGAATCCAAAAGGAATTCTGCCAAAAATTCCTTAGGGACTTCCTTAAATTTTTTTGCAATTTCCGTTAGAAATCCTCCCTTCGCGATGCTTTCGTCAGTTATAAATTCCTTTAAACTCATCAAATTTTCATTAGTTTTTTAAATACGAACTATATAAAAAAAACTGGTTTGTTTTTGTGAAAACAAACTGAAATTAATTTTCATAATTCTAATTTAATTTTAAAGCTTATACTGTTTTCCATATTCACAGATTATATATATTTTGCAGCTTAATAGGTATTTTCTAGTCCTGTATTCCTCGCTTAATGCACAACTGCAAAACATTTTTCTCATCTTAACAGACAATTACGAAAAAATCTCATTCGGATTTGCAGGCCAGGCGAACTTTTATTATCTAACAACAAATCTCATGTTGACCCTTGAAATTACCCGGGAGATGAAAAGGAAAAAGGGGAAATAGAGTTGGAGTTGGAAATGAAGTTTAACCAGGAGCAGAGCCTGAAACATGTTGCGTTTGTTGTTCATTCCGCTGAACATATGTGCATACGAGTTCGTATTTATATCCGTCGGGATGGAAAGAAGGGGGCGTTTGAGCCATTGACCATTGCCAGGGGGACAGTAAAATGGATGGCAATTAACTTTATAACATTTGCTAGGCCCATGTGCATTGGCATTGTTGTTGCCAACCATGTTGTTGTTGTTGTTGTTGTTGTTGTTGTTGTTGTGGGTAATGCGCGCCAGTTGATTAATTGGAAATTGCGGTTAATGGAGGGCAGATCAGACGGAACTGACAATCGACAATGGGGCAACACAGACAGAAACACACATGACAAAAGTTGCACAGAGTCTAGACTTTTAATTAGAGTAGGCACTGTTGAGCGCCTTAAAGTATGCAATGTCACATGCTAAAGTTTTTCCGAGCAAACTTTTGCCACTTGTTATTGAATTTTTTTCTATTTTTTGGTGCTGCTGACAAAAGTTGACAGATTTGCAGCGGAAAATTAACAAGTTCCGAGCCCAAAAAAAAGAGAGAGAAAAAATGCGAAACTTTATCCTGCGGCAAATCGAGTTAAGAAGTCGTAAACTATGCAATGCTAAAAATGTGCTAAGAACTATGTACACGAGCTATTTGCCCAAACTGCGTACAACACGGCAGCTCAGCAGTTTTGGGAAGGCCCGGAAAGGGGCGTGGTTGATTGTGGGTGTGTCGGAAGTGGCAGCAGCAAAACTTAAAAACTCCTAGACGACGGCGACATTTTTATGCCTTTTTCTGGGACAACAAAAACGACTCAAACTCCATTCTGGACTCCATTCCAGCCTGCAGTTGAGTTCTCTGATGCTAACTTCCAGTTGTTTGCACTGCAGACGCATATTTCTCAATGTGTTGCCAGGCTGAGGGCAATGTGCTTAACATCATCCAATGCTCAAGCGTGTAATTACATTTATTAAAATGTTTGCCTTGCAGCAATTTAAATTAATTTTTTATTTAAATGGCATATTACAATAATTTTATTTATAATGTAAACTTTAGATATAAAAAATATTTAAAATTTTTCTGCTTTTTTCGTTTTTCATTTTTTAATCATATAATAAATACCAATTACTTAACGTGTAACGTGCTATTATTCTACATGAGCTTTAAATGAATTTTAACATGTAAGATTATTATCATTGTTTTATGTAAATTACAATACAATATTTATGCAATTTTTCCAATATATAACTGTCATTTAAATAAAAACAAGAACATTTTTTTTCAATTGCTATCTAAAATCGTATTTATTGTACTTAAAATTATGTATAATTTGACTGACTATCTGATTGATTAATAATTGTAAATTAAGTATGACTTAAGTATAGCTGTAACTAAGCCGAATAAGAACTTCCACAGATACTAGCTTATAATTTAGGCGTGGAAATGGATGGAAAATTTTACAGGGAAATACTCAAAATAATAGGTAATTTAGTAATATTATTTCTCTCATTTGACTATAATTATTTATTATACTTTATTTATTAAAAAATCGAAGTACTTTTTGCAGTATATTTACAAACTTTCATTTAATATAGCAATAAAAAATATAAATAAAAAATATGTAAGAACAATTTTATTTTATCTTTTATGTATGCTTTGAATATTTATATTTATGTCAAATTCACACCACATACATGATTTCGATTTGTTTCCTTGAACAGATTCCCATCGACTAATCAACTATCTAAATTCAATTCACGCTTCGAGCCCTAAGCTCAGCTGCCGTTTGGCCCCAGCCAATTATCAGTTGTGATTTTGAGAGTTGAAATTTTAATAAAAATACCACGCACAGTGGAACCCATTGCAGACTGACCCCCGACATCGACACCTCCAGCAACAGTCCCGCTGACCCCAATAAATTCAAGAGACCAGTGAAAAGCGTCCGACAGCCGCAATTTTGTTTATATGTAGTTTGTTATGTGTGGTCTTTGGTCTTTGGTTCGGGTTTGGGTTTGGGGTTCAGCAAAGGTTCAAAACACGACGCCTGTTGATTTATTCAAAGGGATTGCGGCCACATAACGTTAGTTATTCCTGATCTGCTGCTCGTTAGCATTTTTAAGCCAGCATATGTTTTCTTTTTCAGCTAAGGAGCGGCGCATTCTTTGTAAGCCCCAAGACAAACGAGCTAATTTTCAGCCAGAATGAAAGGATAACGACGACGATGGGAATGTTCTCTTTGTGCCCATAATAAATTGCAAATACTCTAGTCGTATATGGGAAATTTATATGCATTTTTATACAGACATAAGCGCAAACAAGCTCAGTCCTTGGCCATGGCTTCAATGCCGTTTACCATAAATCTATCGGCTCGTCGCATTATTACTCATACGCACTGTGCGCACCCCCTAAATATACATATATCACGGCATTAAGTTGGCAGCATATTTGTTGTACTCGTTGCCATTCTATTCGTACCAAATCACATTTATCAATTTATAATAGACGAAGCAGAGCTTAAAGGAATTTTAGGGAAGAAAACTTTTTAGCAGACAATTTAAGGGAGCAAACATTCTGGAGTCAAGTGAGAAATGTGTTAAATTTAAAATTATTGATTACAAAGAAAATAATTTGGATAACTTTCAACTTTCTTAACATACCTGTTAAATAATGATTAGTAATCATAATCATTAGTAATAAGATTATTTTTGTTTAAAAGTCGAACTAATGATTAAATTAAGATTATTTTCGGTTTTGCCTAATTACTTATTGATTACGATTACAAAAAATCAAATATAATCCAAAATTATTACAAATATTCAAAAATAATCAGAAAAAATCAATAATAAAAAAAAATCTTTTTGAGTATGCGGATTATTCTTGATTTTTTTCTGATTATTTCTGATTATTTTTGATTATTTCTGATTATTTATGACTATTTAGTAAAAATCAAATTATTTTAAATTTTCACAATCAAAGTAGCCAAAATAATCAGAAAGATTATTTTTGATTATTTTTGAATATTTTTGAATAATTGTAATAATTTTAGATTATTTGTGATTTTTTGTAATCGTAATCACTATATAATCACAAATTTTTCAACAGTGAATTGTTTAGTCACTACGATTATTTCCAAAAATAATCTAATTGATTAGTAATTGTAATCGAAATTTAACAGGTATGTTTCTTAATATCTGCAATAAAATTGTGTAGAAATTCGTTTGAGGAACCGCAACGACTGTGGGTTAATTGAATATGTGTGCCACTTTGTGCCACTGACTCGGTCATAAAATCCCACAGTGTCACTCAAAACAACTCGTCTTGCAACAGACATCTGTGTTGTGACTTCACCTGTGTTTGTTCGCCCATAAGTAGACTACAATTTGCCTTACATATGTGTGTATGTTGTGCACATCTCGAGGCTAATTTAAAGTTTGTTGAGCTACTCTTGAAGCACTCTACAAGTGATGGTTGTAGTTCCCCTCTTAGCCTTTTGGTGGCTGGTATAGCGTGACTTGGAATTTATGAACTCCATTTCGCATGTACGCCATTGTAAAGATTAATTGCCACAGCTATCTCCCTCTCCCCCTGCTTCTCTCTCTCTTTCAATTTCTTTCTCTCATTCTGCTTCTGTTTTCTGTATGTGGTGCAATGTTTTTCATTGCGGCTTGCTGTTATCATTCAACAACAGGCCGTGTTAGGTTCGTTAGTAGCATTCGTCGTAGTTGCTGTGATGGTTTTTGCCAGAACGAACATGGAAAGAGGCAGGGACGGACTTCCAAAGAAATGACATCGACATGCAGCTGAGTTATGAGCTCAGCACACGCTAAGCTTAAAGCTTAACGAGCTCAGATTGAGAGGAAAATATTTATAGAATAGCTAAATAAATAACTAAATAAAGAACGAAAAATGATTTTAATTTAAAGCATACCATACTAATCATTATTTAATTAGCAATCATAATCATTAGTAATTAGATTATTATTGTTTCAAAGTCGAAGTAATGATTAAATTACGATTATTTTCGGTTTTGCCCAATTATTTAAAGATTACGATTACAAAAAAATCAAAAATAATCTAAAATTTTTACAATTGTTCAAAAATAATGAGAAAAAATCAAAAATAATCAATAATAATTTTTTTGAGTATTCGGATTATTTTTGATTTTTTTCTGATTAGTTATGATTATTTTTGATCATTTCTGATTATTTATGACTATTTAGTAAACATTTTTTTTTTTTAAGTTTTTACAATTAAAGTAGCCAAAAAAGTCAGGATAAATCAAAAATAATCCGAAATAATCAGAGAGATTATTTTTGACTATTTTTGATTTTTTCTGATTATTTTTGAATAACTGTAATAGTTTTAGATTATTTATATTTTTTTGTAATCGTAAATATTATATAATCACAGCTCACTACGATTATTTCCAAAAATTATCTAATTGATGAGTAATTGTAATCGAAATTTAACAGGTATGATTTAAAGTATAATTGCAAGTTTATTTTAACAATATTGAGACCAATTTGGTATTAACTAATTTGTATTCAGATTAGGAAAAAATCATTTGTGAGTGCTTCAATTGTAAAAGCTCTTCGAAAAGCTTTCATGTATTTTCAAGAAATCTAATTCCTCTTAGTTTATTAAAAATGCATGTACCTTCCCAATAGAACTTTTTAAAAATGAATTCCAATACACATTGCCGTCTACAATCAGTTTAACGAGTCACTTGAAAGTTTTATGACTGATGTTGTGGCTGGTTAGGTGCACTGACCACATTAAGTATGATTACCAGCCAACTAAATGAGCCACATTCCTTCAAACAAAACTCAACGATTGTTCGACTTAAGCTTTCAGTTCTTTTTTATTCAGTTGGTTTACAGCATTTTAATTGGGATTTTATTGATTGCAATGCGCTTGCCCCATTAAGGATCGAGTCAAGGACTACACTCGTTAGCATTTTAAATATGGTCTGCCGCACTGAAAAATCATGCCAACTTCACGAGAAGTCAACGAACGTTGTTTGGTACAATAACACAATTATTCGGATTATTTTATTTCGTTTATTTAATGACTATTGTTTTGACTTTTCAATGGGGTTTTCTGCTATTGTTTTACAGCGTAACTTTTAGTTCTGTATGCTCTTTTGCCATTTTATTCCAATACTTTCTGTTTTTTCCTTTGCTTGTGGCCTTTTCCCCAGTTCACTTTGTGCACTCCGACTGCAATACAAATTATGCCTCTAACGTTTTCAGATTTTGCCATAAAAAATGTGTTGACATTAAGATGGGAAAGGCAGGAAAAAAGGATGAGCACAGAGTCCAGAGATATCATAAGTCATGTTGCGCAATTTATGGCATTTATCGAAGTTTCAAAATGGCAACGCTGATGCTCAAGGCCAAAATCAAATTGAAAACTCCATTTTCAGGTGGAAGAAAAAGAGTCCTTCAAAATTCAGAATTTAAGGTAAAGCAAGCTGAAAGGCTTTAGTCAAGTTTACTGTATTAAAAGACATTCTGCATTTACTTACAAATATATCATATTTCATGGTTGTAATAATAATTAAAATACACATTTTATCGAGAATATTCTGGGAAAAAAATAAGTGTAAAATGAATTATTATTAAACTTAAAAAACTTTACTATCGATAAGTTAAAGAAACTTTCCTTCGGCTAATGAACTTTCACATCTAGGGGGACTTTGTAGCCTGACAGTTGTAATATATGATGGCAATTGTTGTTGGCCAAATTGAAAGTCATGACAACAGAGGGACAAATGAAAATATCACCATGGCTTTGTCTTCTAGAATTTTTCCCCCTTTATTCGTCAACGTAATGCAAAATTCATTTCGAAAAATTGCCAACGTTGACCAATTAGAATTAAAAGCAACCAACACCTGTATCAACAGACACACGTGTCTTTTGCCGCCCCCTCAAGTGTCCTTGCCCCATGGGGCATATTGTGGGGCAGGATGAAATGGAACAATCAATCATGCAGCTTGGCTGGCGATTCCAATCTAAATGCTAAGTGCATGCGGAACTTTTGATAAATCTACTCACCTGGAGGGAATTCTAGGCTTCCCTTACTCACACACACACACACACACACACAATTAATAAAGTGCGTTTAATTAAAGAAATCGTTAATTTTCATTAATGAAACAGAAGCTTCAGTAAACTTGCCGGCAATGCAAATAATTTAATGTGTTTAATTAAAAGCTGTGTAAAAGTTGCAGCTGAAAATAGTTTTTACATCCACACACACACACACACACACACACACACACACACTCCAACACACACACAGTGCTAATTAAATTAAGTAGAAAATGAAATAGTTTTCCACTTGGCTCAAAAGTCAGCCCAGGCAGCTGCCAAGCTGCGAAGCTGCATTTTCAACTTTTCCCGGCGCTTTTCTTGGGCTTTCTGTTTGTTTTCTTTGCGTGTAAATGAGCTCAAATTTGTTGAGCAAATATCGTGTGCTTTAAGGCGTGGCCAGCGGTGGGCGGAGCTCAGAGAACGTGAGCTAAGATTTAAAGCATGTACATAAGGCATGAGTGTACACTGCAAAAAATATATTGACTACATTTGCCTGAGAATTTAATTTTAAATTTGTGTTGCAATAATAAACTGAAAGCTAAAGTATTGCACTGCATAAAAAAAATTTTACTATATATGTAATAAGTTATAATTAATTACAGTCTGATTAAAGGAAATACATCATATAAATTAAATATTATATAGTTAGTGTAGCCTAAATATTATTTTTAAATAGAAAGTTATAAATAAAATGCAATTTTATCGTCTTTTAATCTTTTATTTTATTTTTTATAAATTAGAGGGACCGTAATCATTATGTATTATATTATAAAAATTACATAGCTATGATTATTTAAAGACTTTTAAGGATTTTCTTCAATGATAATGATTAATTTTGAGCGAAAAAATAAAACTCACAAATAATCATTATTTTTGATTATTATTTTTTCGCTCAAAATAAAACTTACTTTTAAAAAAGATAACGTAATCATTAAAAAATAATTTTGTTTTACGCTTGATGGGTCCCCTGGTTTTTTTTTAATAAATATGCAAAAATATTTGAGAAAACACCTACACAAAATCCACGACTTAGAAGTGAGTTTTATTTTGAGCGAAAAACATAAAAATCATAAATAATGATTATTTTTGAGTTTTATTTTTTCGCTCAAATTTTATTGCTTTCATTATTTTATTGTATATGTATTCTAGTCATTGATCTTTTGATGTAAAATAAATTCAATATTCATTATTTGCGGTCCCCGATAAATTATAATCATTTGCCACTAATTTCTCGCTGTGTATTTAAAGCATGCAAATCTGTAACCACGAAAAACAATGGGCAAATTAGATATGCGCATATGTTTGTCTAAGAGCAACAACAAAAAATAGTGCAGGGGGCAACACAAGTTGCAACTTCTGCAGCTGCTTCACATTCCCATCTCATCTCATTCCGATTCCGATCCCGAAATTAGGTCGGAGACACCGCAAGGACAACCACGGAGCTGAAGTGATTGCAAACAGGGTGCAAATGCAGAACATAAAACTAAAACCAACAACTGGTTAAGGGAAGTGCAGTGAAGTTGCAGCCGGAAACGGAAGTGCCAGGCACTGCAAGAACAAGACAAGCTCAGTCAAGTGGGAAGCTGGATAGTTGGATAGCCTGGATAGCCTGCCAAGTGACTGGGCCCAGAAGGAAACCAGGCTAATGCTGCTGGTGCTGCTGGTGCTGCTGGTGCTGGTGCAGCATCAGCTCAAAGCCTCAAGCATGCTTGAGATGCAAAGTAAATGCAAAACCACAGCAAATTATGTTGAGAGCGGGAGACAGGGAGACGGAGAAGGGCAAGTGCAGGGAATCGGATGAAGAGGCCACGACGAGTCGAGTTTAAGCAAATGGCTGCCGAGTACGATAAGACCCAACCAAGAGCAACAACAGCAGCAACAGCGGCAACAGCAGCTCAAGTGATTTTCCTTGAGTGTGCCTTGAGCAGGTGTCTGTTTAACCATTATGTTTAGTTGCAGGCAATTTGTTTTTACCATTTTCCCAAGCAAGCGAAAAGCGAAAAACGAGCATTTTTAAGCAGCTACAAAATGCATGAGCCGACACACACTACACTTCAGGCTCAAACTACACTGTGCTACACAAAATTGTTGCACAGAGAAATTAAAATTTAAGATTTAAAAATTAATTTAAAATTAACCGATTGCTTAACTACAAAGTTGCATTTTCCAACTTGTGATTGATTTTCGAAAGTTATTTCTAATTGTTCTCTGTAATTTTATTTATTTTTATTTAAATTAATATTTTCCAATTCCATTTTTTGCTATTTAATGTTGACTTAAAAGTTGTTTATTTATTTAAAAATTTTTAAAAAGGAAAGGTAGTTTGAAGAAGGTTTTTATAAATAGAACTACACATATTAAATAAATTGATACTATTTAGCAGAAATCCTTGAAAATAAATCTAATGTCGTCTTAGAGTCGAAGGTCTAGTTACTAGTTAGTACTCTAAGCACCCTTTTAATGTATTAGATTTAATATTATATATTCTCTCTAATTTTGTAAATAAATAAATAAAATCTAATGTCGACTGATTGAAGGGAAATTAAAAATTTCAGTAAATTAACTTGACGGAATGAAAAACTAAAAACATATATAAACTATATTTTTCCACATCTAATCCACGACACGGCTTTAATTTTGCGAAAGCTTATTGAAATTATCCATATAAATTTAAATAACTTTTAATTTTGTTGCTGCACAGTGTAGTCTTAGGGCGCTCCCCGAAGTGCACACAAGACCAGAAGCTGATTAAGTTGCCGCCAACTAAAATAGCTTTATTAACAAGAACAACACGAGCAACAGCAGCAAGAGGAGGTTAAGGATAAGGAGAAGAATCAAAAGTTGATGCAGTGGAAAACATAACTCAGAGCTCGTCATGTCCGATCAGAGTGTAACGATACTTGGAAGGTCCCAGATATCTAAAGGTAGAATTCGAGGGCTTCTCATTATCCATCATTGTCGTATTTGTTGTCTTCAGATTGAGATTTAAATGATGCCTATTAAAGTTGTCGACAAACTTCTTGAGATGCTTTGGTATATACATGTCCTTGAAGTTGGGATATGGATACATTAGTTTCAGCGAATCAATGGCAATTATGGGCAGATCCCGATGTGTTTTTCCCATGTGATTTACGGAATGCTCAAATTTCAGCCCATCGACGGTCACAAAATTAAACTGACCGCAATCGCTTAGTTGCATTTCGACAATCGACTTGAAATCTTTTACCGAGTTCATATCGTTGGGCATGTGGAAAAGCACCAAAAGCGGCAGCCTCTGCTCAATTATTTCCTCCACGTTGCTAAAGTCCACTTCTCGAACTAACGGCACACACTTCCTTAAGAGCCACGCCTCCAACTCCGATTTATTTGCCATATCGCCCATAAAGAGCTCATCTGTAGCGTGTGTGCGAGCTGTATCCGGACGATAGACTATAGTCGGCATATGTTGCGTATACGTAACATTCTTCAGCTTTGGCCCAACTCTCTGATAGAAATCACAGTCGTGCTTGTAACGCTCCGCCAGCTGCTCGAAGATCGCAAATTCCGGTTTCTTGCGATTGTCAAAGAACCCAATCACCGAACGTCTCTTCACATTGATCATCTCCAGCTGCTCCATGTCGTTGAATCTTTTAATCGCAAATTTAAACTGCTCCTTAACATACTCGACAAGTGCCTCAACCGATCGCTTGCCTCGATACTCTCGACGCAGTGGATGACCGCGATAGAATACACGCAACGTGGGAAACTTGCTGATGGCACAGAGATTCGATAGCTCCACTTCGCTCATACAATCCACACGACCCAAACGCACCTTGGCCGACTTGGGCAGATCCTCGGCCAACCGAATGGCCGCCGTCTCAAAGATCGGCGCCAATCGCGCACTGAAGTGACACCAGTCCGCATAGAAGTTGATCAACACCACATCGTTCGCTTGCAATGTGCTATTAAAGTTCGACTTTGTGATCTGCAATACATGCGGTTCTATTGTCGATAAACTTGACGATGATATTGTCGATGATTGCGGCTGTGCCAGCAACAATTGTGGCAGCAGCAGCAACAACGTTAACCACATTCTGATTCAACAAATTTTAACAATGTTAATTATTTGACAGTAGACTAATGTGTCAGCGTATAAACTATATAAAATTTCTAGCCCCAAAAACTTGAAAATAATAAAAAAAAAAAGAGCTAAAAGTTTGCCACTTGATCTATAAGAAAAATTATCGATTCCATAAAAAATATTTTAAAATATAACCGTACAATCTTAAGGGGATCATTTTTTCAGCCAAGTTAAGATTCTAGATCGCTAAGACACGTATAGAATAATTTAAAGCAGTGGTGGGCACGCAGTGGCTCCGGGAGCAGCGACGGCTCCCAACTATTTTTCTGCCCCTTCGGCCTATTGCTCTCACATATGGGTAGGTCGACAAATTAGGTAGATTCTAATAGAGCTGTTGTTGTTGATGTTGTGTTAGTTATTATTGTTGTGCTTCCGAATTCAGATTTCGTGCCCACTGCTGATTTAAAGGGTAGATCCTAGATTAGACGGATAAACAAAAAAAAAACAAAGAAAGTTTTAATTTGTGGAAATATCTGAAACTTCAATTGATTTATTTTTAGCATTCAATACAAAAAATTATTCGAAAGATCAAACAAAATCTTCCGATCTTTAATCATTAATTCTTTCACATAAATTCAAAATCGTTGGCGTAGATTTCAAATCTCTAGGAAATTCTGAACATTGCAAGCAAAACTTTTTTCCAAGAAAACTTATATGGTTATGCATTTGATGAGTCAATTATGTTTAAGGATTAAGTGCCTTATAATTTAAAGGCACTTTCACTTTTAGTTTGTAGACCCTAATAAATTATATCTGATGAGTTTCTCAGTCTATTAGCGCTTGATTTATACAAGTTAATTAACACGTTCGTTGGGAAAAAACCAATGTTGTGAACAACATTGAATACAAAGCATGCCTGGAGATATAGAGAGAGATGGAGAGAGAGAGAGAAAGACATATGGACGGATGGCTATACCTATGTCAACAGGCAGACAAAAAGCACAATTAAACCCTTTGAAAAGGCAAAGCAGACAAAGCAGCAGCAAATACAAACAATGCAGCAGGCAGAAGCCAATCCCAATGGCAATGCCAATGACGATGGGGTTGGCGTTGAAAGGGCTGTGAAGGTCAAGCCGAAGCAACCCTCTCAATGTGGATGATTGGATGGGATTGAGTCACCTCAGGCCTTGTGTGAACTCTAGATTTATTGGATATTGTCGCATAAAGTCACATGGATTTTGCACAACATTTTATCGCCAGACTCAAAGATAAACGCCATAAACAATTGTCTGCGAGCAACAGAAATTGCCGGCAATAAAGTCATGCTCTAGAAGGTCATGATGTGGGGGGGAAAGGCAAACAATATTTAGACTTTTCTTAAGTAAATTATTGCAAAAATCGACGAGGACACCGACGGAAGCTCAAATGAGCGCAAAAATGTCATTAAAAGGCAGCCAGAGAGAACATTGAATGGATTGAGACTCCTGCCTTGTGACTGGAGTGTGGAGTGTGAGCAAGTTGTTGTTTCCGTTTCCGTCATGTTGAGGTCCTTTTGAAATGCTGACGACAGCCAACAACAAGAACAAGTACAAGCGAAACACCAGCAGGAGCTGCCCTAGGACGACATTCCCAGCCATTCAATCTCATCCTTCAACTCGCCATCCCATCCTCAACTCGAGCTGCCTTCATCATCTCATTTGTGATTTGTGGAGTTGCAGCTGCAAATATTTGTTTAGCCCTTTTGCAACCAGGCAACGATTACCAGAGAGATCTGAGAGCTCTCTGCACTCGGAGTCAGCTATTTGTTTATTTTCATTGGACTTTTGTTGAGCTCGAACGTGGAGCGTTTAACCCTTTTAATGTCAATGACAATCAAAATTTGCGAGATTACGGATCATTTAAAGTGGTTAGCTTAAAGATAAGAGGTGAAATAAAATTGGTAAGCCTTTTCATTAAATTATAGTAGATTGTAATTGAACTATAAATTTATTATTATTAGAATTATTTTAAAAAAAAGTCGGTAATTGAATAAGAAAATCAGAAATATAAAAAAAAAAAATCAGTTAATGTCTGAAAAAACAAAAAAAATGTTAACAACAAAATTTCAAAGTAAGAGCTAATATTTAACCTAATAGGTTCCTCCCAATTTTAATATTTTTATAAATATATCTGTTTAGTCTTCAACTCCATTTCAATCTAAATATCCCACAAGTTTCATAAAAATCAAATCACAATTTCAAATATCTGTCATTTCACAAATCAATTTATATTTATCAACTCATTCATGAGCATGAAATGAATTTCAACTGCCAACACTTGCAGGACTCATCCTATTCTCAGTAGAATAGAATAATTTCCATAGGGCATTTTAAATAGCCAATAAATCGCAGGACTCGAATGCCAATAATGCAAGTCGAGCCATTTAAAAGTCAATTCACAAAAGCGCATTTAAAGGCTGTCAAAGCAGCATCAGCAAAATCATCTCAAGAGAGTTTCTTTCTCTTTCTAACTCATAATTCTCAAGGCTGCCTTTAGATTGAAATTCTGCAATGAATGCGTCTTTTTTGATGATAAATGCGCTTGCCACAAAACGATTTGTTGCGCATACTTTGCCGCGAAATTTATGCGAATTTGTAATGCAATTCATAAGCCGCAATGTTGCAGCATTGCCGAGTTTACAGAGTTGCAATTTATTGTGGCGCAGAGTTGTCAATGCAAGCAAATAAATTGGCTTTGCCAGCAAACGAATGGCTTTGAATGTTGCCTTTTGCAAAATCCCCTTTATATGTTAATCAGCCGACATTTATCAACTGAATGCAATTGAATGGAAGTGGAAGTTTATAATTAATGAATTTATTGTCGTATATGTGCATAATAGCTACTTCAAATTTCTCAATAAACTTCAAAACTATGCCAAGTGAATTTGAGACTCATGCTAACTTCGAAACATGCTCCAAACATGTCATAATTATAGCTCAACTTCTTCTCTTGGGCTGAAAACTTTGCGAAACGCGACTCCCAGTCATGAGTTAGCGCCATCTACTGGCGACAAGTTTAATTATTGAGTTGCGCTGTCGCCATTTTGAAGCTGCACTACACTTTACCGTTGTGTTTGCTTAGTCATTTAGTCAGCTTGGCAGTCTGTCAATGTTGCCGTCACTCACTAAACGCCTCACTTGGCATTTTTGTTAGTGGCAACAGCGACAGCGACGTCGACAGCGACGTCAGCATCGTTGGCGCATTAAAACAATTTTGTTAATTAAGTAGGAAAAATTGTTAGTTTATTTACTCATCAACTTTGCAAGTTCCCATACCAAACGCACACATTCTCACTGCACTACCTCTCGCTCACTTCCTTTCTCTCTCTCTTTCCATCTTTGCTCATTCCTTTGGCAAGTTTTTTGCCTAGCCAGGCAAGTTTACAGTTTGCTTTGTGCGATGCCGCTCAAAAATTCTCAAGTGCACAATTAATTAGTAAAGTTGGCAGCTTCGACCGAGAAAAGCAGCAGGAAAAGCAAAAGAATAGCAAAGCAAAGCGCCACGCTCATGGAATTTATAGCCCGTTTTGATTAGACTTAAGTATAGTACGGCAAGCTTCAGTCTCATTGCCCACAACTTGGCTAACTAAGTATCTAAGTAGCTAAGCTCGATGTCGCTGTCGCTGTCGATGAGAATTTCGATTTTTTTTTGAGAGGGAGGCGTCAAATTGAAAATTGATTGGAAACTGCATAAGTAATGAAAGTGATTTTTGGAACAATCAATTGATTTCATTTTCTGCTATTGTTGAGTCCACAATCGAGTTCAATTGGATTGAAAAGCAGTTTTCCAGGCACTCAAGTGGCAAGTTGATGGCTCTGCGAGTGTAATGGAAATAGAATTGAAATGAAAAGAAAAGACGAGCCTACTCTTCTAGGCTGCTGATAATTTAAATTAAATTTTTAATGAAAAAGAAAATGATTTCAAAGTACTTTACAAAATAAATATAGGACTCAATTTGAATTTAATTAGGGAATGTTATCTGCATAATATGGAATAACTTAAAAGTATGTTCAATAATTGCATAATTAGGTATGTTTACTATGTAAAGAATATGAAGACTCTTAGATAAGAAAACGATTTGTAAACGATTTAATTTGAGTAACATTAGTCGATTTTATCTGTATTATATTAAAGAAAAATCTTTAAAATGTATCCAGTACTTATACAGTTTACATCCCAATATCCATTCTATATTTGAATATTAAATTAAATTAAATTTTAAATTAAAAATTAAATGTGTTATATTTTAAATTCCCGTCTCATACAGATTTTTCTAGGAATTTCTTAGTTGAATCAAATTCAAATAACTAACAGCAATTCAGCATTAACATGGCGTTTAAAAGCTCGCTGTTAACTTAACATAACATGCTGCAACTAAGAGCTGGCGCCATCTGTGGTGTGTTCGCTGAAGCACGCCATTCAAAATAACCGCTTTCAGTTAACGCTATCTTTTGTTGCCTTTTACATTTGCTTTCTATTGAATGCAACTTAAAAATAAATTAATTTTTACACATTTTTGAGATAGACAAAGCGAACTAAACTAATTAAAAATGTTAAACTCAAGCACAGGAAAATAGAGTCACGGTTTATTAATTTGTTAATTGTGTAATTAGCTAATGCATATTTTGTTGCATACTAGGGAAAATACGACAATATTGTGTTGTAATTAAATTTGATATTTTATTTACACTTCGAATTATCAGAAAAATTAATTATTAAATATGAATAGAAGGAGAAGTTTATATTGATTTGTTTTTTAACTTTTTTATATTTGTTCAATCTATAAAAGTGCATAAATAAAATTGTTTTTGGAAAGCAAGAAACGTTTAACTTGGTCGCTTTTCAATGCGTGAAGACATGCTATTTCTCTATCAATTAGGAAGGCAATGCCCCACATAAGCATAGTACTTATAATCGCATACATGAAGTGGCAAGCAAAGTAGTTCAATATCATTGCAACTTGGGGCAGAGTCGAGTTTATCTTATGCAATCGTCGATTATACTATCATGCACAATGCAAACAAAACCGAAAAACAACACAAGTCGAGTGGAAATGCGGTGGAAAATCATGTTGCAACAGATTGGCTGATATCTGCCACCACAAAAGCAACATGTGCAAAAACAAAAACAGACATAATGGAAAACTTTAAGTCAAGGTGAACAGTGTAATACTCTACAACAATTTGATGAAAAATAATTAGCTAATTTTTGCAAGAGGAGTTTTTTATCAAAAATTTCACTTGTACTTAGGCTATCCATTAGATAAATACAAAGTCTTCTTAATTGCTGGCATAGCTAAAATACCCAACAGTTTAGTGTAAATGCCGCAGCATTTTGGTCGCTTGGCGTCCCACAGTAATTGTAATTGTGCGCATTTCTTTTTCTCTCGCTGCATTTTCGGTTTCATTTTTAGTTTCATTTTCATTTCTATTTCCCTGCCATATATCAACTGTCTTTGACTTTAGCCCCCTTATGGTGTTTGGTGTTGAAGGCCAGAGAAGACAGACACGCGACCTACGAGTTCATTACTTTCAATCAGCTGCATTAGCTTGCCTACGATTGTTTATTTAATTTGTGCTCTCGTTTAAGCAGTTAGCGGGAAAGCCACATGCAGCTATTTTATGACTGATAGTTAAGAAAAACTGTTTTCGTCGTTGCTACTGTGTTTTGATAGATAGATTCGTATGTAAGATGTAAGGTATAGTTGATATCTTTTTATAGGATAAGTTTTGGCGGAAAATTCAAGAGATTTTAGAAAGAAAGTAAACTGAGAAAGAAGGTGATTCACTTAAAATATGATTGAAAAAGTTGTATACAGCTAGTCAAGTAATTGTGTTGTTAAACTTAACTTAACCTTTTTTCTTTACAGTCTTTAACTTAAAGCTTGCATTAATTTAATTTATTATTTTTTAATTTTAGTTTGAGTTTAATTGTCAATATTAATTTACATTTTGCTGACTGATTTTAGTCGTGCTATAATAAATAAAAAAAATAAATAAAAATTATTCACATATTTTTTGTCCTTTTATTATAGTTGGAACCAGTCATATAAAAATTTGAGTACTTTATGAAATAATGACATTTATGCTCCTACTACATTTGATTACCCTTCCCCATTATTTAATTGTCATCAAATCTCTTTACTTTCAATAAGCTGTCCAACTTTTTATCAATGCCCATTACCCACATTATTTGCTTGGCCTTAAATCAAACAACTTTTTAGCAATCTTGATGACAGCATTTATTCAAATTTATGCAAATTTTAAGCGATTGGCTTTTAGTTGAAAGGAGTAATGCGAACTTTGACTCGAAGCTGGAGTTAGTTGAATCGGAAAAGAGACTGCAGGTGATTTAAGTGTTTGGCAATAGCCAAAAAAAAACATTTGTCTGCCTCTAACAATTTAAAATATATATATTTGCATTGTGAAACGCAGCTTTGGCAGGCTGGGCAGCCATATGGAAATTGAAATGGGGTTTCGGTGACACGCAACCAACACTCGGCATGAGCACGAGCCAAAAACAGAAACAGAAAACAGAGACTAAGATTCCGACTCAGACTGAGATGAAAACTGAGTAAGTATGAGTCTAAAATACTATACACTCTAAGCATTGCAATGTCAAACGGGGCTGGGGCCTCTGACTCCACCAAACGAGTGGCAAAATGTTCGTTTTGGGTTTTTAGTGGCTTGCAGCATTTTGGCTTTTATCTGCTTACAGCAGCGACAACGAGCTCATTCAATTAACCAGACGCGTTCCATGTGCCTCGCTGTGTTTTTAGATTCGGGTCTTATCGACCTCAGTACGTGTACGTGATATTAATGCAAATTCCTTGCACTCTCTACCAGAAAATGTCCAGTACTCTGTTGTTGTTGTTGGTGTCGCTTTCCCTCATTCAACTGACAAAAGGTTGTATTTAAGATAAATGTGATATGTGCATTAGCCATATGTGACTTGTGTGTGTGTTTTTCATTAGCCAAATTCAACGCGGAGGCATTGCAATTCTTATTGCGCAACGGCAACTTTGATATCAATCCATTCAATTGTCATTTGTTGCTCTGGCAAACGTGTCCCATTGAATACATAGGATTTCAGCTATTTACCAGGTGAGTTGACAATTAATCGAATTTCTGTATAGATGTTAGATACAACATTTTTTTGTTATCCAAAAATATTTAATGCAATTTCATCAACCTAATTGGATTTTTTGATTATTTAATAATTTAATTGTATGAAGTTTATAATGACTTAAAAGACATAATTACTTTTGCTTTTACGAGTACTTGACCTTTAAATGTTACCAATAGAAAAAGCTTTTAAAAAATGTGTTACTTACGGCTTCCGCTTTTTCATTGTTAGGCCAGACTTTCCTCTCCAACTCCTGCACCAATCTACATATTGAAAAGTCTACAATCTAAACTAAAAGATGCCCAAGTATTATTTGTATCTCCCTTGCCTACAGCTGCCACTTTGTAAAACTAAGTCCAGTTTTTGACCGGACCTAAAGACATTTTCATACTTTTACCCATAAATCTCTGGTTAACGTCATCGATAACTTGCAACTAAATCTTTCACTTTAGCTGCGCCCTCGTTGCTTAGTAGTGCTTTAAATATATGTATTACTTTTTTCCATATTAGAAATAGCATATGTTACGGCAATCTATTGTAAAAGTTGGCAAACCGTTTATCTGGTGCACAGCATGAAATCGCGCGACGTGCAAAGATTTTGTTTGATAAGATTTTCGGTAACCAAAAATTACAGGAAAGCCACAACAACACAACTACTTTAAATCATATGATTAAAATGCAATTCCAGCGAATATTTCGATTAATGAGCGTTATCAAAACGAAAGACTTAAGCAACGAACTTGTCAAACACTTTCATTTCAATCTTTCATAACGATTTAAGCACAGACCAAAAAACTAATCACAACAAAGTGAGTGCACGCATTTAAAACAATGTATAACTATACCCCATTTACATAATATCGTGTTTGAAAAGTGTAAAAGAAAAAAGTGGCAAAAACAACAACAAGACGGCGTTAACGTTGATCAATGCGAAAATCGAAACCAAACTCAAAATAAGAAAGACAATTGAATGCAAGTGCGATGAACTTGCTATACCCTAACATTCGTTTTTTACTATAAGTTAAGTTATAGATTACGCAAAATGATATCATATCAAGCTAATTGTAAATTTAATTCAGAATACCAAAGTGGGCTAAAATGAACTATATTAACAATTATTTTATTATTTTAAAACATATAATTTTAAAAAACTAGTAAAAAAAATCAAAAGCCCAAATTCGAGTTTTTATAACATTTAAAATTTATATCTTTAGAATATTATAAACAATAAAAATTAAGGAGAATTGAGATGATTAAATTATTATTTTTAATAAATTGAACGACGCTTCGAGCCAAATCCTTCCCCAACATTTTGGAGGATTAAGGCCTTGTTTTTAAATATCACAAGCCCCCCGGCAATGTCTGTAGCATCCACCCTATGTTAGGGTATACCAAAAGCCGTGCAACATTGCGTGCTCCATCGCATTTGGCGGCGAGTTTTCATCGGAGCAAAAAACAAAGTCAGGCATAAAGCATACGCGTCTGCGCCGCCAAGGTAGAGTCAAGGCAACTGGTTGGAGCAACTGCGGCAGCAACAGCAACGCCAACGGCAGCAGCAGCAGCAGCGACTGCGACTGCGACGTCGCAGTTCTTGATTCAGTTGGTGCAACTTTGTTGCTGCTGCATTTTCTTTGCGTTCGGCGCATTCGAAGCGCATCGCGCAAATGGGCAAGACGTTAAAAGTTAACAGCCTTCACCTTGAATTTAAAAGGATAAATAATAGCAGACAACGTGCACAAAAATAACAGAAATAAATAAAAATATTTAATTGCTCGAATTATGTGTAGCAAAAACTTAAGCAAAATATACAACGACTATACAAATTGTTATAAGCCTTAAGTGGAAAAAACACTGGAATAATAAAATTAACTAAAAAATAATATTGCTATTTAAATAAACCAAATGCATAAACAATAAATACAAAAAAAAAGTGCAGTAAGAAAAAAATATATATTTGCGTTAGAAAACAACCGAAAATTAAAATAAACATATGAAACTATATAAAAGTTGATTATTCATTATAATAACAATAATAATGCTATTTAAATTAGCCAAAAACATAAACAATAAATACAAAAACAAAGTGCAGTAAGAAAAAAAATATATTTGTGTTAGAGAACAAACGAAAATTAAAATAATATATAAGACAATATTAAAGTTTAGTACTTAAAATGTTCACTTAAAAACAAGTTAAAGTTATACAAAAACTACTTTAAAAAAATAATAAAAAAAAATGTTACCAATAAAATAAATTGCAACGAAAATTAAAATAATATATGACAATATTAAAGTGCAGTACTTAAAATTTTCACTTAAAAACAAGTTAAAGTTATACAAAAAATTATTTAAAAAGATAATAAAAAAAATGTTATTAATAAAATAAGTTGCAAAACAAAAGCTCACACTTATGTAGCAAGAACTGCACTAAGTTCAATAGTGAAAATCAAATTGAACTTAAAATGAAGTTTCTAATTGTAACTTGCCTTTTAACGCTAATTTCCAAAGGTACAACAACAACACCAACAACAACAACAGCTAGAAAATGTTGACAATAGTTTCGCTCACGATCTTTCAACTTTTGCAGATGTGAAAAGTCTGCTGCTAAACCAAATGGATTGGAAAAATCTGCTAAACAGCGGAGCATTGGATTTGAATGTCTTGCGCTGTTTTCTGCGCGACAAAAACTTTTGCCCCAGTCCCTATATCGAGCATCGACTGTATGCACCGTAAGTTCGTGAATTCAGGTTCCGCGCTTCGAGTTGACAGCCAATTAAATGTGTGCGCTAATCTGCATAACGTCTCTAATTTATGTCCCAAACTCAAGTCCTAGACACAACGACGTTTTGTGCTAAACACATATAAGTAGTTTGTCCATTTGGGAGAAAGTGTGAGAAATTAATCCAACGGGTCTGGTCATGTGTTCATGGAATTCACTTATTGACTTGGTTAGTGTGTCAGCTACCAAAATGCTTATAAGAAAAAACTTGTGCAACCACAAGGATACGTATAAAAAGTATGTAATTATTGGGCGGGCAACTTGTTTTCAGCGCCGACAAATTGACCCACTTAAAAGATGGCCCGTTTCAGGCCAGCCCGCGGAATGGGCACTGGCGACTCAGAAAAGCGGTCGAAAATGACATCAATTTCAATAGTAAATAAAATCATTTTCCAACTGCCGATTCCCAAGTCGTTCAACTTGTCTGCAAGCTCTTGATCAAGTCCCAGTCGCTGTTCCATTTGGTAGACGGCAATTGCCTTCTTTGGCTGACCAATTTTCTATTAAATGTTGCTGTAATGGATACCACAGATTACGCGATGATGTCAAGTTTACGCTGGAAAACTTGTTCATTTCACTTGGAGAACGTCTAGTAATTGCTTTCCTTTTAAGCTTCTGCACAATTTTCACACTCCCACAAGGTGAATGGTGAATTGCAGAGATCTTTTGTACAAAGTCATATACAGTCATTTTAATAAGGTCACACAATTCAAATTAGATGAACATTTTAGGAAGCTACAATGAGAAGCAAAAATAAAATGGAAGTGGCAATAAAAATAAAATGTTAATTACACAAGGCAACAACTTTACGCTAGCCAAATTTTTCTGATACATAATTAAGCTACATACAAAAATTAATTTTCCATAAAAGAATTTTTTTTTATATTAAAATGTGTACTTTTTATAACATTTATACAGAGATGAATTGCATTATTGATAGTTTTAGAATGTCAAAACCGATTTTTAAAGGTCTTACTCTGTCTGAAAGCTAATGAATATATCTATTAATTATTCTGAGATATAACTATATTATTAAACTAAAAAAATATTGTATTTTTTTTCATTATATTTTTTCCCACTTTAAAATACTTGAGAAATTCGAAAATAATTTGTGAAAAATAGTTATAAAATCTAAAGTCTTTTCGTTTATTAGTAATTCTGAAAACATTTCTTGTACTTTTTCATTGTATTTTTTTCCAGCTTGTGAAAATTCGAAAAGAATTTGTGAAAACTAATTATCAAATCAAAAGTTTTTTTCTTACACTGCTTTCTCTGCTTAAAAGAAAGAAATGAAGCAAGTACATGAATTAAACAACTTTTAAATCAATTGACAACATTCCAATTTCAAGTAGTTGACAATAGAAACATATCATTAAAGTACAGTTGAGCTTCCATAACCCGAACTTCTATAACTCGAATTTCTCTCTAACTCGAGCTAAATGAGTGGCAGTAAAATTAGGAAACTAAGGAAAATTTACTCTTTGAGTCGAATATTTCCATAACTCGAACCTTTTCATGGATACGGGTGATTCGAGCTAGGGAAGTTCGACTGTATATTAATATAAGGTTCCAGCCCAATCATAAACCATAAATTTGTAGTCTTTTCATATCCGCATCGTGTGCGTATCATTAGTTTGCCCATCCATTTGATACTCATACCTCACATTTGCATATTTATTAAAGGGTGATACTGGCTTTTTTATTGCAGTAATGGGCCGCGAAGTGGACTGCCACTGAGCATCCAAAATCCACTGACCCTGTACAAGGGCGGGTTCAGCAAGCAGCGCGAGACGGTCTTCATAGTGCATGGATTCAACGGAACAGCGATTGACAAGCACCTGCAGTACCTGAGGGATGGTTAGTGAGTATGACGCAATGACGCATCTGCCAAGTGGCTTTAACTTTAGCCCTTTTCACTTTAGCGTATTTGTCGCGTGACTTTAATGTGATTACTGTGGATTGGCGACCTCTGACACGTTATCCTTGTTATCTGCACTCGCTTATCAATACACGTCTGACGGCACAGTGTACGGCCCAGGTGTATTCATTTCTCACGCATTATGGCGCCTTGCGCGAGAAGATCACGTGTGTGGGCCACTCGCTGGGCGCTCACGTCTGTGGCATGATCAGCAATCATTTGAGTAAGAAACAGTATCGAATCATCGGCTTGGATCCAGCGCGTCCACTTATCGAGCGCAAAAAAAGCAATCGATTTCGCCTATCGACCGATGATGCAAGTGTCATACAGGTAGAGATGGCAAAAAAGAATAATTATACGATTATTGCACATCATATGATAAATCGTGTCATCCCTACATAAAGGTGCTGCACACAAATGCCGGCTATTTGGGACAGGAGGATAATACGGGCCACCTTAATTATTGTGTAAACGGCGGTCGCATACAGCCATTCTGCAAGGGAAATCCGATTAGTGAGTTGACAAAACTATACTGTTAACAAATGACGCATTTACATATGTTTACCACACAAACAGGACGCTATCGGTGTTCCCATTTTCTGAGCATTTGTTATTTGGCCACGGCCACGGCAAAGAACACGAAATTCATGGGCGTGCCTTGTCCAAATGGTTGTGTGCATCTCAAAGGTCCAAAGCGTCTGCCAGTCAGCGGTAGAATTAATCCATTTGAGTTCGTTTCCCTGCTGCGAGACTACAAAATAGGAAACGATGCGCCCGACGAGTAAGTACAGATATTAAATTTAATATATATCGGTTAAACCGTCATTAATTGCTGTTTATTGATTTCAGTGCTCGAGGTTGTATTTGCATTGATGTGCCGTATGCCAAGCACTGTCCGTTTACAGATGCGTAGTAGTATTTATAAGTTTTAGATTTTTAACAATAAACTTTAAAGAAACTTAAAAAGCGCGCGTAATAATTTAATTTTTCTACTGGGGTAACACTGGTTGTGTACTATGCAAATCGATAGGTGCTATCGATACTTTATGAACATATACAAAACTATCGATGCTAACTAAATGTTACTGTTTTCCATCTCTAAATGACTGCAACAATAATAAAAAAAAAGGAAATTTACAATTTAATTAAATTAAATAACTTGAAATCGTATTAAAATGGGATGTGATGGTGGTACTATACCTAGGCGTGATGAGCTTGTGCGCGTGAAGCAGAAACCCGAGCAGGTGAAAAGATGGTTGAAGGTTTTCTCCGAATTCCCCTTAACTTGTGATTTTTTAATTTGCAGAAAGACAAAGATGCCGAGCGTGAATTTCGCTGGCTGCACTGTGCGCTGACCCAGCAGCGACTGGAGGAGCCCATTGTGATGTGTACCATGGGACGGCTGTACTCCAAACAGAGTGTGATTGAGCGCTTGCTGGAAAAGGAGAAAATGCCCGAGACTTCGTCGCATGTGCGCAGCATGAAGGACATCAAAACATTGCAGCTGACAGTGAATCCCGCATTCACCGAAGAGGACAAGACCGAGGGACTGTTGGACACACGCCATGCGCCCTACATCTGCAAACTCATTGGCCTCGAGATGTCGGGCAAGTTTCGCTTTGTCGCCCTCTGGAGCTGCGGCTGCGTCATGTCGGAGCGTGCTCTGAAACAAATCAAAGGCCACACGGCGAGCACTTGTCCGCTGTGCCAGTTGCCCTACAGCGTCGAGGATGTCATTGTGCTCAACGGCAACGATGAGGACTTGGAGCTGATGAAGGTCAAGGCGGAGATGCGTGCCACGAAGCGCAAGTCCGCCAAGAAGGAGAAAAAGGAATCGAAGAAAACAGAAACCTGCGTCAAATCAGAATCCACTGAAGAGACTACCTCCACTTGCGCCGTCAAAGAGGAGCAACCCTCAACCAGCAGCAGCAGCAGCAAAGGTCACAAACCGAAAGTTGTTGGGAATCCCAAACGCCTGGGCGCAGTAAATGCCATGCAAGATCCGGAAATGAAGCGTCTGAAAACGGATTTCAGCGTGGCCAAAGATCCCAAGGCCAGCGATGTGTACAAATCGCTGTTCACCAGCCACAAGACCGACAAGGAACAGGAGCGTGCTCATTGGATCACCTACAATCCGTTTTACAATTAGTTTAGTTTAGTTAAGCTTAGACTGAAAATAAGAGTAATGAATGCTAATTTCAACTTAAAAATCAATGTGAAGAAAATATGCTATAGTAAAATGGTATACACCAAAATTCCAATTTCAGTCGGAACTTTCTATATCAGCCAAAAACTTATATTTTCAATTTATAAGATATAAATCAAACTTAATTCCTACTTTTAATTTTTATTGGAAAAGTCAAAAATAATGATTAAAATTCAATTTTTATTTAAAAATTGTGAAATAACACTTATTTCTGATTTTTTTCAATAAATATAGAAAAAAGGGTTATTTTTTATTTTTATTTTAAAAGTTACAAGTAAGAAAAATTACCTAAATTTTATTTTAAAAATCAAAGATAAAGTTAAAGTGATACTATTTTTCGTATTTTTATTTCTAGTATATTTTTGGTATCTTTAATATCAATTGGTATTTTGTTTGCCAATAATTACTTCATTACTGTAACAGAAAATAGCAGAAAAAATAAAATATAATAGAGAAAGTCCGATTCTTAATATCGCCCTTGAAGGACATGAAAGGTCTTCGAATCATAGATCAAGAATTTTTTTGGTAATACACCACTTGGTTCAAAAGATATTGACTTTAAGTATTATTTTTGAGTTTTAAAATAAAAGTTACTGAATAACTTTTATTTGTAACTTTTAAAATAAAAATCAAAAATAACTCTTACTTTTTATTTTTATTGAAAAAATCCGAAACATTAAAACTTGAATTGTACTGATTATTTTTGACTTTTTAAATAAAAATAAAAAATAATTATTATTTCGTATCTTTAAAATACAAATTTCAAAGTAATTGTTAATTTGCAATTTTTATTTTAAAACATAACAGTTACGGACCCTGGTTTAGTTTAGTTTGCTAGACGTTTCCAATCACAATATATAGATAGATAGAGAGAGTTGTAGCTCTACTGGGACAACTCAGTAGCTGAGAATTCATTGTATAAATCTTACTTCGAGACAAATTAAACCAAAAACGATTTTAAGATGTACCGCGCTTCATATCAGAAGGGCTTCCTAACGATACTCTACAGCGTGGGCAGCTCTCCGCTGGACAATTGGTCCACATTTGTGAGTCGATTCCAAAGAAAAGAATCCCTCTCATCTAATCTAATCATTTTTTGACTATTCACAGACTAAAAATGGTTACATTAAACGCATTTACGATGAGGACATTAAATCTTTGGTGCTGGAAATTATGGGCTCCAATGTCTCCACAACATTTATACACTGCCCCAGCGACTGCAAGGCGGAGTTGGGCATCAAGTTGCCCTTTTTAGTGCTTCTCATTAAGAATATGCACAAATATTTTTGTTTTGAGGTTAAGGTGAGTAGATTCTCGTTATTTTTGTAAGGTTATGTTTGATTTTTTTGTTTTGGACAGATTCAGGATGATCAGCGTTTCATGCGGCGCTTTCGCGTGTCCAATTTCCAGAGCAAGACGTCAGTGAAACCATTTTGCACGGCCATGCCCATGGGCATGTCACCTGGATGGAATCAAATCCAATTCAATTTGGCCGATTTTACGCGTCGCGCCTACGGTTCTAATTATTTGGAGACTGTTTCCCTGCAGGTGCATGCCAATGTGCGCATCCGGCGCATCTATTTCACCGACAAGCTCTACACGGAAGCCGAGCTGCCCAACGATTATAAGCTGCTCGGCAAGCCCAAGGATCTGAAGAAGGAGAAACAATTCAAGGCGCCGCCCACAGCGCGTCCTCCATCGCCCCTGAACACTGGACGCTCGGAGGGACCAACCAAGCAGGTGGAAATGGAAACAACTGCGCTGGAAACGGAGACGGAAATGGACACGGGCGGCATGGATGTCAAGGGAGATGCGGGACCGGATGTGGATTCAGCTGCAGCTACCACTGAGGAACCAGGTGGACAGACCGAGGCCACGGATGATGCCTATTACTAAGTTGACTTTTATACATTTCTCGTTTTTGTTACTTATGTTTTGTTATACATGTATCAACTAGAGGGAGGCGTGGCCAAGTGACTAGTGACCTAAATTAAAAGTCGTAGACAAAATAGATGGAATATTAACAAAGCTAAACTCGACTCTCGAATCTATTAATGGTATCTGAATCTGTACCTGATGTACATTAAATCTTATAAAAAAAAACCTCTTTACGAGGTAAAAGTCTAGTGCCGAAAACATTTTTATCAATTTCTGACATCCAATTTTTGACGAATACTAAGTTTTACATATAAATTATAAAAAAAATTATTTTATGCTGTCATATTTCCAAAAATGCTTTTTAGCTTTTTATCTGTGTACTTTAGAAATGTTGTTTTAAAAGTATGCTTAATAAAGCTTGGAAATGCCTTTCCAACATCATATAGATCATATCCGTAGCTTCCATCGTTTGGATACTGTGGGGCTTTCAATTTTAGCGGGTTTTAGCGATTTCCCGCTAAACTTACGATTTTTCGAAAAAGTCGTAGAGCAAACGTTACTAGATTTTTGATCGGGAACAAGTCCTCATTCTTTTGTCACTAGCGTGGACTGCTGTTCGCAGTGGTTAATGAAAATGGCAATTTATCAAATCGGAATACAATAACTTTTACTCGATTTACATAAACTTATTGTGATTTTCAAAATATATTGAAAACTTTAAATTATTAGACATCAATTGGTGTAACATGAAAACCACGTTCACGTTCCCCTTCCGCAGTTTATAGTTTATTGCAAGACTCGTCGTCTAAATTTTGCTAATAGGCAACCTTAAAAACGTTTGCTTTTTGGCCAGCACTAGGATGCAATGGCTTCATTGGCCATGCTCATCATATCCGCATCGATGTTCTTCAGGGCATTGTTATACTCCGTAATCTCCAGTGCCTCCCATTCGGCCTTGAATGCCGCCTTGGGATCCTGGGGCATGGTCATGGCAGCGCCGGTCATGGCATCGGCCTGGGCCTGAGTCTGATCCGCATGGTTGTTCTCGCCCAGCACCAGGGTGTAAATGGAGCGCAGACCAAACACATTCAGGAAATACCAAGAAGCCGACGACACCCAGGCGGCGTCCAGTGAAGCCAGTTCAACGCCACGCTGCAGCATCGGCTTGAAGCGGAGTGTGAGGGGAAATGGCACCTTGGTGGTCACAAAACCAGAGAACATCCAATTGATCCAGCCACCAATAACCACCATGGGCAGCACATTGATGAAGTTGCCTTTGACCATATCCGTGAGCATGGCCGAAGAGTTCTGGGCGACCGGCGCGCGTTTCTGGGTCTTGAAGTAGCCCGTCTCCTCGTTGTTGAAGAAGTTCTTCCGCATGGAGAACGACTGGGCGCTCAGATACTTGCCATTTTCGCGCAGCAAGCGAGCGCGTATCATGGCTTGACTGCAACAACATGCAAATAACACAAAATTATAGTTTGAACCTTGCTCTCTCCCTCTCTCTCTGTCTCCCTCTCACCTGTCCATGATTTGGGTCATTTCAGCCTTTTTCTGTGTGGATATCAGAATGGAGACGTAATGGCGCACAATGCCGACTAGAAATGTGATGAGCACGATGGGCAGGAACACCCACACGCGTATATCGGGATCTATGAGCAGCTCCGTCATGTTTTCGGATCTTTGTCTAATTTAAGTTAAACTAATTTATCAATTAAGTTTTTTTTTTCAGCACCCCGTTTTGATGAGGGCTGCTCTCGGTACGTGTACTACAGATGAAAGATATCGGTAATCGATAATGACCGACTGCTATCGGGGTGACC
>JBAMBL010001466.1:0-36147 GCA_037043405.1 Drosophila subquinaria
AAAAGTTTTTTTTTTTTAATTATAAGGGTAAACATTACAGGTTAAATAAGGTATTTTTTCCCACATTTTGACAATTTAAGAAAAATCTACACAACAAATCACATCAAATATTGCAATTTTAAAATTTCTGATGTCTTATTCAAAAATTTCTGATATCCCACAAAAAAACCTCTTTACGAGGTAAAAGTCTAGTGACGAAAACATTTTCATGCCCCAAAATTTCTGATATCCAATTTTGTGACGAATAATATTAAGTTTTACACATAAATTATTTTAAACAAAATTTTTGCATTCGGCACTGCGCAAAACAGTGAGTTTTATTTAGTATTAGAATTGAAACATTTTAGCGCAATGTGCCGGGTGCCAAAATTTTGTTTAAAATAATTTATGTGTAAAACTTAATATTATTCGTCACAAAATTGGATATCAGAAATTTTGGGGCATGAAAATGTTTTCGTCACTAGACTTTTACCTCGTAAAGAGGTTTTTTTGTGGGATTAAATAAAGCTAGCAAAAGAGAGCTTCAATTGTTTAAATTTAGACAGAGGCTAAGCTGCGTTTAAATGGTGTAATAATAGAAGGTTGCTCCTTGCTATAACTAAATGCAGTTGCAGTTTCTAGTTGTCGTTACTTTGTCTTATTCTTACACCATGATTTAATTTTAGCTTAATTATGCTAATTTCCACTGGCTATTATATTTATACTTACACAAATCCGCCATTAAAAATTGAAAACTAGACAGAGGCTAAGCTGCGTTTAAATGGTGTAAAAATAGAAGGTTGCTCCTTGCCATAACTAAATGCAGTTGCAGTTTCCAGTTGTCGTTATCTTGTCTTATTCTTACACCATGATTTAATTTTAGCTTAATTATGCTAATTTCCACTCGCTATTATTTTTATACTTACACAAATCCGCCATTAAAAATTGAAAACTGAACAATTGCGCACAAGAATAATATATATTTATATATTTTATATGTTTATTAGCATTAAGATTTCTTGATTTTTACATACAAGTACAAGAATAAGAATTATTCATTAAGTATACATATATACACATTGATGTTACTTTTTGTTTTTTTCATATTTATCATTAGGCATTAAAATCTGACCCAATTTCTAGTTGAAGTTTCGTTAGAATTATAGTAGTAACAATAATAGTTTAGAGTAATAGTTTAATACTCAACTACCGACACCGATTGACGCGTTGTTCTAATGATATGACAAGTTGACAAAAAAGTTAGTAACTTGATATTTGCATACTATAAACCCACACACAATACTAAAAACTTTTTATATATATATATATTTAATTTTGGTATATATACAACACATTTAGAGCGGGGATTTGTTTCTAGGTAATTGTCTAGCTTAGTTGGGGAAAAATGTGCGATTATATTCAAATTGCTAAATATTTAATTGTTGTTGGTTAGTTTAGTTTAGTTAAGTTAAGTTTAGTTTTGTTAGTTAGTTAACTAATTGTTAGTGCTTGTTATTCTCCAGTTTCGCGCTTGACTTTGTCAGCAATGTACAATTGATGCTTGGTATACATATGTCTCCATCTCCAGTGTGTGTGTATGTGTTTTGTGGTTGTTGTTGTTGTCCTGCCAGTTTTTGTTTGTTATATCCGCATCTAGCCCAGGAATCGTATATTGGTAAACACAGCCTTGGCCGGTCGCTTGCGATTACAAAAGTTGACCGTCTTGCTGTGATTCCCCTTGCGATTCTCATGCAGATTGACCAAAAGTTTAAATATATCCTCCTTGCTGGGTGTGCAGGCATATCGCAGTTCCGGTTCATAGTTGCTGTTGATAGAATTCATGTAAGAACTGATAACGGTAATAATGTGGCTATTAGAATTGTCGTTTCACGTCACGCCCAAGTTCATATATATTGATATATTTTGAGCGTTGGTTTGATTGATTGATTGATTGATTAGTTCAGGTCTGTGATGTGTGTTTTTTTTCGGTTTCGGTATCAAGTTGCTGTCTACAGCCTAAAGAGACTCTTGAAAATGCATTTTAGTAAGTGAAAAATCAAATCAATTAATTTAAGGACAGTTTTGTGCCTCAAATCGCGCTGCAAATCGCCAAAATTTCAAATTGGTTAATTTTAAGCAATAAAATTTATATTTCCGAAAGTGGCAAAAATTTTAGAAGGTTTTTAGTTTAATCTTGACATTGTTTCAATAATTTTTACAATTTTCTGAAAGGCGAAATTGCAACGAAAGCGATTTGAGGAACATTTCCGTCAATTTGTACAAATTTTCTACCTAAACAACAAACACTACAAATTACAAATCATAAACTGAATAACAAATCAATTAATTTTAAGACAGTTCTGTGCCTCAAATCGCGCTTCAAAACGCCAAAATTTTAATTTATTTCGAGGTTAAAACAACAAATTTTGCCTTTCTAAAAATGGTATTAATTTTTTTATACTTAAAATTTTATTTTCACTTATTTTTGACTTGTTTTTCTTAAAGGGGAATTTGCAGCGAAAGCGATTTGAGGAACATTTCAGTTAATTTGTACAAATTTTCTAGCTAAACAACTAACACTACAAATCATAAACTGAATGTTGGGTATTTAAGTAGGTGAGAAAATCAAATCAATTAATTTTAAGACAGTTCTGTGCGTCAAATCGCGCTGCAAATCGCTAAAATTTTAATTTAGCCCGAGGTTAAAACAACAAATTTTCCTTTTCTAAAAATGCCAATTATTTTGGTATATGTACTTATAATTTTGTTTTAACTTATTTTTCACCAGTTTTTCCTAAAGGCGAAATTGCAGCGAAAACGATTTGAGGAACATATCCGTAGTTTTGTAACAATTTTCTATCCAAACAACTAACACTACAAATCATAAACTGAATATTGGGCATTGGGTTGGGGATGTTTTGGGACGTATTTCGTGGTGGATTTGAAATTTAAAATGTTGCTCAAAGTGTCATGAAAAAAGAAAGTTGCTTACCCGCGGTTTTTCGGTAGCACTTCCGTGTGGGTGTTTCTGATTTTTGTGTGAAAACATACACAGACAGGCAAACACACACACACACACTCACACACCTAAGTACGAACGCACACACGCATAATATGAAAGGTTTAAATAAACAACCTGTTTTATGGCATCGCACAGTGGGCAATATTTCTAATATAAGAGACAAATCAAAGATTAATATATTCGCTTCTCTAAAAAAATACAGTCGAATTTACCTAACTTGAACGACCATTATCCAAAGAATTAAGTTCGAATTATGGAGACTTCGACTTATTGAATTCACTATTTTTATTTATTGAATTTATTGCCATTCGATTTATAGAAGTTAGACTTATAGAAGTTCAAGTTGTGAAAGTTCGACTGCATATTCCGTTTTTCTTTTGTTTTCTTTTTTTATTATTTAACTTGGAACTTGGTAAAAAAATTGTTAATAATTTTAGTAGTGAATATAAATTATATTTTAAGTACTGTTAATTTTTAAATATTCAAAAAGTAAATGTGTTTAGCAAAAATGTACATTTTCATTAAAAAATTATTATACAGTCGAACTTCTCTAACACGAATCCCCATTAATCAAAGAAAAAGTTCGACTTATGGAATTATTTTTTTAAAGTATTTTAAAAGAAACTACAAATTTATTAATTCATAAATATAATTTAAGTTTCAAACTTTTCTTTTTATTTTCAACGAAAACAGATATTCTCAAAAATAAGCTTTTTGTTCTTTTGATGAATCCTGATGGTGCCATGGTAAATAAACTTGCGCTGACAAAGAAGTACATTACAAACATTTTTCCTATAGAAATTTCACGGGCCTATGTAATTGTTGATGCAATATTCTATCATATTTCTACAAGACATGTTCATGTACATCAATATTACATATCCAATTCGAGTTAGAGAAGTTCGAGTTATGGAAGTTCGACTGTATTTCAAAATCTGGAATTAAATTTATATAACTAATAGCGTACAGAATAATATTAAATGTTTTTTTAAAAACCCACAATTTTTTACCTTTTTCGATTTTTTGATCAACTAAAAATGAATTTTACATTAAAAAAAAATTTGTAGAAGTGCTATCAAAGTTTCACCAATTATTTCTGTAACTTTATCAATTTTATATATTTTAACTAAAAGTAAATAAAGTTCAACCACTGTGCATCTTTTAGACAGCTTTCACTGCTCATTTTTGCATCTTTGTGTTGTTGTTGCTGCTGTTGTTTTTTATGTAATACATACAGCTTGTTTTTATTTTAAGGCCGCCGCTATTCGCATCGTTTCATTTAATTAAGCGTGGGCGTGGCATCGCCTTTTTAGCTTAACTCTTTCGCTACGGATTTGTAGACCACGTTTAACACGTTGCTACTACCCCCTCTCAGTCCCCCTCTCCGTCCACTCTCCATCGCCTCTTTGACACGTCTGCATGTCTTGGTTGCCATTAGCCTGGCCACATGCTTCCTTTTACCCTTCCACCACCATTTTTTTCATTCCTTCCTCTCTCTCGTTTTGTACATACCAGGATTTATAAATAAATAAAACGAAAAGTATACATAAAAATAAGTAAAATATGCTTAAATGTAACCAAAACAAAATACAATTTATGGTTTTAGTTTCATTTTAATTTAAAAACCTTTTAAACACTTTATTATTTCTAAGATCTAGCAACAAATTAGCTAAAATTGCAGCAATGGATTAAATCATATTTAAATCACTTTAAAATTCCAATGCTAAATTTAAATATAGCAGACAATTTTGTTTTTTATCTTCTTGATTTTTGTTTTGTTAATAATTTCAACAAATCTGAAGTCCCGGCGGCAAACAAAACCGCAAGTGCCAAAAGTTTGATGTCAGTTCATTTATACGGTTCACAAGTTAAAAGTTATGAGACAAAACGAGAGAGAGGAAGGAATGAAAAAAATGGTGGTGGAAGGGTAAAAGGAAGCATGTGGCCAGGCTAATGGCAACCAAGACATGCAGACGTGTCAAAGAGGCGATGGAGAGTGGACGGAGAGGGGGACTGAGAGGGGGTAGTAGCAACGTGTTAAACGTGGTCTACAAATCCGTAGCGAAAGAGTTAAGCTAAAAAGGCGATGCCACGCCCACGCTTAATTAAATGAAACGATGCGAATAGCGGCGGCCTTAAAATAAAAACAAGCTGTATGTATTACATAAAAAACAACAGCAGCAACAACAACACAAAGATGCAAAAATGAGCAGTGAAAGCTGTCTAAAAGATGCACAGTGGTTGAACTTTATTTACTTTTAGTTAAAATATATAAAATTGATAAAGTTACAGAAATAATTGGTGAAACTTTGATAGCACTTCTACAAATTTTTTTTTAATGTAAAATTCATTTTTAGTTGATCAAAAAATCGAAAAAGGTAAAAAATTGTGGGTTTTTAAAAAAACATTTAATATTATTCTGTACGCTATTAGTTATATAAATTTAATTCCAGATTTTGAAATACAGTCGAACTTCCATAACTCGAACTTCTCTAACTCGAATTGGATATGTAATATTGATGTACATGAACATGTCTTGTAGAAATATGATAGAATATTGCATCAACAATTACATAGGCCCGTGAAATTTCTATAGGAAAAATGTTTGTAATGTACTTCTTTGTCAGCGCAAGTTTATTTACCATGGCACCATCAGGATTCATCAAAAGAACAAAAAGCTTATTTTTGAGAATATCTGTTTTCGTTGAAAATAAAAAGAAAAGTTTGAAACTTAAATTATATTTATGAATTAATAAATTTGTAGTTTCTTTTAAAATACTTTAAAAAAATAATTCCATAAGTCGAACTTTTTCTTTGATTAATGGGGATTCGTGTTAGAGAAGTTCGACTGTATAATAATTTTTTAATGAAAATGTACATTTTTGCTAAACACATTTACTTTTTGAATATTTAAAAATTAACAGTACTTAAAATATAATTTATATTCACTACTAAAATTATTAACAATTTTTTTACCAAGTTCCAAGTTAAATAATAAAAAAAGAAAACAAAAGAAAAACGGAATATGCAGTCGAACTTTCACAACTTGAACTTCTATAAGTCTAACTTCTATAAATCGAATGGCAATAAATTCAATAAATAAAAATAGTGAATTCAATAAGTCGAAGTCTCCATAATTCGAACTTAATTCTTTGGATAATGGTCGTTCAAGTTAGGTAAATTCGACTGTATTTTTTTAGAGAAGCGAATATATTAATCTTTGATTTGTCTCTTATATTAGAAATATTGCCCACTGTGCGATGCCATAAAACAGGTTGTTTATTTAAACCTTTCATATTATGCGTGTGTGCGTTCGTACTTAGGTGTGTGAGTGTGTGTGTGTGTGTTTGCCTGTCTGTGTATGTTTTCACACAAAAATCAGAAACACCCACACAGCCAAGGAGTGTGAACAGGGGGCGGGGCTGCTATCAAACAGTAGTGATGGTAATTACCCTTATGTACATGACACACATCTCCATTTCAGACCGCGGAGAGAGAAGAGAAACTCGCTAATCCCGAGGACAACAGTCGGGACACACACACAAAAAATCAGCAAAGACAAGAAAACATGATGAAGCCCGACATATTAACGCTCTGCATTCTAGCAACAACGATCCTGGCCAGCACACGTCACGTCATCGGCTTTCTGACATCTTCGCAGACATCTTCGTTGGCTTCCCCAGGTTCAGTTGCGGAGGAACAACAACAGCAGCGTGGAGGAGGGATTGGCGGAGGAGACGAGGACGTTGTGATACAGCCGCGACGAGACTTGGACGCAACGTTGGAACGTAATGTTTACGATCCCGGCGATGGTGAGTCCCTGATTAAATGACACTGCCTTTTGTTGTTTGTTTGGCCAAGGATTTAGCCCGTGACATTGGCATTGACTTGACATTTGACTCCGCGATGCGTAGGCTTTGTTCTTGTGCGTTCATTGAGCCGCCAAACGGGTTACAATCATGGCCAAAATGAGACAACACAATGAATCACAAGATTCACATTTCAACAGTGACATTCACTGCTATCAGTTATCTGCTCATAATGAGAATGAGAGAAAAACTATGAGAAAATTCTAATGGGATCTTTAGAGACATTAACTGACTGATTTCGAATTTCATTTTCAAAACTATTGCAGTTTTGTTAATTTACTTGTTTGTTTGTTCGATTTGTCAACATATCTCCAAATAATAAATATATATCGAGTTTCCGAAAAAAAAAAGACATTTTTAAAGAAAGCGTAGTTTTAAATACAAAGCACACGAGACAACTTTGTCCGCTAAAATTGCTAGCTTACAAATCAGACCAACTATAAACTTTTATAACCTTGCCAAAACTAAACAGATTTTCAAGCGGATTGTGATTTTGATAAAAATTCCTCTAAATAAATTCTGCATTAATAATTTTATTAATTTCTTTAAAATCACCATTTTAAATATATATGAATTGTACCTAACAACAACAATAGTTTTAAAACTACTGCATACATTTAGGCGCAAACTTGTAGAATTTGTGTTAATTGCACCTCAAAACAGCCATTACTATTATTACATTTATTTAAAACTTATACGATAAAGTGTCAGAATTTATAATGATAATAAAATATTTATGCTCAAGAAAATAGTTATCTAAGTTCACAACTGTCAGTGTGTTGAAGCTTTTTGTTATTTTTGAGGATGGTAAGGATAGTGACAATAACTTTTAAATACTTCGATGTTCGGTTTTCATTGATTTCGATAAAATAATTTTTTTTTTTCGCTAGAATGCGATTTTTATGCATAAATTCAAATTTTTATATCTCAAGTCTTAACTTGCCATCAACTTAATTCTGAAACAAACTCCACTGAGTTGTCAATTTTTCCTGAAAGTCTATTAAATTAACTCGATTGGTAGCCAACACAAATTGTGAAGTTAAAGTATGTACATCTCTAATCAGAACTATGCACATTGTTCCGCTAATTTAAGAAACAAACGCAACCTGAAAAAAATGTTGCATTTATTAGATATTTTGGTCGCCTTTCGCCATTTAATTTATTGCAATTTTAAAGACAATATTCAAAATGATCCTTTCACTAAATAAGCAGACTGTCTAGTTGACTCAGACTAAATATAATCTAAAAATATTTTTCAACATATTTTTGCCGCGCAACATTTCACCTTCCATATTGAATGGACTTTCATTTGTACTCTCTTTGCTACCCATTCAAAACTAAATCCCATTTCGATTTTTACATTCACTCAACTCAGACTTGTCCATTTTTGCAATTTTTGTGTCAATTTGAAAAACTCTTTTTGCCATCAGACTCTTGAATTCGCATTAGTGTTTTTTGTTGTTTATCGGTTCGTTTGACTGCACACTCAACAGGTGGCCAGAGTCATAGTCATAATGTAGCCTGCTTTTAGGCGCCTGCTTGGTATTCAACGATTTGAATGCTCGTTGGACATTTCCGGTCATTGCACAATTTTTGGAGTGCGTTTATCTATGGCAACACGCCACATACTAATACATACATAAGCACACACATACAACCATACATATATTAACACACTAGCATATTGTGCTTAAAACGCCCACAATATGTGTTCACAATTTTTGACGCAATATTTGGTTGAATCAAGTCTGGTTTACGTCAAAAATCGTACAGTTAAGTCAATATTGATTAAACAAACACACACACATACACTAATTCATAAAATATGCTTTCATTTTTTTTGTTTTATTTTAAATTTGGTTTCTTACTCTATTCAAATATTGAATTAGATTAGCATTACAATTGATATGAGTTACTTGTGGAATTCATAAATATATGTTTACGCTATTTATAATATAAATCAAGCAAAAATTATGGACTGAACCATACCCTGTAGAAAGATAAATTATATAAGAGAGTCTATTAATAAAGACTTCAATTATTTGTGAGTTTAATATATTTATTTAATGTTAACTAAGTACAGTTGATCAGAATTAATGTAAAAAAAAGTTGAGTAGAATAAAAAATTAAGTAATATTAAATTAATAAAAATTAAATTTAAATTTAACTGAAATAATAAAAAATTAAACAATTAAAAACCGGGGGATTTTTAATATTAATATTTAATTGCTGTGTTATTTTCAGTACTAAATGATAAATTTCCATAACATTGAATAGTAATTAAAATGAGATTGATTTAAAATAGAAGAAAACAATTTTGCATTAAAATTAGTTTATAAAGACACCCTTTTACAGAAATTTTTTATTTTATTCAGGCAGACTTACATTTATAATAAATAATAATTCAAACATCAACATATTGCATTTTAAGAGCCCTCAAAAGTCTAGCTTAAAAATTAGCCGATTTCGATATAGAATCAATGAATTGTCAGCTCTAAGCTGAAAACTGGCCCACTCATGAATTTGAAATAAAGTTTAAGGCGTGGCATTTAAGCCCAACCCAGGAGTCCAAGTCAGGATGCTGCCAAATGAGACAAAAGACAAACGTCTGATGGACGAGCAAACGTCAAGTACAATGAATGGCCAAATTGACTGACTGAATAACTGACTAACTGACATGGACTTAAACTGGAGAAGGAACTGTGGCTATACATATTATTATTGTTGCTGTTGTTGTTGTTGTTGTAGCAGTTGTCGTGGCCATTGCCGCCGGTCAATTTCCGCTGTGAAGAAAAGGCTCATTCTCACTCGTATTTATTTTAATATGTATGAGTATTTTTAAGCCTCAACCAGCAAAGTTGTAGGTGGATGAAAAGAGACCTCAGCACTGTGAACAGACAAACAAACGAGTCAAACTTTTAAATGTCAGTTGGAGGAAACTTGACGCCTGTTTGTGGCGGGGGAAATTGCGGCCGGATTAGCGGCAACTTGTGCAAATATTACAACTAGGAATACCATCATTTGAGTATCCGACTACAATATACCCAGTAACCATATTAAATATAAATTAATTGTGCCTAACAACTTCAAGTTCTAATAGTTTCAAAACTGCTGCATACATTTAGGCGCCAAATTGTAGAATTGTTGTTAATAACATCTTAAAACAGCTATAACTATTATTACATTTATTCAATAATTATGCGATAAGGAGCCAGCATTTATAATGATAATAGAAAAGGAAAAAAGAGTTTTCTAATTTCACAACTGTGAGTGTGCAGGAGCTTTTTGTTATTTTTGAGAACGTTAAGGAAAGTGACAACAATTTTAAAATTTTCAAAATGGTTTTAGGATGTCGATAAAAAAAGACAAGTTTCCAAAATCAAAAATTTTCTACTTAATGTTCTCTATATTTAAAAAATCTTGTTTAGACGCAAGATCTAAAGCTCAGATTTTTATCATAAAACTACGAGTTTTCGATTACAAATTTTATAGGATATTTGATTTTTTTGGGGTTCATATCAATTTTGTTACATATATTTCATTATTTAATATACCCTTGTTCTCTACACTCTACCGGGTATCAAAATTCCAAATAATAAAAGATGTTTGTGGCTTCATTTTCAAGCTATCTCAACTCATTTTTCAGAACTGCTGCACGCTCTAAATACGGAGCTGGGACTGGCCATGTCGCCGGACGAGCCAGACTATGCGAATTCGAACTCGAATTCGAATCCAAATGAGCTCGAGGTGGCCAACAAGTTCGATATGCTGAAGAAAATGGAGGCGGATTTGCGTGCTGAGCAGGAACTAGTCGACAAATCCGCTTTGCTCATGAAAATGCTTGAGGTAAGTTAAATGAGCAGCTTAAAAAGTAACAACCCCAATCATTATTCCACTGCTGTAGGATCCAACATTGGACACGCTGCCGCTGGTCTATGTGGAGGAGGAGGACGAGGAACCGGCAGCAATTGGCGCTGTGGCAACCGCTGACTATCCGGAGCTGGAAAATGGCATTCAAAATCTCGTGCTTGGCCAAAACAAGCCAAAGCGTTCGCGTTATTATCGTCGTTATCCGTGGAAGCGTCACAATCGAAACCGCGGGTAAGCAACTTTCTTTTTTCATGACACTTTGAGCAACATTTTAAATTTCAAATCCACCACGAAATACGTCCCAAAACATCCCCAACCCAATGCCCAATATTCAGTTTATGATTTGTAGTGTTAGTTGTTTGGATAGAAAATTGTTACAAAACTACGGATATGTTCCTCAAATCGTTTTCGCTGCAATTTCGCCTTTAGGAAAAACTGGTGAAAAATAAGTTAAAACAAAATTATAAGTACATATACCAAAATAATTGGCATTTTTAGAAAAGGAAAATTTGTTGTTTTAACCTCGGGCTAAATTAAAATTTTAGCGATTTGCAGCGCGATTTGACGCACAGAACTGTCTTAAAATTAATTGATTTGATTTTCTCACCTACTTAAATACCCAACATTCAGTTTATGATTTGTAGTGTTAGTTGTTTAGCTAGAAAATTTGTACAAATTAACTGAAATGTTCCTCAAATCGCTTTCGCTGCAAATTCCCCTTTAAGAAAAACAAGTCAAAAATAAGTGAAAATAAAATTTTAAGTATAAAAAAATTAATACCATTTTTAGAAAGGCAAAATTTGTTGTTTTAACCTCGAAATAAATTAAAATTTTGGCGTTTTGAAGCGCGATTTGAGGCACAGAACTGTCTTAAAATTAATTGATTTGTTATTCAGTTTATGATTTGTAATTTGTAGTGTTTGTTGTTTAGGTAGAAAATTTGTACAAATTGACGGAAATGTTCCTCAAATCGCTTTCGTTGCAATTTCGCCTTTCAGAAAATTGTAAAAATTATTGAAACAATGTCAAGATTAAACTAAAAACCTTCTAAAATTTTTGCCACTTTCGGAAATATAAATTTTATTGCTTAAAATTAACCAATTTGAAATTTTGGCGATTTGCAGCGCGATTTGAGGCACAAAACTGTCCTTAAATTAATTGATTTGATTTTTCACTTACTAAAATGCATTTTCAAGAGTCTCTTTAGGCTGTAGACAGCAACTTGATACCGAAACCGAAAAAAAACACACATCACAGACCTGAACTAATCAATCAATCAATCAATCAAACCAACGCTCAAAATATATCAATATATATGAACTTGGGCGTGACGTGAAACGACAATTCTAATAGCCACATTATTACCGTTATCAGTTCTTACATGAATTCTATCAACAGCAACTATGAACCGGAACTGCGATATGCCTGCACACCCAGCAAGGAGGATATATTTAAACTTTTGGTCAATCTGCATGAGAATCGCAAGGGGAATCACAGCAAGACGGTCAACTTTTGTAATCGCAAGCGACCGGCCAAGGCTGTGTTTACCAATATACGATTCCTGGGCTAGATGCGGATATAACAAACAAAAACTGGCAGGACAACAACAACAACCACAAAACACATACACACACACTGGAGATGGAGACATATGTATACCAAGCATCAATTGTACATTGCTGACAAAGTCAAGCGCGAAACTGGAGAATAACAAGCACTAACAATTAGTTAACTAACTAACAAAACTAAACTTAACTTAACTAAACTAAACTAACCAACAACAATTAAATATTTAGCAATTTGAATATAATCGCACATTTTTCCCCAACTAAGCTAGACAATTACCTAGAAACAAATCCCCGCTCTAAATGTGTTGTATATATACCAAAATTAAATATATATATATATAAAAAGTTTTTAGTATTGTGTGTGGGTTTATAGTATGCAAATATCAAGTTACTAACTTTTTTGTCAACTTGTCATATCATTAGAACAACGCGTCAATCGGTGTCGGTAGTTGAGTATTAAACTATTACTCTAAACTATTATTGTTACTACTATAATTCTAACGAAACTTCAACTAGAAATTGGGTCAGATTTTAATGCCTAATGATAAATATGAAAAAAACAAAAAGTAACATCAATGTGTATATATGTATACTTAATGAATAATTCTTATTCTTGTACTTGTATGTAAAAATCAAGAAATCTTAATGCTAATAAACATATAAAATATATAAATATATATTATTCTTGTGCGCAATTGTTCAGTTTTCAATTTTTAATGGCGGATTTGTGTAAGTATAAAAATAATAGCGAGTGGAAATTAGCATAATTAAGCTAAAATTAAATCATGGTGTAAGAATAAGACAAGATAACGACAACTGGAAACTGCAACTGCATTTAGTTATGGCAAGGAGCAACCTTCTATTTTTACACCATTTAAACGCAGCTTAGCCTCTGTCTAAATTTAAACAATTGAAGCTCTCTTTTGTTATCTTTATTTAACTACTATTTCCAGCATTTACAACTTCTTTCTCTAGGGTCTAATATTGAGATATGAATTTCTGGGGCATTTCATTAGAGCAACCTGAGCAGAATAAAAAAGAACTAATTTAATGATTTTTTTTGGACTTATGCCCACAAAAAATGTGTTGTCATGTTATTAGGTGTAAATATTATATGCTTGCACATAAGTAAAAGCTTGAACTTTTATTGAAAAACTAAGGAAATCTTTTTATACCCTTGCTGGTAGTATTAAAATTTCTTCTGAAATATGTAAGGTCTACAAGGAATTAAGGAGTCCTCATAAAGTAAGTATATATTTTATGATTACGAAAAAATAGCTGAGTCTTTTTGCCTATTTTATTTACCTACGAAATTACCAAGATTATCAAGTAGGAATATAGTTTTTTGATCAGGAGAGCTAAGTCGTTTCATAAACAAAACTAAAAAATAAATACATTTATTATCCCTACCAAATTAAATGATATAAAGAAATTCACATTTTGTAAATTTACTTCAGATACATTCATAATAGAGGTCTGCACGGCTGCGTTCAAGCTTGAGCATCCCTGCGTACTCGTGATTTTCATTCAGTTTCCTGAGTGCAATAAATTCATTCAATTCAATGAAAGAGGCAGCCGAACTCATTCATTTCAGTTGGGCATGAATGTCGCATTTGACGTTTTAAATGCAGCCATGCAGACCTCTATTTCGAATGTAACTGAAGCAAACTTACAAAATATGAATTGTCTTATATTTTCTAATTTGGTAAAAATCGTACATAGTAAATATTGCATTTATTTCTGATCTTAATTGGAGGACATCGCACTGTGCCTTAAAGGAGTAACTGTCTTTGGTTGAAAATCTACCTTTCTTAAAAAACTCTATTTTTTTTTTCAATTTATTCTAACAAAATTAATTTTTTGCAAATACTAGGGTGCCACAGAAATCACTTTCACCTGAAAAATTACGTAAATTTCATACAAATTTACGTCAAATTCAGGTGAAAGAGGTTTCTGTGGCACCCCAGATAGTGTCTTAATGTTGCTTCATATTTAAATATTGTTACAAATCCCAAAGTCTCCACCAGAGTATCAATTTGACGGTGTTCCAAAGATAACTTCTTTACCATTTTTTCTGTCAAGTTGCTGACGTCATAGTGTGTGAGATGTGTGAAAAAAGGTTTCTCTGCTTAGTCAGCAACGGCTTTGAGTCGGAGTTTTTTGAGCTGTAAAGCAGCCTCATTGTTGGCAGTGTCATTTCCGTTGTTGTCAGGCACAACAGCAACAAGAGCAACCACAGCAACAAAAGCAACAGCAACAAGACCAACAACAGCAGCAGCTCTTCAAATAGATAAACTCAATGCCAAGTTGTCGTCTGGAAGTGTCGACCCTGATGTTTAACCAGAGCTTAAACAAACAGCGCCAAGAACTGTCCAGTCAGTAGTAGTTGAAAGGCGAGGGGAAGAGAGAGAGAGAGAGAGAGAGAAAATGCTTAAGCATTCAATGTCAGGGCGATGTTCTCGCACTTGAAGGTGGCTTAATCACAATCACAGTCACAGTCAACAACACAATCGTCGTACTTATGCCTATGCCAGACAATACAAATCATTTGTATGGAAAACATACACAGAAATCAACACTTTGTTGTAATATTCGCAGAAGCTTTGTCTATTACATACTTTACATTTTTGTATTCTTTTAGTATTTATATCAGTAGTTTAACTGGTAAAACGCTATTAATAAAATAAGTGATAATACAAGGTAATATGGAAATATTAGAGGAAATATTCCAGTTATTTTTTTCTTTGAAAATTTTAAAGGTTGAGCTATGAAATTTAAAAGTAAGACCAGGGATTTATAACGAACTAATACATCTAAATAAAGGTTTATAGCTAATTTAAAAAAGAACATACTCATAATAGGAAAATAATAACAATACAGAAATAAAGAAAAACAAAACAAAAATTGAACTTAAATGGGCATTTTTCTTCATTCCTGCAAATTTTGATTTCGAGCTTTATACTTTTTACTTTATAAAATTTTATATTGAGAAAATTGTTAAAATAATTATCAATAATTTTAAACATTGGAAAAAATTCTCGAGTCTCAAATAGATACAAATTTAAATAAATTGATCATAGTTTGAGTAACAGCCTCTTTTCACTAGGACGAATGTGCATTTTTGAATTGAATGGACACTATTAAATGTGTGGTCATATACAAATTTGTGCGGCAAATAAAAAGTTGTTGTTAATAATGAAGACACAATTTTTAAAATGTGTAGACGAGAGTGCGTTTTATTATTGAAGTAAGATTCGAAATTCGAATTATGAGAGAAAAAGCCACTGTGTTTGAGTAGGAATGTAGAAAAATTATAAAGATTTGTAGATCAGGTAATAAAAACCATATTATTAAGAATTATTAAGAATACAGTTGAACTTCCATAACTCGAACTTCTCTCTAAATCGAGCTAAATGAGAGTAAAATAAAGAAAATTTAAAAAAAAAACTAAGTGACCACCACTCATAGTTTTGAAAAACAATTTAGAAGTTATAAAGGCGCTTTAAATGCCTTTCTCTTTCTTTTTAACGTATTTCAAAATAGATGTTGCATTCCAGGAAAATTGTAAAGACTGACTGTGAAACGTAAAATTCTGCGTCAAGTTCAAAGATAAATCAAAAATTGTAAGTTTAACTTTTTTGGTGTACATGTATTTAATACAAACAACTAGAACATTTCATGGTAATTTCTTATAGAGCGGTGAAGGTGAAGAACTAGCCAAAGATGTTGCTAAACCAGCTGCGCAGGGGGGCGAAGCAGATGGGCTTGGTCAGCCACAGGGTGTCGACGGAGAGACGCAGCACCTCCGTGTAGTCGAAGGTGCAGCTGCTCTGCTCGAAGGCTTTCGTTGCGGGCTTCGTTGGGGGTTTTCCATGAACTGAAGTTGTTGCTGGAGTTGGAATTGGAGTTGTTGTTGTTGCTGTTGCTGTTGCTCGCACTCCTGCCGCGTTGTCCTCCTCCACATCGAGGGCGGCGCGTGCAAAAGCCTCGTCGGCATCAAAGTAATAAAACTCTTTGCGCGTCGAGTTCGTTTCCACGACACGTGACGGCTGCTGTGCATCCAAACCACGTGCATAGGTCCAGGCTGCCTGACGCGACTGGCGATAGGGCAGCGTAAAGGGGGGCATCAATGGGTTAAGGGGATAGCTGATGCCTCCCAAACGGCTGGGATAGTTGGGCCAAAGCGGCGACTGCGGCCGATAGAGCGACTGTTGGCCCAATTGCTGTGGCTGATAGCCCAGCTGAGGTTGATAGCCGCCCAGTTGTGGCTGATAGCCAGCGGGCAGACCTAATCCCAAGCCCGTGTGTGCCGGTAGACCTGTCAATCCAATGGGATCTGATTGTATCACGCCTGCTCCCGCTGGTCGGTAGCTCTCCGTGTCCGTATCCTGAAAGATCTCGAGCAGAAAGCCATTGGAGTTGCCACCACCACCGCCCGATTGTCCCATGCGCAGTCGCAACGCCTTGCGACCCTCGGGCCAAAAGGATTTGTGCACATAGCCCGAGCGACAGCCACAAAATCGCTGACCATCCAGCTCCAGGAAATCGCCACTGCAGGCAGAGGCGCCTGGCAACTGGGCCGGATAAATGCCCGCGCCCGCCGAGTGACCAAAGTCAAAGAACTTGAACTGAATGCGCAGTCCAACCACATTCAGCGAATTCTTCTCCAGATAGAAGACGCAATCGCGCTGCTGGCCCGGCAACAGAGCATTGAGCACAGTGCGCGGGAATCCGGGACTGGACAGATAGAAATGGGATTGGGTGAAGCTGCTCACACAGCACAGATCCACTTGACCGCCGAATTGTGCATCGTAATCCTTGAGCTGGACACCTTGCGGTTGAAAGGAGCTCGTTTGATATTGCTCTGAAATAACGGGAAGTTCTTGTTGTTGTTGTTGTTGTTGCTGCTGCAACTGCAGCTGTTGCTGCTGCTGTAATTGCTGCTGCAATTGTTGCAACTGTTGCTGCGGAAACTGTTGCTGTTGTTGCTGCTGTAGCTGCAATTGTTGCTGTGGAAATTGCTGCTGTTGCTGCTGGGGAAATTGCTGCTGCTGCTGTGGAAATTCCTGCTGTTGCTGCTGTGGAAACTGTTGTTGTTGCTGCTGCTGTAGTTGCTGTAGGTATTGTTGCCACTGTTGCTGCTGCTGTGGAGATTGCTGCTGTGGAAATTGCTGCTGTGGATATTGCTGCTGTGGATATTGCTGCTGTGGAAATTGCTGCTGTGGATATTGCTGCTGTGGATATTGCTGCTGCTGTGGCTCATTGTTGTTGCAGGGCGGAGCCAAAGTTGCTGCCGGGGACTGAGCAACTGGCAAATAGAAGCCATTAGCTGAAGCAAATCCCGGGTAACCCAGTCTGGGAAACAAGGGCGGATAACCCGGATAAAATGCAGGCGCTCCACCAAACTTCAACTGTTGCTGTGATGAACTGAAATTCCGCGGCAACTGTTGTTGATGATGTTGCTGCTGCTGCTGATGTTGATGCAGTGGCTTCTTCGAAGGCAATTTGGCATCCACCTGCGAATTGCATTATACGAATTTCGAATATTTTTATTTAGATTAAATAGAACAAGGAATAAACTTTTAAGAAGCCAAAATAAGAGTAGGAAACAGAAGAAATCGTAAATTATGAAATTTAACTTTGAAAAATACTGTGAGAAGAAAAATTTTAAACAAACAAATTGAAAGACTTAAATTTGGTAAAATCTAAATTATTCAGTACTTTTAAAATTTAAAGGAACTAGTTTAGCAAATTAATTCAAAGGTTGACTATTTAAATTTGGGTTGACTATCTTAAATTGCTTTTCAAATTGTACGATAAAGAATAAAGATTTAATGGAAATTTTTCGGAAAAGTTGGTAAACAATATTTATATAATTCTCTAGCTATTTGTGAAATAATTCTGAAATTTAGCAAAAATATAAAACAGTGGTATAAAAACTTTAAATTCTAAATTCAATAATATTTTATTAAAAATGGCGCGATCATAAATTTTTTATTATAAATGGCGCAATTTTTGATTAAATATTTTTAATATTGGCTTTTCCCAATTTTTGTCATCCATATTTTACTGTTCCTAATTTTTATTTCCTTAAAATATTGTTCCTAATTTTAAATTAATTCATTTAAATTAATTAAAAATAGGCGGATTTTCTAATAAAATAATTTCAATTCAAGCTTATCCTAATTTTTGTCTTCCAAATTTGTTTGTTCATAATTTTTATTTCCTGAAAATATTATTCTTTGTCTTAAATTAATTCCTAAAACAGAGCAAAAAATAAGAAAATGGTTTAAAAAAGTTCAAAGGCCAAAATAAAAAATATTTTATTAACAATCGCGGGAATTCCTAAAAAATATTTTCAATTTAAGCCTTTCCTTATTTTTGTCATTCAAATTAGTTTGTTCGTAATTTTTATTTCCTAAAAATATTTTTCTTAATTTTAAATTAATTCGTAAAACAGAGAAAATAAATCAAAAAAAAATTAAAGGCCAAAATATAAAATATAATGAAAATCGGGCGATTTTGATATAAAATATTTTCAGCTTAAGTTTTTTCTAATTTTTGTATTCCAAATTTGTTTGTGCCTAATTTTTATTTCCTAAAAATATAATTCCAAATTTTTAATTAAAATTTTTAAATTAATTAAAAGTATCGGGATTTTCTAATAAAATATTTTCAATTTAAGCTTTTCCTAATTTGTGTCTGCCTTATTTTAGTCTTCCAAATTTGTTTGTTCATAATTGGTATTTCCTAATTCTGCTTTCCTACTTTTAATTGTCAAATTTTGGTATTCTTAGTATTATTTATCGACATTCGTATAGGGAATCCCACCTGCACAGTATCATCTTCTGGATCCTCCTGCTCCACATCCCGTCCACGTGCTGCCAAATCTTCATTTTCACAAGCCAAACGCGTGATTAACAAACGGAAACCACCGCTCGTTGTCCAAGGGGAATCATCGCTGAAGAAGCGCAGACGAAGAATGCCATCGGGCGTATGATACTTCTTGATGCCCAGGACTTGACCACACAGCACATCCATGTCGTCATCCCTATGCTGCAAACCAACTGCCAAATAATCGCGACTGCAATTATCCGACAGTTCCAGCTGAAAGTCGAGGAACTGGATGTGGAACTTGGTGGGACAGCGATAGGGCGAACGAATCACATAGTCCACACAGCGATTGGGCGGATAGCTATCCGGATAGTTGGGAGATTCGATGAGACTCTGTCTTTGTCTGTAGACGCCTTGAAGTTCGCACTGCGACAGTTCATCGTGGACAGCGGCTTGAATACAACAGCTTACGGAGATTAGGGCCAGCATATAGAAGGACCATTTAAAGGACCAACTGTTGATTCCTTCCACTGCCAAATCCTTTCGCGTCATGGCCAATTAGCGGTAAGAAAAACGCGTGCCGTCTTTTTGTAACTACCAAACGCAACTAACTCGAAGCGGTTCACTCAAAGCGCTCTTTGGGTCGAAAATTAGGTGCGACTTTTCGGTTTCACTTGCCTCTAAACTCCACCCCCACTTGCCCTTTCTCCCTCTTGGCCCACTTCGAGCTGGGCCTAAACAATTTGCACTCTTGTTTATGGCCACAACAAAAGCGTTTACTTGTTTGACTTCAAGCCATGTTTTTTTTTTTGTTTGGCATACCAAACTTTTCTTTTGGGCCTCAGTTAGAAGATGTTTCCCTGTTTCATTCAAAACTCCCTCAAAACCGTACATTGAACTCTAGTTGAAATATTTGCATATGCATGATATCATATTTTAAGTATGATTTAGTTAAGTTCAGTCAACTGTTGACAATATGGTGAATAAAGATTTATTGGAAAAAGCATTCGGAGATTGCATCGACAAACATTATGTGTAAACGGAAGCTGTTATCTCTAGACTTGTGAAATTCTGACACATGCTTATATCCAAAAGTAACTGCAAGACACAAAAGTATCTGTAAGATAAAAATATATCTATAATAAATTCTGGCACATGCTAAAAATCAAAAGTATCTGTAAGATAGAAAAGTATTTGTAAGTCACAAGAATAAAAACTGTAAGATACAAAAATATCTCAGTATTATGTTAAAATTCTAAAGTAATTCTTAAAATTCCGTTAGATACAAAATTATCTGCAAGATACAAAAATATCTGTAATAAATTGTGGCACGTGCTAAAACTCAAAAGTATTTGTAAGATACAAAAGTATCTGTAAGAAAAAAGTATCTAAATATCATGTTAAAATTCTAGAGCATCTGATAAACACAAACATAGATCTGTATTGTATCTGTAAGCTTCAAAAGTATCCGTAAGATAGAAAAGTACCTGTAAGATACAGAAGTATCTCAGTCTCTTAGTCTTCTTAGGCATACTACACAGATCAGTCGTAAAATATTGTTGCAAACCATAATATCACATTCTTCATAATAGATACATATGTACATTTTCTATGTACTCCAATACAATTCCACTTTCCAATAATAATGAGACGAATTTATTTTTATCAATAAGTTCCCAATTTCAAGCTTAAGAGATTCCAAAGCAATTTACTTACCAAGTCTATTTTGATAAAATTCTATAAGTTTGAAAAAGCAAATCTATCTTGATAAACTGTTAATTTGTCGCATATGTATTTACTTTGCAATAATTAGCGAATAAGTGATAATTATTATTGGGATATTGACATAAGCAGAGTTGATCATAGAACTTGGAATCTTTTACTTAACTATGTGTAACATAATGTAACCACATATCGAAAAATCTTTCTTCGCTAAAATTTATGAGTATTTTTAAGTAAAAGTTTCCATTACATTTATACTTAAGTAAAAGTATCCATTTAAAATATTTGTGCATCTGATACAATTACAGTGGGCGACAAATTGTTGAACAAACTTCATTTCACATGCATAAAAAATATTGAGACCATAAAGAGGCAAATGCGTTAAGTGCCGTTAAAAAACGGAGTCATAAAACCAATAACAAACCAGAAACAACAAAAAACAACAACAATAATGGCAAACACGATTTCCATAACTGTAAGTGTGTGTGTGTTTGTGTGTGTGTGTATGTGTGTCTATTTACAATGATGCATAACTTGCATAACATCACAAAATATTTGCTTAAGCTCGTGGGAGCGATTGTTGCACTTGAGCCACGCCCATTTCGCCCATTTAGTCGGTTTACTGTCATTGTCAAACAAATAATTCTGTTTATTCTGATATTATTTATGTATCTTTGCTTAGTGAACACCATACCATCTTACGTTTAGTTACAATTTAGTGACCCAATCAAATCATCAATATTTTGCGACTGATGAGAAGACTAAGAAAACTGAGATATTTTTGTATCTGACAAATACTTTTCTTTCTTGCAGATTCTTTTGTATCTTACAGATACTTTATCGTTTTTGCAGATACTTTTGTACCTTATTAATACTTTTCCTTCTACCAGATACTTCTGTATCTTACAGATACATACGTTTGTATGTTACAGATATTTTTCTTTCTTACAGATACCTTTGTATCTTATATGTAAATACTTTGCTTTCTTGCAAATACTTTTGTTTCTTATAGATACTCTTCTATCTTACAGATGCTTTTGTATATTATAGATACTTTTTTGTTTTTGCAGATAATTTTGTATCTTATTGATACTTTCCTTCTACCAAAAACTATTGTATCTTACAGATACTTTTGTATCAGACATGTACTTTTCTTTCTAGCAGATACTTTTGTATCTATAGAAACTTTTTTATCTTACAGATGCGTTTGTATCTCGTACATACTTTTCTTTCTTACACAGATAAAAAATACTAAGATATTATTTATCTACATACAGTAAACACCATACCACAAATATTTCATACAACAAATAATTCCAGAGATCAAAAAGTCCGAGCGAAATGCTTCAAATGTTTGTGTTGACAGCCCCAACTTTCATTCAGACGAAAGTGACAAAATTCTGTATGTCACGATAAAAGCAAAAATTAAATTCAAAACAAAATTCCAAAATTTCTAAATTTTTTTCTTTTATTTAATTTCGTCATTTTTTGGCTAAAATAGTTTCTTGAAATCAAAATTCGCTGTTTATTGTAATAACCAGAGGTAAGAGACGCTTGCAACAGGATGACGATGCGACTGAATTTAGACAGCATTCTGCAGAGCCAGATGAGGGACATCAGCGAATCTGATAACAATCATCAGAGCAACTTGGCAGCGCCAACCGAAAAGGAGAAGGCAACTCTTCGACTTGGTGCGGGCAAGTCCCCCGCAGATCGCTACTTCTTCGGAAAGCCGAATGTCAGCTCCCGAGTGCACTCCATGATGGCCAGCATTCACCAGCATATGAAGAGTAAGTGAAGCTGAAAAGAAAACGATTTTTATACCCTGGGGGTATATTAAGTTTGTTCAAAAGTATGTAACAGGCAGAAGGAAGCATCTCCGACCCCATAAAGTATATATATTCTTGATCAGCATCAACAGCCGAAACGATATAGCCATGTCCGTCTGTCCGTCTGTCCGTCGGTCCGTGTAAGCGAAAGGATCTCAGAGATGGTAAGAGCTAGGACAACCAAATTTGGAATGAAGACTCCCTATAATGTCAGGCAGAACAAGTTTATGTTAAAATTTTGCCACGCCCACTGTGAGGGGCGTAATTCATAAAAAACTGACAGCACCTTTTATTTTGGCTTTTAAGTTATTTTTATATCAACGGATGTGGAATCATGCCCAGAAGCTAATCACCAACTTTCATCCCGATTGGGCCATAAATAGTGAAGATATTAACAATTTTGTCCGAGGTATTTTAATGGCAATTCTATAAATAGAATAGAATTAATGGTCAATTAATTCATTTAACATTCCCTCTGCAAGAATGTTTATCGAATTTGTCATGTTCAATCCAAGTTGCGGCGTGGTGTAAGTGATAAGTGCTCGGCAGGCGAAACGGGAGACCGAGGTTCGAGTCCCGGTTCTGTCGATGCAAATGATTTTTAATTATTATTTTTTTTTTATTATTTTTATTTTCTTATTTTTATTTTCTTATTTTTAAAATTGGTTTAAATCACTTATCTTATTGTACATGTATGTAGCTGCCACAAAAACGATAGGTCGATATTTGAGGATAAGTACGAGAATTGCATGTGCATCTAATCTTCGGCATGCCGAAGCCTAGGCCCAGGGTATATTACTGTCGAGTGCACTCGACTGATCCGCTTGTTTTTATCTAAAATTTGTATTGCACTATAAAATCTAAAAATGCTTGAGTCCGTTATTAATTGATTTAAATTGGTAACTGTAATTCAGATTACATATAACCGCAATCAAACTTTTATTTTACCTAAAGCCAATTAGCCAAAATTATTCAATCCGAATTAACTGATCAGTATCCGAATAACAGTTAAATTCATTTCAATCATGCATTAAATTCTATTATTTTCTTCATATCTCATAATTTTTCCAAGAAATTATGCTTTAGACTTTTTCTTTAAATATTTTTTTAAGGTCCAACAATTTTTGTAGAATATTCAAATCGTAACCGTTAACCGGAATGAACCGATTGAAGTTGATAGCCGAAACCAAAATAAACGGTACCGAAAAGGCGAATTTACCGAAATATCCGTTAAGAAGCATACAATTTAATTGTTTTTAAAGCAAAATTATTGGTTTTTAAAACTAAATTAAACTTAAAATTGATTTTCATCAGGGATTAAAACCGAACCGAATATTGGTTTCAGTTACGGTTTCGGTTACGTTCGCATTTAGGTTTTCGGTTATCGGTTACGCAAAATCTTTGAATTAAGGTTTCGTTACGGTGAACCGGTTTTTGTATTTGCATTGTTTTTTGCAAAAATATAATTGTTTTAATAATATAATAATAATAATTAAGAAGGAATTACTTTCTTAATGTTTCATTCACACATTTATTTCACATAATCTTTAGATTTATGTACATAGTTTAGTTGCATTTTAACAATTTAAATATTTCATTTAATAAATTTATTTTATTTGCGCTTATTCAGTGCTATAGAAATTCGATCATGAATATCACAAATAAATATTAAGCATGAGAAAATTAAAAATGGAAAAATAATTTTTTTTTTGGATGCATAAAAGACCAAAATTAACCCTTATAAATGAAACGGTTACTAAACGGTTATTTTGGTTTACAGAGTCTCGATTTTAAGGTTTCAGTCCAATAAAATTTTTTTTCGGTTACGGTTTAAGTTGCGGTTTTAAATTTCATTCGGATTTTACCGATTAAAAAAAATTAAGACCGAAACCTTAATGCGAACATAATCGATAAACGTTATTTATTTCGGTTCGATTGCCTTGTAAACTGTGAACTATACCATGGTTTTCTTTCTGTGTACTTTGATAGCAACGGCGCCACCGCGCAAGGCCGTGCCCTCGGTGCCCGCTGCCATCGCGGAGATTCCCGTGGCGCCGAGTGCCAGCAAAACGGGATCCGCCGGCAGGAGATCGCGCCGTGTGAAGGGGGGAGCAGCGACGGCCGCGATGACCAAGGGATTGACGATGCCCATATCGAAGATAAAGGCGCGAATAAACCAGCAGTCGCAGCAGCTGATGCGACGCGGCTTCAGCGATTTGAGTCCGAAATCGTATACGAATCAACGGCGCATTCGTGAGGTGTTGCTGCAGAAAACTGTGCTAGAGAATATGTTGTTACAGCACAAGAGATTGCAGCGCGACAGGCAGACGATTGCCCTGGACATACAGCGGATGCGCCAAGATCTCGATAAAATCAAAAACAAGCTCGATACATCGCTGGAAACCTTGAAATCGACCCGCACTTTGTACAGTGGCTTCAACAAGGGTAAAAAGGGGCTGCTGCCAATTGGTTTGCCGGTTAATAACACGGCTGTTACAATATCCAGCATTGCTCGGCCAATGGCAAAAGCGGCAACGAAAACAGCTGCCGCCAAATCAAGTAAAATTATTGCGAAGAGACAGCATTCGCCATCATCACTGAAGAATCGTCGCAGTCGTCATTAAATTTGAATTTAACGGATATTCAATGCAAACATTTTGTGACTAAAAAATACCAAAAAAAACATAGTGTGACAACTCTGCAGCAGATAGAATATCAACTATCGATATGTCGTGTCACATATCGACTACCCAAAACATTGCGGCAGTTTTGCATGTGCAAGCCAACAAATTCGTATTTGCTTTAATATTCGTATCCAACAGCCAAAAACCGTCACAGTTGTCATTAATTTTTTTTGGCAGAAAATTAATTCAAGCATTTTGTTGCGATCATGCAATAGTTGGACAATCGATATATCGATAAGCTCAAATGACATCCCTAAATCATGGCGTCTGTTTCTGGCCAAACTAGCAAATAAATTTGTTTTTTTCATATAATTTCGTACTTACACGTTTTGTTTTGATAAGTGTTGGACCCAATTTGAGCCCTATTAAGCGCCCTACTGTGTACACATAAAATGGGCTCTTCAAAGAAGCACAAAAAGAACAAATCGGAGCGGCGCGAAAAATATGAAGGTAAAGTGAAATTCACATGCTTGCAACAACAAATACATGTAATTATGTGTGTGTGATTGTAGAATATAGTCAGCATCAAGATCCCGCACAGTTGCAGCGCGGCCTGAAGCTGATACTGAAGGTGGGCTCCAATGCAACGCCCGAGTACAGCGCCAACTCGCCGCTCACAATCTCAGATGGACACGGGCCTCCGACGGCCGCTGAGGCCATGATGTCGGCGGCGCCGGGCAGTCCAACGTTGCCCGAGGAGCTACAGGGTGAGCTTGGCCACCGCGAGCGTCATAAGAAGTCGAAGAAGAAGAAGAAAAAGAAAGATCGCGAGAAGAAGCATAAGCATCACAAGGAGAAGCGACATCGCAGTCGGGACAGACATCGTGATCGTGAACTTGGCTCAGCGGAACGACGTCTCAACGATGAGCTGACATCGGCGCCAGACGATGCTGCTTGCAGTGGTTTCTCATCGCAGGCGCCCGCATCAGCGGATCCCGACTGCAGTCAGGATGGTTTCAGCTTTATGGACGACGATGCGGAGCAATCACAGCCGCTGCCCGAGAATATCTTGTACTATGCCGGCATTACAACCGACAATTCACCCTCCAATTGTCCAGTTACTAAGCCAATAGTGGCGCGTAAACTGGATGAAATGCTCAGCTCACCAACGTCCTCGTCCATGGGCATGACAGCAGCGGGCACCAGTCCAACCAAGCCCTTACCTGATGTGAGTATAGCACAGAGTTTACTTTTTAAAAAGTACAATTAATAACTGATCTTTACAGTTGCTTATACCATCGCCATCTGGTTCCACGGCTGCATCCACGCCTGGTGGCGCCAGCTCTCTCAATGCCCTGACACCCAAAGCTCTGGAGGCACCCAAGACGCCCAGCAGCAGCAGTGAATCTGGTCGAGAGCCGCGAAGATGCGTGCTGAAGCTGAAGCAACAGAAATCACCGCTTAATAAACTATTGGAGCATCTGCTGCGCTTTCTGGAGAAACGAGATCCACATCAGTTCTTTGCGTGGCCCGTCACTGATGACATTGCGCCCGGCTACTCGTCAACCATAAGCAAACCCATGGATTTCCTAACCATGCGCCAAAAGATCGATGATCACGAATATGCAACACTCGGTGAATTCAGTGATGATTTCAAGCTCATATGCGAGAATGCCATGCGCTACAATCGCGTGGACACGGTTTACCACAAAGCAGCCAAGAGGCTGCTGCAGATTGGCATGAAGCAGCTGCAGCCGGAGAATCTGATGCGCACCTTGAAACCTCTTTCCGGCTACATACGCGAGCTGACCGCCAAGGAGTTGGGCTTCGAGCTGAGCTCCACTGAGCTGGCTGGTTACGATGTTCATGATTCGGCCGATGAGGGCGCCTTGACGGGTGCCGAGGAGCCAACGCCGGCACAGCTGGAGGAGGAGGAGCGCAAGCGAGCCTTGCGCTTGGAGAATGCCCCGAAAACACACTTTGAGCCGTATGTGGATGATCTGACCAGCGAGGAGATACTGGCTCAGGTTCAGGGCGCCGCACAGCAGGCCAAGCAACGGGTCAGCGCCAAGCAGCGAGCCCATAAAATGGGATTTCTTCGGCAGCACAAGGATGGCAGCACCACACTGAATCTGCTCATTCGCGATGAGAACGAGGGGCCCGAAAAGGTGGTCACCATTGGCGATTTGGTGGGTAAACTGCCGTCGGGCAGTGGTCAGATCCATGGCATACACACGGATCAGCGCAATTCGGTCAAGACCGTCAAGCCGATGAATTATGGACCATTTGCCAGCTTTGCGCCCACCTTTGATTCGCGCTTCTCCACGCTGAGCGCCGAGGAGACACAGCTGGTGCTGCACACGTACGGCGATGCCTCCAGTGCGGAGTATGCCGAGAGCATACTGCAGTTTACCAAGGATTCCAGCTATGGCACCACAATTGCCAACGGCCTTTTGGATATACTCACCAATGGTGAGCATAGCAAGTCGCTGGACGAGCTCTACAACATGCAACTGCAGAGCTACGAACGGCGGGAAATTGAGAAATGTTTCACCAATCCGCAGCAACAGCGGCAAAGCGAACCGTCCACCACCAACGAGACGAGCGAACAAATTGAGCTGGAGTATGAGAAATATAAGAATACGCGACTGGACTTTAAGCGTTTGCGCTCACTGAAGGAACTGGGCATTGACACTGGTTTCCTCGATGACATGGAAACGGACATGAAGAACTTTGAGTTGTCGCGTCGCATGCAGGAACATCTGAGCAATAACCTGACGCTTATCGAGAAACTGCGGCTCATACAAAACGAACGCTTGTCCCAGCCGTTGCCAGCGCATTTGGCGCTGGTGCCGCAGGCCGGCCAGGAGGAGACCCAAACGGCCCAGCAGCTGACGCAGCAGTTGAGCGACCTGGCCAAGAAGCTGCCGCCCGCGGCCATTGCCGATCAATACGCCTTGCGCAAGGCCATGGGCATGTCCTATGGTAGGTTGTCATTTCATCAAAAAATATTACTCAGAATTCGAAAATTCGGACAAAAAAATTAGGAATCCAAATTAGGAATCGAATAATTAGAAGTCCAAAATTACGAATCCGAAATTAAAAAGACAAAAATTGAGAAGACAAATTGGAAAATCAAAAATTTAGAAAAAAAATTAGGAAAACATTAAATTTAAAATATTTTTTAATACATTTTTTAAATATTGGCTTTTTCCTGTAAGCAAAAAGATTTATCGAACCATTTATTTGAAAATCAGGACTTCTATTGCGATATTTATTCGAACCATTTATTTCAAAATCTACATGTTTTGCCCATATTTTTCAGTGTTGATAGAAATGCAATATTTTGATCATCAGCTTCTTGACTTTTTCTCTGGCTTTTTCTTTTGATAATTTAGCATTTTTTTAAATTCAAAAGAATTTAACCAATGACAGGAATACCAAAGATACTTTTCCCAATTTTTGTTTCCTAATTTTTTAACTCTGCATATTTTTCTTAGTTGAAATTCCTAATTTATGATTCCGATTTTTTTCTTCCCAATTTTGATTTCCTAAAATTGTATTTCTTGTTTTTTTTCTTTTGTTTTTTCAATTCCTTAACAAAGTTTCGGAATTCTTATGAGGTATAATTGTATATTAATCAGGGATCGTAAAGATTATTATTTTGTAATCAAAAAATTGAAAAAAAACAAGAATTATTGGCTGATTTTTATAAAAAAAAAAATTATTTTTGATTAAAATGATTAAAATTAAAAACAATTATTATTTTTATAAAAATTGACAACTCTTATTTGTCAATTTTTATTATAAAATATATACATATACACATTTGTACATACATATTATATATTAACTGAAAGGTATTAATGCGTAGATCATATATATTATATAATTTTGTTACATTATATATTAATAAATTCCATGTCATTTCAGGGATTTGCTACTGACCTGAGCTGCTGCAACAGCCCGTGTCGCTGCCGCAACTTCAACCAGTTCCAGTTGCCAGCTCCCATGTGCCCATGGACATTGATGAGCCAGATGTGCATGCTGGCGGTGATCTGGAGAACGAACTGCGCGAGTTTCTGGAAAGCGGCTCGGGAATGCACAACTCGAATCCCGTCGATGACAACAACATCGTGGCCCAGCTGCTACTCAACTAGATTCAACAAGTTGCTTGCACCATGTGAATAATGTGAAGAAACAGAAACAATTTTAACTACTCTAAATTATTTTCATATAACAAAATCACCATGGCATTCTCAATAAAAAAAAGAATCCTTATCTAAGTAAAACAAATCTTCTTTTCAAAATAATTGTTTTAAATATTCTTTTTATGTTCAAGTAACTTTTCTGTTTGCTTGAGTAGAAAGGTAAAAAAGCAGAGAAGCATACAAATTAAAATAAAATGCTAGGACTTTAAGAAATTAAATCAGTTTACAATTTTAAACGGTCTAGTTAATATTTTTGAATGAATGGGGAGTATGAACAAAAGAGAAAATGCTTTGCATTAAAAGTATTTGAATTTATTAAAACGTGATTCACTCAAATAAAGAATTAACGCATTTGCTAAAATATTTTCTCTCAAATCGTATATTTTAGTGATGTTGATTCTTTAATTTAATTCAGCTGTTTAAGGCAGGGATCGCAACTCTTATAATTTGTATGTCTAAACATTATGAATTAAAAATTATTTATGGAATTACTCTGTTTGCCTGGAATTTCTTCCGGAAAAAAATGTCTTTTACACACTAAAAATAAAACTACATTCATAAAATTAAAATTGGTTAAATGGTTTTTTATTTGTACTTATCAATACAATTTCACTTGTTTTTCTTTATTAATTTTTAAGTACATATTTTACAAAATGTTGCAAAATTTAATTTCATTAACTACTGGGCATTAATCTTAGTGATTTAATCATTTCAAGGCAAATTCTTAAGAGGTTGATTTTCTTTTATTTTTAAATTTTAAGTACGATTTTTGAGTTTTTCCAAATGGACGCATTATCGGATTTTCCTTTTTTTTTTACATGTTGTAAACTTGCATAGAAAAATAAACTTGGCAGGTAAATTCAATACATTAATATAGTTGACACATACATACAAAGTAGACAACATACATATACATAAGTACGTAAGACGATACAAAAAACCTAGATAAGTACATATATAAATTTACATTCTCATAAGTACGTTTAGTTAATGTACTAAAAACCTGTGAGCGCATTAAATTGAACTTTTCGGCTTAAGCTAATGAACATTTTTATGGTATTTACTAATTGCACACCCAAGACAAACAATGTTTGGGGTAATTTGTTGTTATTGTTTTCTTTTTTATCTTTTGCTATTGTTGAGGTAGAACATTTTAACGATTGATTGTTTTAAAGCTATCGTTAAATTGTTGCCTAATTAGTTATAGTTCTAGTTTGTTTTTATTAGTATTGTTTCTGTTTGTTTGTTTTTGTTGTTTTCTAGATGAGTTTCATTATTGTTTGGTATTTTAATAATGGTTAGTCAGTATACTAAACAAGATTGGCATCCTTGGCCATGCTATAGAAGGCCGACTTGGGATTATCCAGCAATTCGGTGGGTGAAGCAAACTCCGTGATCTGTCCCTTGTCCAGCACAATAACCTTGTCCGAGTCCAAAATTGTATTCAAACGATGGGCAATTGTTAACACGGTGCATTCCTTGAACTCGCTGCGAATTGTTTTCTGCAAAAAAAAAACAAATGAATAAATTTATTACTCGTAATTAATAAAGGGTTGGAAATTTAACAAATTTAAATTTAATTAAATTTATTTAAACTTATTATTAAATTTAAAATGTTTGTTTTTTGACCTTTCTTATTTGTAGAAGTAAGTTTTAGTTAACTTAAGGTCTAGTTATGTCTATAAGAAACTATTAAATTTATTATCTCTAAAAGCAAATGATATCATATAAAAACTTCTAAATGAGGTATTTAAACAATGACAAAACTCAACTCCAAAAAACTTGATAAATTAACCCTTTGTATTAACCCCTTGTATGTTTTCCGATTTCAGAGCAGTTATTTTGTTTTTAATAAAAAATGTTAATAAAGAAATAAAATTCTTATTAGTTTTTTAAATTTCTTGTTAAAAATTTTTTCTTTTTAAGAAAAATTGTTTCTTGGCATTTCTTGATCCAAAACAGTTGTAGTGTTAAGTTTTCAAATTAATAAATGAAGTAATTTATTTTTCCCAAATGAATAAAAAAAAGTTAATAATGAATTTTGCAACATGAAATTTATGGGCTGTTCAATTTAAAAAAATCACATAGTTGTGGGAAAAGCAATTATATAGTGTGAATAACATATTCATATAAAATCAAGTCATAAGAATTAAATAATATGTATGTTTCAGATACACATTATTTATTATTTATATTAAATACTAAATAAAAGGGTAAAGTTTTGCAATCAGATGTTTCGGGAGTTGAATATAAGCTTTTATTTACTATATGGACACCTCATTATAAGTAGGATTCCTTTATGATCAGTATTAATCTCGACTAGCTGAAAGTCTTAACTAACCTGTATCAGATCATCGGTTTCCAAATCCACAGCCGCCGTGGCTTCATCCAGCACGAGAACCTTGGTCTTGCGCAGCAGAGCACGCGCCAGGCAAACCAATTGACGTTGGCCCACAGAGAGATTTTCACCGCCCTCGGAGATTTCGTGATTCAGGCCGGCATTGAGAGTCTTGGCAAATGCCTTCAAATGTGACAGCTCCAATGCCTTCCAAATTTCATCGTCGGTTTTCACATTGAATGGATCGAGATTGGAGCGCAGCGATCCAGAGAACAGCACGGGATCCTGTGGGATGATGGTCAGACGGGAGCGCAGCATGTGCAGACCCATCGTGGCAATGTCCACGCCATCAATGATGATTTTACCTCCAGCAGACTCGATGATTCTGAAAGTGAATAGTAGTTATTAACAAAAAATGTAAATTTTCTAAATAAATACAATTTTGTAAAAGAGAATATCGAGGGTTAAATTCAGTGCAAAATGTATATTCCGCATTTTACATTTTGACAAAGTTATGTGATTTCAAAGTTTTAGAAAAATTGTCAAGAAAAAAATGAAATTTTCCAAATGAAATTTTAAATAAATAAAAACAAATTAAGTTGCAAAACAATGAAAAAATTAAGTTTTGTTAAATTTATGGAGGTTTAAAGTTTTAAAAAAATGTCAAGTATGTAAAAAGTGGACAATTTTGGAAAAATTGTCAAGAGATGGAAAAAGTGGAAAATTTTGGAACAAAATTAAATTTTTCAAATCAATTCAATGTTGATGTAGTGAATTTATAAATCCAACAGTGGAAAAAGACATCAGTTAAGTTTTGACAGAGTTATAAGAGTTCAAAAACTAATGTAATCGATAATTTTTAAAAAAGTAAAAGTATTTGCACTAAAGTAATATAATTTATAAGTTGACTAATTAAATTATCCAAATCATAATAAAAAATGCATTTCTTTTGAAAATTAGTTAAGTTTAAAAAGAAGTTATGAAATTTATATGGTCGGCACAAGCGTTTACTTTTGAATTTGGCAACTCAGGAAGAACTAATCCTCTGCTAATCAAATATATCAAGTGTGGTTGGTCTTACCTGAACAGGGCCAGCGTTAAACTTGACTTGCCGGCGCCCGTGCGTCCCACGATGCCGACCTTTTCACCGCCGGTGATGTTGAAGCTGACGCCGCGCAGCACCAGGTCCAGACCCTCGCGATATCGCACCTGGAAATCTTTGAACTCGACGCGACCATCCTCTGGCCAGTTCTTGGGCTTCTTTTGGTCCTCCTCGAGTTCCCAGTCAGCTTCCTGTTTCGTCTCGCCGTACTCCTTGATACGCTCCACGGACACAATGTTCGTCTCAATGTCCGAGGACATGCGCACCAGCCAGTTGAGAGTTTGGGTCACCTGCAGCGCATAGCTGACGGATAGACCCACCAAACCCGGATTCGTTTGGCCGCCGAGCACCGCAAAGAGCGAGGCAAACAGAATGATCAGATTGCCCACCATCTCCAGGCGAATGGCGAGCCAGCGATTGGCAATCAGGGATGGATACTTGCACACCTGATTCTTGTCCACCTTGGTGTCCGACTCCTCAATGAAGCTGTGGATTAAAACAAATCAAAATTAGATATGACAAAAAAAACTTAAAAATAATACAAACAATATAAAAAATAATAATAATATAAATTAATAAAATTAATCAATTTTTAATAAATTCTTGATATTTTTTCTATAATTTTATTTTCAATTTTAATTAAATATATCGAAATTGAATATTTTTCCGATTAAAAATTTTAATTTAGTTATTATTTCGTACTATTTAATATAATTAAAATCAAAAATAGGAAAAGAGCAAACAAACATATTCAGGCATGCCACAGAAATCTCTTTCACTTGACTTTCACGTCGATTTCATTTCTCCGTGCCCCAGTCCAATCACCTGAACAATTTTGAGTGAGATGAAATCATCGCTCAATTCACTGGCGTCCGATGCCATGAGAAGAATGTCACATTTTTTGTCCGAATTTTTGAATTTAGAGTTGTCGAGTTACTTTTATTGTTTGCCGCGCCAAGAACTTTTAAATTTTTTTAAGCTATACAATATCAATTATTATATAAATAAATAGAATTATATAAATTAAATAAGAATTGAAATGAAAATTTGATATTCTGCAATGATAAACTTTAAAAAGTTGCTAAACAAACCCTTGGGAAATTTAATCTGAGACGGGGCCAACCCTAGCAGCCTAGTACGAAAAGGTTGATGAACATGCTAAAAAACCTAAATCACACGACTTTCTGTGGCACGGAGAAATTTTCGAAGTGGAATTGCTTTTCTCTGAAATCGCTTTTACTAGTGATTTCTGTGGCATGCCTGATTAAGCTAAAACAGTTAACGAATTTTAAAATAAAAATATATACAGTGGCTCACAGCTTATTATTATTTTATTTAAACAACTCTAATAGTTTGCAGTCACTACTAAAATTGTTTAGAGAAACTTTTTTTATCAAAACATTTTTTTTTAAATCGATGATATAAGTTGATTTTTACAAAAACTCAACAATTTTCAAGTAATTTTCCAAACTTTCAAATCATGAGTTGATAAAATATTAGATTTCTGTAAATACTTTTGATTAGGTTTTTATTCTAGTTTTTTGTAATTGAAGCTTTTGAACAAAGTTGCTTTTTGTGCTGGTTGAAATAAGCTGTGAGCCACTGTTTATACACTACTGGCCAAAATAATAAGTACACTCTATTATTACTATACAACCTATTGTAAGTCAAAATTACGAATAAGTAAGTATAGTAAAAAAAGAGTGTACTTATTATTTTGGCCAGTAGTGTATATGTTATTCTGTTTTCTATCTGTAAGATTTTTCCATTCACCCATTTCATTTGTGCAATTTGATTAAAGTGTTTTTATTGGATAAACGTCAGTTGTTTTATTTATGCGATCACTTTCTTAAATGCAAGTGATTCTACTTACCGATCCTCAACAGTGTAGGCCCGTATCGTTGAGACTCCGGTGACAGTTTCGCCGAAATGCGAATAGATTGGCGAACGGGAGACGGACTCCAGGCGCATCAGCTGACGTGAGGTGGCCACGTAGAAGCGTTGGGCAAAGTAATAGACGAACCCAATGGGCACAATGACAGTCAGGAAAATGGGCGTCGATATGCTAATAACCACAATTGTGGCGAAAACCTAACCAAAACATAAATATTATTAAAATATTTCCAAAAACAATATATCGGAATTTAAAAGGTGCACTGAAGTGAGGAGTTAGTTGAAAAAACAATGAGAGGAAATTGTTTTGTTTAATATGTGATTTATAATTATATTTGATTTGATTGAATTCAATTTGAATGCAACGCTTAACTTGATTTGAGTCAATTGTAAACTATCGAACAGTGTTATCGATAATTAGTAAACAGAGAGAAATGAGGAACAGCCCTGTTCTAATTTGCAGGCGAGTGGAATGCTGGAATGAAACAGAGAACATGTTACCTCAAAGGTCAACCACACGCACTCATTGATAACTATCATCAGATCTTCATCAACTATTCCAATATCTTTTGAGAATCGAGAGATAATGCGCCCCAACGGGGTGGTATCAAAGAAACCCATCGGAGCACCGATCACACGCTGCAAAAGCAACAGGTGCAACAGCCGGGCAGCCTGAAGGCCTCCAAGAGTGGGTATCAAGTTAATCAGGAATGCGAATATACCTGGTGATTAGCAATGGGAAGATTAAAAATAAAGAGACGTCAAGGAAATCCAAAAGACGTCACAGGTGCAATTGAAATTAAGGATTATTCACAGTCGTAATAAGTAAAATGTGATCTAAGATGTTCTATTGCAACGGTGGGCACGAAATCTGAATTCGAGAGCTCAACAGTAGGCAAAAAAAGTAGTTGGGAGCAGTCGCTGCTCCCAGAGCCACTGCGTGCCCACCGCTGTTCTATTGCTTAACATTTGAAAAATACTCTTTTCTATATATTCTTTATATATTTTTCTAAATAAAAACTTTAATATAATTATTATTTCATAATTTAAGTTGATCAAAAAAAAATACAAGCTAAAATGTATATGTATGTTTCTTAATTGAAAATAAAAATGCATCGTACATTTATTCATATTTTGTGATCAGACATGACAAAGGTGCACTTTAAATGGTGTTTAATCACAGTAAAGATATGAATAAGTAGAAGTGTGGTGCAATCTATGACATTCATAAAAAGTACTGTTAAAACTTTGATTACTAAACGAAAATCGTCTTAGAAAGTTAAAAA
>JBAMBL010001467.1:0-21157 GCA_037043405.1 Drosophila subquinaria
GGTACATCAAACAGGATAAGTTGATAAATTGGTTGATATTAATAAAATGTATAACATCATTACTAAATTATATACATAGATGTGAAATGTTACAGATATACAGTCGAACTTCCCTAACTCGAATCACCATTATCCACGAAAAAAGTTCGAGTTAGGGAGACTTCGAGCTAGGGAATTTTTTTTTTTTAGTTTTTTAAATGAAACTACAATTTCATTCATTCATAAATACAGTCGAACTTCCCTAACTCGAATCACCATTATCCACGAAAAAAGTTCGAGTTAGGGAGACTTCGAGTTAGGGAAGTAGAATTGTATGAATTTGCCTAGTATTGCCACTCGATTTTGTTCGAGTTTGAGAGACTTCGAGTTAGGGAAGTTCGAGTTAGGGAAGTTCGACTGTATATTTTAATTTCTTTATTAAAAATCATTTTACAAGCAGCACAACAATTCTCCACATATTTAGCCCTGGCCTGTTGCCCATTTCCAGATTTTAGATAAGGCTCCTACTGATGTGGACACGGCAGACGATGTGGAATCTCCGCTTTGGGTTGAAGCCTTGCCTGTTGTCCATTGCCAGGCTTTTGAAATCGCACCCAGTGATGATTTAGAAATGGTGCTAATGGTCGAAGAAGTTGTAGATTCTGCAGCTGCGGATCCAGTTACCCACTTCCAAGCTTTTGATATTCCACTTATGGATGAGGCGACCACGGAGCTAACTGAAGTCGTGTCCGACGATTTCGCCACTTGTGATGGCAACTTTCCTGCGGTCCACTGCCAAGCTGCTCCTGCCGATCCCGCTGTCCACTTCAAGGCTTTTGAACAGGCCCCCAAAGTGGAGCTTGAAACTGAACTGACGGTTGAGGCTATCGATGTGGAGGATTGTCCATCTCCGGTAGGTGAAGATATCTTTCCAAGTGTCCAGTTCCATGCTGCTCCTGCCGATCCCGCTGTCCATTTCAAGGCTTTTGAACAGGCCCCCAATGTGGAGCTTGAAACTGAACTGACGGTTGAGGCTATCGATGTGGAGGATTGTCCATCTTCGCTAGGTGAAGATATCTTGCCAAGGGTCCAGTTCCAAGCTGCTCCTGCCGATCCCGTTGTCCATTTCAAGGCTTTTGAACAGGCCCCCAGAGTGGAGCTTGAAACTGCACTGATGGTTGAAGCTGTCGATGTGGAGGATTGTCCACCTCCGTTTTCAGATGATAACTTGTCTACGGTCCACTGCCAAACTGCTTCTGTTGATCCTGATGTGAATCTCCAGGCATTGATCAGAAAGGGTAAACTAGTGGTGTCATCTGGGCTGCCTTTAGACACAAACGACGGCGCCTTTGCAATCGATGATGAGTCAATAGTCTGAGTACCTTGTGTTACCATCACTTTGCCCGGTTGAAACCATTTGTATGCCGCGAAGCCCAGTAAAAGTGACCCTATAACGAGACCGACGATTGTTAAGCTGCCCGATCGAATCCATCCATTGCTTTCGCCTTTATCATAGCTAGCACGCAATTGTGGATCAGATAGAATAACGTATGCCTTAAGAATTTCTGCGGACTGCCTCCTAATTTCTGGATTTCCACTGTCCGGACTAAACTTTTCTGTTAATTTTATATACGCTCTTTTAATATCACTTTTCGTGGCATTCTTCCTCAAACCCAGAATTTCATATAAATCGCTGTTCTTCCCACAACTTCTTCCATTTTGATAGGTGTAATGAAAATCGAAATTTGAATACTGATCTTCACCATGGTTTCTGTAATTGTTTCGATTCTGGCTGCGACTATTCTCTTGGTAATGACTATAGTCTCGATTTTGATAGTTGCTCCAATCATTTTTATTATGCCTTCGGTCATTGTTGCTTTGATCTTCTTGGCGGCGGCTGTGATCGTCCTTATACCTCCCCTGATTACTTGAAGAAGAGCTTTGATTATGATTGTTGCTCGTAGATCCACGATCGTTCTTAGGTTTGGCCTTTTCCTTCTGATCTTTGCTGCTCTCATTGCTCCGATCACTATTATTGTACTTTCGGTCATTGTTGCTGCGATCTTCTTGACGGTGGCTGTGATCGTCCTTATAACTCCCCTGATTACTTGAAGAAGAGCTTTGATTATGATTGTTGCTCGTAGATCCATGATCGTTTTTAGGTTTGGCCTTTTCCTTCTGATCTTCGCTCTCCTGTGACTGATGGTGGGAGCTTTTTTGTTGATTTTTACTCTCCCGGTTGGTTCTTTCCTGTTGCTTGTTTTCCTTTTGACGACTACTACTGTTCCCTCGAAGATAATCTCGATAATCTCGATCGTACTTGATGCGCTGCGAGGGGTCCGATAACACTTCATACGCTTTGTTTAACGCCTTACAAAAATCCAGCTGCTGTTTAGTTTGCTTTGAGTTTTTGTCTGGATGATGGACTCTTATTAGGCGCCGATAAGATTTTTTAATGTCAGCATTCGATGCTTCTTGATCCACACCCAAAGCTGCATAGTGATCAATAAATGCCATAGTGAATGATTTGATTTTAATCTTCGAATACTAAATTAACACTTTTAGTTTCACTCGGATTTGTCTGTGAATTCCCAAATTAATTTGTGAATTAATGTAGACATAGATCGATAAGAAACACAGCTGAGTAATCGATAGGTGGAGCCATGGTGGAATTTCTACAAGGTGACGTATTACGATCAGTGCCGCCAACTATCGATTAGTAAAACATGAAAGGCGAGCCCAATAAATTAATAATATGCGGTTTTGAAGCTGGTCCAGCTTAACAGCGGTCAACCTTATGGAAAAGTAATGCGCGTTGTGGTATGAGCTCGAAGCCGTACTGGCCACGACGTATGGTGGTTGTAATCGATTTTCGAATGCGAATTTCCGCCACTGGGTAGCTCGTTCGAGTCCTTTTATAGGTCGGTAGTTCGTTCGAGTCGTTTGAGTCGTTCAATAGTTCGTTTGAGTCGTTCGAGTCCAGTGATGTCATTTCCGCTTTTTTCCCGTCAGATTTGGATTTTTTTGAAGTATGTTTGCGGGAAAAATTTGAAAACAGCGGGCAGCGGGAATTCTAGATTTTTTAGCAAATTTAAACAGCTTTTTTTAATTTGTGCTTTTAGTCAATTTTGAGAACTGTTTTAATTGAGTTTGACGGTTGAAATATTAAAAATGTATGATCTGGAATGAAGTTTTGAATTACCGAGATTCTGGCGGAAACTGCCGGTTTAATGAATTGGCTTTAGTTGCTCTGCAAATGCTATCATTGCCTTGGTCGAATGCCGAAGTCGAGCGGGTTTTTAGCCAAGTGAATTTGGTAAAAACCAAAATTCGAAATAGAATAAAGGTTGATACGTTAATCGCGATTTTAAGTATAAGGTTCATATATAAATTTATTTTTAAATTCGATGTTAATTAACTTTAAATTGTAGGTATGGACTGCGTCGACAAAATAAGTGCTGTTTTTATTACCAATTACCCCCCAGCTGCCTAACCAAAATAGTACAGCGAGACTTTTATCCAGACGATGATGAAGAAAATATTGAAGATAGATTATGTAAACTCTAATTTTCGATTAATGTTAACATTTGTATATTTTAAGTGAATTTCTGTTTTTGTTATACAGTCGAACTTCCCTAACTCGAATCACCATTTTCCGAGAAAAAAGTTCGAGTTAGGGAGACTTCGAGTTAGGGAATATTTTTTTTTTAATTTTTTAAATGAAAAGTGCAATCTCTTCTTGTTATTTCCAACAAATAAAATTCCAGTATGTTCAAGACCTGTCGATATTCTCAAAAATCGGTTTTATCGTTCTCTTGCTGTATCCAGAAGAAGTTCCCGATTCAAATGACATAATTTATTTTCCATTTTTTAATATTATATTGAAAACTGTTTTAAATTTCTCAACAAATAAGTTTAAAGATTTCTTAAAGCGATAAACATTTTAATACACGTGCTGGTGCAATGGTAAATAATCTTGCGTTGATGAGCTGACAAAGTAGTAAATTACGAACATCTTTCCTAAAGCAATTTCACAAGCTTAAGTAGCTTTTGATGCAAAATTCTATCATATTCCATCAAAATATGGTAATGTACATCAATAATAAGTATCCAAACGAGCCGGTAACAAAAGCATAAAATAGAAACGAAAAAAAATTCAAACTTTTTTGGGAATTTTCCCGAAAAATTCGACTTACAGAAGTACGGGCCAATATTTTTGTTCGAGTTAAGGAGAAATTCGAGTTAGGGAAGTTCGAGTTAGGGAAGTAGAATTGTATGAAATTTGCTTAGTAAACGCTATTGCCACTTGATTTTGTTCGAGTTAGAGAAAATTCGAGTTAGGGAAGTTCGACTGTATATGAAAATAAGTCTTTATTAATGAAAAACAAACAACAAATTATTTTATAAAAAACAGCTTTTTTCTTGACCTTTTTCCCCGGGATTCCGCTTTTTTTAGCTTTTTTTTTTCGTTGATCCAGCTTTTTCTGCTCAGAAAAAAATGACATCACTGTTCGAGTCCCATTCTCGTTCAATAGTTCGTTCGAGTCGTTTGAGTTGCTCAATAGTTCGTTCGAATCCCATTATCGCTCGTTATATTTAAAAATAGTATTGAAAATAAAAGCCAATTTGTGATTTTAAAAATAAAAACAATAAAATTCTTACTTTATTCCAATTAGTCTGAGTATTAATCTTCTCCGAAGATAATATAAATAAAAATCAAAAAAAAATTGGTTCAAGCAAAATGGTAACATTTGTGTTTTGACTAAAATATCAGTCCAAGTCTGCCTGCCAACGAGAAAAAGTAATAGAAATTAGCATACAGGCTAGCAAAGTATAATGAAAAGCTTACCTATTACTATTATTAATTTTTTTTTATGTTTTTTATTTTTGTTAATCAATTGTTTTTTCACCTGGATTTCAAAAAATAAAAATTCGAATTTATTTTTTATTTTTATTTAATGTTTAAATTTATAAATTGGTGGTGTGGGCGTATGGGCGTAAAACCATGCCCAATTTTTTCACAATAGTTTTATAATAATGTTATGAGCTTACAGTTTAAATTATGGATCTGTACGACCCGTATAACTATTTTTGTCGCATGTCTCCATACAAGTCCGACCACTGTGAGCTGTGAACAGCTGACTGCGAAATCTAAACCAAATCTAAGACGCTTACCGGAATCCTGTTAATGTCAAAAATGCGAACGTCGTGAGTGATTACGCATTCTGGTTATAATTTTATCAGATATGGGAAACACGTCACCAGTAATAGAATTTCACCTTATGTAATAGTTTCACCATGGGCTGAATCCAAACAAAATTATTATAATATTTTAATTTCTTTATTAAAAATCATTTTATGAGGAGCATAACAATTCTCCAAATATTTAGCCCTGGCCTGTTGCCCATTTCCAGATTTTAGATAAGGCTCCTACTGATGTGGACACTGCAGACGAAGTGGAATCTCCGCTTTGGGTTGAAGCCTTGCCTGTTGTCCATTGCCAGGCTTTTGAAATCGCACCCAGTGATGATTTAGAAATGGTGCTAATGGTCGAAGATGTTGTAGATTCTGCAGCTGCGGATCCAGTTACCCACTTCCAAGCTTTTGTTATTTCACTTACGAATGAGGCGACCACGGAGCTAACTGAAGTCGTATCCGACGATTCCGCCACTTGTGATGACAACTTTCCTGCGGTCCACTGCCAAGCTGCTCCTGCCGATCCCGCTGTCCACTTCAAGGCTTTTGAACAGGCCCCCAAAGTGGAGCTTGAAACTGAACTGACGGTTGAGGCTATCGATGTGGAGGATTGTCCATCTCCGCTAGGTGAAGATATCTTGCCAAGGGTCCAGTTCCAAGCTGCTCCTGCCGATCCCGCTGTCCATTTCAAGGCTTTTGAACAGGCCCCCAAAGTGGAGCTTGAAACTGAACTGACGGTTGAAGCTATCGATGTGGAGGATTGTCCATCTCCGGTAGGTGAAGATATCTTGCCAAGGGTCCAGTTCCAAGCTGCTCCTGCCGATCCCGCTGTCCATTTCAAGGCTTTTGAACAGGCCCCCAATGTGGAGCTTGAAACTGAACTGACGGTTGAGGCTATCGATGTGGAGGATTGTCCATCTCCGCTAGGTGAAGATATCTTGCCAAGGGTCCAGTTCCAAGCTGCTCCTGCCGATCCCGCTGTCCACTTCAAGGCTTTTGAACAGGCCCCCAAAGTGGAGCTTGAAACTGAACTGACGGTTGAAGCTATCGATGTGGAGGATTGTCCATCTCCGCTAGGTGAAGATATCTTGCCAAGGGTCCAGTTCCAAGCTGCTCCTGCCGATCCCGCTGTCCATTTCAAGGCTTTTGAACAGGCCCCCAAAGTGGAGCTTGAAACTGAACTGACGGTTGAAGCTATCGATGTGGAGGATTGTCCATCTCCGCTAGGTGAAGATATCTTGCCAAGGGTCCAGTTCCAAGCTGTTCCTGCCGATCCCGCTGTCCATTTCAAGGCTTTTGAACAGGCTTCCAGAGTGGAGCTTGAAACTGAACTGACGGCTGAGGCTATCGATGTGGAGGATTGTTTACCTCCGTTTTCAGACGTCAACTTGTCTACGGTCCACTGCCAAACTGCTTCTGTTGATCTTGATGTCCACGTCCAGGCATTTGTCAGGTAGCTTAAGCTCGTGGTGTCAACTGTGTTGCCTTTAGGCACAAGCGATGGCAACGGCGCCTCTGCAGTCGATGGCGAGCCAATGGTCTGGGTACTTTGTGTTACCATCAAGTCTGCGCCCATCAGTCCGACCGTGTGTAATGCTCTCTTATTTAAAGCTCTGCCCAGTTGAAACGATTTGTATGCCGCGAAGCCCAGTAAAAGGGATCCTCCAACGAGACAGACGATCCTCAGGCGGCTCGATGGAATCCATCTTGTACGATTGGTGGGTATCAGCATCGTTTCTGAAGGCTCTGCTGGCTGTTGCTCCGGGGCATCGTCTCCCATGCCACATAAGGATAAATATGCATTAACAATAAGCTTAAATTGCTTTTCATTCTTAAGATAACAATTCGCCAGAAGCTCACGGTAAGCGTCGGTAATGTCTTCTTTTGTGGCACTTCTCTTAACGCCAAGAATATCGTATGGGTTGTGGCTGACCATGGCGGCGGCAGATTTGCCTATTTGATGTGATTTACAAATACTGAAACCGGTTGCAAAGAGATTTTCAGCAACAGCTGCTATTGTATAGAAAAGTTGATTTTTATAAAAATATCGATATTTTTAGTTTGGTATTTTAAGTAATTGGTATCTTAATTCGTGCTCCGGTTATCGTAATTTGAACACGTAATTTAACTTTGCAGATTATGTACATCGTATTGCAAAAGTAAACCATTTTAAATGATTTAATAATTCTTTCACAATTATTTTACGCTATCAGTGGATACATTTATCTTGTGCTAATACTTAAAATAACTGTTTAATGAACCCATCTCAAAGTGTACAATATTAAAGTTTAAAAAGAAAACACTGATGTCTGGTGTGTGCGGCAAAATTATCGGCTAAGTGCGATATGGACAAACGATTCATATCGATAGCGAAAAGCTGTAAGAATAGGAGACACGTGTCACGACAACAAAAATAGACAACATTTTGAAAGCTGCAAAAAATGTTCATCACAATAAAACAATTATTTATTTACAAAATTAGACAAAATACATAACATTAAGTCTAAGACATTAGGGGGTGCTTAGAGAACAATAAAACAATTGTTTTGATGTGCTAAATGCTTTTATTATGACTTCATACCTACATACATATGTATGTGGGCATTTACTGAGTTTACAATTTAAGCATTATGTTCTGCCTCGTTATTTTCATCTTGCAAATATTCACGTAATTTGTTGGTCATTACCAGAATTGCACCACCAATAATTGCAGCACCTGCAAGTCCGTAGGCAAATGACATAATGTCTGAATCCCTTCTGGAACTCTCCGCCATCATTGAAAACGCTCGGGAAGTATCTCTCTGTGGATTGTGAGTACCTCCGGAAATATTTGCAAACGCATCAAATAAGCTAGAAAGGTTTTCAAAGACACGCTCGTTGGAATTAATATTGCTCCTGCGTAGGCGTCGTCGATTCCTATTGTAATTATAATTGTCCATTTTAGATGTCAATCGACACTTTCTTCGCTGTGTTACTCTTTGTACTGACAAAAATCCGATCCGCGTGCACCTTTTTGTCTGGAGATTAATGTGAAATGTAGTGTTGGGTTGCTCATGAGTGAGTGAATAAAAAAGAGTTGCTCCCTGAAGTGAGCAAGTGAACATGTTCCTTCCAAATTGCTCTTTTTTGCTCAGTTGCTCAGTCTTGTTCAGTTGCTCTGCTTTGCTCACTATCGCCCAAATCTTCTTATTCTTTATTTCCTTTGCGCTCTGAACTCTGTTACGGCACTTTGCGTATATACGTTTGGAGAAAAGTATAAAGAAGTGAAGGGAAATAAATACTTTCATTATTTTATTTTTTAATTTGGTTGTTTGTTATGAAGGGAATATATTATCATTATTTTATTTTTAATTTTGTTACTTTAGTTTTATGTACATGTATATTAAACATAATAAAGTGATGAATCCGATTTAAATTGAAATGTATGAAATGTATAACGTATGAAATTTTTGATTTGTTGAGTGAGGGACTTAGAGCAGTGAGCACTGAGCTTCTGAACAAGTGAGTGACTGAGCAACTGAACAAGTGAGTAACTGAGCAACTGAGCAAGTGAGCAATCTGAACAAGTGAGCAAGTGAGCGATCTGAGTGAGTTGACTCACCTAAAAAACAAAGAACAAGTGAACATGTTCACCCAAAAGAGCAATGTTTACCCAACACTAGTGAAATGGGGAAAGTACCGGAAATTCCAATAACAGCTGATAGATAGATAGCAAAAAATTACTATATGCATATATATCGATAGCGATAACAATCAAACAGCTGATGGGCGATGAAATAAATCAATTCTATTTAGGTTAACAATTTATTAACTTACAACATTAAAAGCGTATAAATTCGAAAAGAGTTGATGTCAATTAATCTGAAGACGAATCCTCCTCGAGTTGAGCGTCCTTTTTCTTCGTAAAGAATTGGAACGTCTTGAATGCAGCAAACGCGAATAAAACAGTTCCACCAACGGCCACCATGAACGGCATCATGTCGGACGAGGCTTGTGCGTAGTTGGGTTGCTCGCTGCCGTACTTTAGACCCTCCTCGCCATAGTTGTCGTAGATCTCGCGTTTCTCCTTGTTCGACAGTATCTCGAACGCAGCGACGACCTCCTGGAAATGCTCCGCTGCTTGGGGGTGGTCGTTCTTGTCTGGATGGTACTTGAGGGCCATTCGCTTATAGGCTTTCTTGATTTCCTCATCGTTTGCTGTCCTACTTATGCCCAGGATCTGATAATAGTTTTTGCCCATTGTTGTGATTGTTATAAATTCACTTGGTATCAACTAAATCGTTTGGACTGCCGGACTTTTATTATATTAGAATGCGTTGATTGATATTCGAGCTACTAGTCAAGTTATCAAGTTCCACTTATTTATTTCACAACTAATCTTCGATTAGTTTAAGCAGAGCTTTAAAATTTCTTCTAAACAGATGTTTTTTTACAATCAATTTGTTTAAGCAACAGCCAGAGCTGTATAACTATCGATAGCACTATTGATGAATCGAATAGTCTGCTTTGTTTTGTCAATGCTTCAATATAATTTGTTTTATTAAATTTGCATAAATTTAACATGTTTAAATTTAATTTAAGATGTAATCAATTTTTGCATAAATTATACAAGTTTAAATTAAATTTAATTTGCTTGGCATGCTTGCTAAGAACGTCCGATTGATTTCTGGGAAAAGCCGCCGGTCTGCCACATTTTAATAAAGAAACTGCGTTTGATTATTGACAATTTTACTCGAAAGAATAAATTTTGCTTCTAATAATAATAAAAAACTCTTTGTTTTCGATAAGTATCGAATAGCAACAGCTGGGCATTGACAGCGTTGCCACTATATAGCGCGAATTTTACAGCACTGGTGCAAGACTGCTTTTTAGTAGTAATCGATATTATAAGATTAAAATTTATATTTTAAATAAAGCTTTATTGGCATTTGAAATGATAATTTGTAGAAATAAAATTTATAATTAACACGATCTTTTAACGATATGAAAGAAATTCGAATTTTTTGCTGTAACCTTGTCAACAAAAAATAGTCGATACAAAATACGAAAAAGACGATATTTAGATATCGATATGCACATCGCTAAAAGCTAGAGTTGGGATTTTTAGTTCAATTTACTGAATTAGTTCAATCGTTCATTTTTCAGTCGTGAGCTAAATCAGTCATTTAGTTCAGTTATTCAGTTGGTCAGTTGCTTATGAACAATAAACGATGTGAATTGGCTACAACTATATCTTTTTAGTAGAATGTGAAATGTGTTTTAAATTTTTATTTAGAATAGACGACAAATGCCAACTAGATTCAAGATTATTTCTTGTTTTTTTGGGTTATGCTTATTGAAAATGAGCAAAAGGAGTAAATTGGTTATAAGTTTGGGCTTAGGTAACCTATTACATATTTCAAAACTTAAAAACATATGAAATTGAAACATTGTTACATGTAAATAAAATTTAAATTTAATCCAATCGCGGATCTTTATGCATATAATTATAATTGTATAGCCTAGTACCGACGTGAGATAAATTTTTAGCGGCGGAAAATGCACAATATTTAGCTGTCGACGAGCGTAAAGCCAGAGTTGCCAATGCAGCACGGAAAAATAACATAAAATGGAATGGTAACTCTATGCGTCAGCAGCGGTTTATTTTAAATATGAACATGCAGAACTGATTTGCAAAAAAGAGGAGAGAATAGGCAATGAAAAATGTATATTAATATTAATAGAGGAGAAATATGCGATGGCACGCAAGCACAGCGGGTATTTGGTGCACCTATCGCTTTTGAACTTTTCACGTGGATTCTCCCTCTAAATTAATGAACAAATACAAATATCGGCCTCTTCTCCACCTCATTAATCAGCAGAATTTTGTCTGCTGTCTCGAAAAGATCCAATCTGCTGTTTTTTGTTAATTTCACCGCCATTTCTTTTGACTTATTGTGAGAGAGTGAGATAGATAGATACCGAAACTCTAAAGAAATATATTTTTCGCTTGGCTTCACAGCTGTTTCAAACAGTGCTGGATAACGCCCGTTCCTTATCTGGCAACTCCGTTTTTAGTTTCAGTCTCGGACCGACAAGCGGAGATAAATGTCGTCTTCTTCTTATTCACCTTACGCCAGCGTTTTTTTTATATGGAGTTTGACCTTACGCTAGGCCTTTTTTCTGACGTCGGTACTAGGCTTATATCTCAAATTTTAAATATTCTTAAAACAATTTTCTAACCAACTGCGAAACCAACGATTTAGTTCATGAATGACTGAATAAGTTCACTGGTTCATCTTAATGAACCGTTCATTTGAGCTTGTTCATAACGAAACGAGACAACTCTAAAAAGCGGAACTCGGCCATTTGGTTCAAGTCACCACCGCGTATAGTTTGTGTTTTGGTAAGCATAATATTTTATAATCTTGAAAAATAAATGGCATCATAACAATTTGTGCATGAAAAACAAGAAAATTCAACTGAAACCATTGCAATGTACCGAGTATTGATGAAATTTGTAAACATGTATTTTGCAGTTCTTAAATTCAGTCGAGTCCCTAATACAACTACAAAATGGTTAGGGAGAACAAAGCAGCATGGAAGGCTCAATACTTCATCAAAGTTGTGGTATGTATCCAATATGCGAAAGAAAGGAATGGGATGTGGACTAAATGAACATTTTGATATATTTTAGGAACTCTTCGATGAGTTTCCAAAGTGCTTCATTGTGGGCGCCGACAATGTGGGCTCCAAGCAGATGCAGCACATCCGCACCAGCCTGCGTGGCCTGGCCGTCGTCTTGATGGGCAAGAACACGATGATGCGCAAGGCCATTCGTGGTCATTTGGAGAACAACCCGCAGCTGGAGAAGCTGTTGCCCCACATCAAGGGCAATGTTGGCTTTGTGTTCACCAAGGGCGATTTGGCTGAGGTGCGCGATAAGCTGCTGGAATCGAAGGTGCGTGCTCCCGCACGTCCCGGCGCCATTGCTCCGTTGCCCGTCATCATCCCGGCTCAGAACACTGGTCTGGGTCCAGAGAAGACCAGCTTCTTCCAGGCTCTGTCCATCCCAACCAAGATTTCCAAGGGTACAATTGAAATCATCAACGATGTGCCCATCTTGAAGCCCGGCGACAAAGTTGGCGCCTCTGAGGCCACTTTGCTCAACATGTTGAACATTTCGCCCTTCTCGTATGGTCTGCTCGTCAGCCAGGTCTACGATTCGGGTTCGATCTTCTCGCCCGAGATTCTGGACATCAAGCCCGAGGATTTGCGCGCCAAGTTCCAACAGGGCGTGGCCAACTTGGCTGCTGTCTGTTTGTCTGTTGGTTACCCAACCATTGCTTCGGCTCCTCACAGCATTGCCAATGGCTTCAAGAACCTGCTGGCCATTGCCGCCACCACCGATGTGGAGTTCAAGGAGGCCACCACCATCAAGGAGTACATCAAGGATCCCAGCAAGTTTGCTGCTGCTGCTGCCGCTTCGGCCCCAGCTGGAGGCGCTGCTGGAGCTGCCGAAAAGAAGGTGGAAGCCAAGAAGGACGAGTCCGAAGAAGAAGAGGAGGACGATGACATGGGCTTCGGCCTGTTCGATTAAGCGCCACAATTTCCCCAAAATCGCGCTCTTCTCCAGTTTCAATGTTTACATCGATTTTTGTGTTCGGCTGACTATGCAAATTATTGTCGTGGTTTGACAAACCCAATGTCGAGTTGCATTTACGTCGAGCATTCAATACCAACAATAAAGATTATGTAAACTTGATACATATATTTGTGTTTTATTTTGTCAAATGCACTTTAAATGCATTTGTGTAAGTGAGTGAGAGCTAGCTGTCTCCCACCTCTGCTGTCGCTGGCAATATTTGCTTAGCAATATTTATGCGCTGCTTGTTGCTAAGAGTTCAACAATAAACCAGATTTTCGTAACTTGCCACAATTGTTTGTTTGTCATCCATAAAACTTTGTTTTTGCTGGAAATCGTGCGGCCCAAATAAAATGTCGAATGCAGTTTAGTCTTGTGTCGAAAATAGATCTGCACCGAAAATGCAATTGTATATGAATGTGCATGTGTGTGAGTGGTTGAGCGATAGTTGTCTCTCACCTCTCTGCTGTTGCTGGCAACATTTGCTTAGCAACATTGCTGCGCAACAAACAACTTGTTCCCCTGACTGTTGCCACAGTTGCTGTTTGTTGGTCATCGTTAAAACTTTGTTTTTTGATGGAAAAAACAAAAAAAAATCAAACAGTAGTAGATAAATGTTCAAAAGCCATGATAAAAATAAAACATTTTTCATTTTGACATTTTCTAATTTTTGAGTTCTAAACTTTCTTATACTAATAAATATTTCTAAATAACATTATTCCTAATTTTGAATTTATATATTTTTTTAAATTTATTAAATGCTTCCTATGTTTTAATTTTCTACATTTTACTTCCAAGTTTAGGTATTCTTTGTAAAATTTTTCAACATTTTTATGGGAAATCGTTTAATTCACTTTCGACTAAATTTGGTGAATATCAGACTACTGTAAGACAATTTTATGTCCAGCGAAATATTTTTGAAATATTGAACTAACGATATAAGGTCCGCAACGGATCTGTGAGCATGAATATTTTAATTCTTAAGCCTGATATGATTTAGTTTTCTATGCATTTTGTGGCACTCTCAAATAGCGAAATTTTTAATGTATTTTGTTAAGTGGGACACCAGTTTAGATGGTTCAAAAATCGACTTTTTTTGTTGCATAAATTGTTAGTACAACTATTTAACGATACTTATGTTGCTTAACGTAATCACCGGTCGGTTCAGTGCCCAAGCGCAGTTTATCCAAATGCGTTTCTCTTAAATTTTTTTTTTTCAATTTGCGGTAATCTTAGTTTGATAAGTTATTGACGAATCGATCTGAAAATTTGTGTGAATATTCTTTATTCAAGGACCATCCTTTGGAATAATATTATTGAGTAAAATAATTATATTTATGTAAGAATGGTGAGAAAAAAGTGATACAAAACCATGTCAGTTTGTTTAAACACCTCCAAATCATTAAATTTCCTTTTTTTTGTCCAAAGTGTGATTCATTTTACTAGAAAATATTTTAGTAACGACAAAATTTTAATGTGTAGTTGAAAATAGAAATAAACTCCTCCAAGTTAAAACGAATTCAAATTATTCTTTCTCAGTTAAAAATATCCCAAAAATCACTCAAATATCGACCTTAAACCTGGTTTCCCCCATTAATGAATAAATTTACAAGATATGGTATTCAGCTTTATCTGTAAATTTTATTACTAATTATTTATTTTTATTTTTTTTTTATAAATATCTTAGTTTGAACCACTATTTAATAAAATAAAAATTGGTGACAGTTTAATAGCTATCATTTCTTTCAAAAATCCCTGCTCTTCAAAAAATTTGTAAAATCCAAGACTCCTTTGTGAATCATTAGTTTTATATCTGAGCTGAGCAAGGAGATTCATCGGACACTGTCGAGTGCAGGGTACTTGTTTCAAGTTAAATATCTTGTTGCATGATGCAGATGCAAGTCTTTAAGTTTTTTATGCGCCGCTAGCCATTTTATTGCCCTCTTGAAACGGCCTGGCCAAAAGGCTGCTGCGTGTGCAATTCACATAACGTAACGCCGCGTCGTCTGCTGCATTGTCTGCCACCCCATATATTTACAAAGTAATTACTTGTGATAAAATGAAATTCACAAGATGAGAAAAGTTTAAAGTTTTCGCTGGTTCTGTTGCTGCTGTTGCTGCTGTTGCTGATGCGTCGCCTTTTGCGATTTCTTTGCAAGAAGAACGTCGACGTCGACGGCGCTCATAAAAATTCAATTTGTCTTGACAAAATACGCAAGAAATTAAGAATGTGCCAAGTGGCAGCAAAAGAAACTTTATTTCCCTTTTATTTATTTTTATTTTATTTTTTTTTTCTGTTTGCTTGCACTTTTCTCTCTCATTCGTCTGGGGCGAAAATGAGTTACGCGGCTGGCGCGTTAAAATGAAAATGCCACGCCCCCTCATCTAGTAAAAGGCTCTGGGCCAAGTTAAACACTGCATAAATAGCGGAGACCGAGGGCCCAGATAGTATACACATTCATACATCCATAGACATCCATCTACTTTCTAACCTAATGCGGAGTGCGTGAGTCAGTGTTGAGTTATTTTTTGTAATACACTAAAAAATATTTATACAAAATCTGAGTTTCAGATTTCACTAAATTTATAATATAATATAAAATATTTACTTATTTCGCAATTCAAAAATATCTTTTATTTTGATTCTTAATGATAAGTTATTGCAGAATCGCGTGTGTTCTTTTTATATATATTTTAAGAAGTATTTCAAGATTTCAACTTAGTACCATATGACAGTAAAAACAATAATTCTTTTGATTCACTCATGAAAAGTATTCAAGATATGTTCATGAAATTTTTACACTAAATAGAATTGGGCATAGGGAATAATTATATACTAATCATTAACTCAAAAATTGTGTTATTCAGCTACATAAGTATCACAGCTTGCCGTAGTTTCAAATATTTCATATTTCAAAACGATGAATGCTCCTGAAAATCCTGAACGATATTTATTTTGGCACGTGCTCATCTCTAGCACGAGTTAGCATTTGGTTTGTCATAAATTAATAAAGGCATTGCATAATTTCGAGCGCCGTTGGCGGCAAATACACAAAAATTAACATAAATTGTGGATGGGTGGATTGGGTGTTTGGATGGGCTCCTCTCCACAGTGACCCATCTAATAACAGCACTGTCACTGACATTCGAAATCAAAATGCGATTGGCAAAATGATTTGCTTCAATTTTTGTGATGCGCATAACAAATGAAGTTTGGACATTCGGACAATTGATTGGGACGCCACGAACATCGGACAAACAAACAGCATCCAGATTTCAGAGTCAGAGACCCATATAGACAATATTCGATAGCACATACACACACTCACTCACACACACATACAAAGTCGCACATAGTCACACACAATGTTTGTCATGCACAACAAATTGTGGAACAGTCGTCAGATTTGAGTTTTGGACTCCCAGCTCCAGCTTCAGTCAACTACACTCCACTCCACTCCACTTCACTCAACTCATATCGACTCATATCGACTCGGCTCGATTCGGTCTAGTTTCGATTTGGCTATCAATACGCATAGATGGATTTGTATGCATATTTTTGCTTTGGCATTTCGTTTGTGTGCTAAACATGTGAATGCCATCGATATAACGATGATTCCGCTGTTATGCATGCTTGTCTCCCTCCGATTCCCGCACACTATCAAATTATTTGCATTTAGCTGAGATTTGTTTGGCCTAAAGACTGGCGCATTCCCCACCTCACAGCTCCCTCGGCAAGGGCAATGCAAATGGTCAGTTTCTAATAACTTTATTGAATCCTATTAACATTTTTAAGAACGAGTATCTATTTAATAAATAATACAAGTAATGCTTAATTTATCTTAATAGTTCTGCATTTATTTTCACTGCGATTTAATTCATGACTCATCATAACTTGTCAATTTTAAATGAATATTGGATATATATTCATATATATTAATCGACTTGTCGTATAAATAACTTTATTGCAGAAAAATAGTTAGTTAATTTATGCCCTGTGCCGGTTGAAAATGGGCAAAAATGGGTATAATGGTTTTGTGAAATGTATGTAACAGGCAGAAGGAGGCGTGGCAGACCCCTTAAAGTATACATATATATTCTTGATTAGTATCATTAGCCGAGTTGACAGAGACTTTTTGAGTCAGAGACTTCAAACTTTGTATGTAGGTAGGAACGATCAGTCGAAAATCAAGTATTAGTACGAAAAACTTTTTTTGTTTTTTAAGAAATATCTCCACCAATCTTATAGAATTTTCATCTGGGTTGATTTTATACATTCAGACCAAATTTGATTAAAAAGATACAGCATTAACTAGATTTTTATTATTTTTTTTTTATTTTGTGATCTTTTCGAATTTGCTAGTATGACTTCCGTTCTAAATTTTTTACTGCAACATTTAAAAGGTCCAATAATTAATTTCATTACTTTATATTAACTAATCGAATCCACATACCCGTACTTAGTTATTAAATGAGAAATTAAGTTTTTTTAAACGAAATAAAGCTTTAAATTTAAAAAATGAAATGATATAATATATATTTAGTTAAAAGTAATCTGAAGGTGTGTTTATTTTTAACAAACAGAAAAGAATCTTTTATTTTTAATTAGGGAATTTTTCTTGTGTCATTTTTGTCACATAAGTATTTATATATTACTCATGTGTTTATTTCTGTGGTAAAAACAAGATCTCGGCTACAAAACATTGCCGTAGTAGTCCACAAAATATGTAACCCCAGAGGCGGAATCCATTCTAATCCCGTTCTTATAATAGGCACGTGTAAATAAATTGACGGCAATTGCTTTTTGGATTTTTACGTGATGTACGAGGGCGAAAACTGCCGTTACATGAAAGGGGTGTGTGTGTTTGTCAATGTTTGGATGTGAGTTAGTTTGTGTGTGTGTGTGTGCAGAAGGCTGAGGATGTGCGGATGTGACTGAATGTGGAGGGACTTGTGATTTATGTAGACTGTCTCCTGTACTCGCCAGACTGTTGGCTGCTTGAAACATATGCATAGATAAATTATACGCGGTAAGCGCCCACAAGCGTCCCAATAACAACAATAACAATAATAACATCAACATCGTAGATGGAATAGCAAATATTTTGATGTGACAAAACTAAATTGGGCGTGGCAAGGTGAGCATGAGCATCACATGCTCAGCAATGCAACAGAAATTGCTTACCATATTTTTATATATTTCATGTGTGTTTGTGTTTTGTCCCTCTTTCGATATTCAAATATATTGGATGTCAGTCAGTTAGAAAATAGATTTTCAGTTATCATCGAATGATGCTGCAGCTGCTAACAAAAATTTCATTCGTCTACTCCCCTTTTGGCAATGCCCACTGCTGGCCAACAACTTCGCTTCCATCAATTGTTACTCTCTCTTTCCTTCTCTTTCTGTCTCCGCATTTAGTTGAAGTTGAGCTTTTGTTTTGCATTTCGCAAGTTTTATTTTGTGATTCACAGCTCTTGGCTGCCATTTCAGAATGACATGGGCGGCATAGAGGCGTGGCCGAGTGAAATGAAATTCAGAATAAACAACTTTCAGTTGCTGCATTAGAGTTTAATGAAAGTTTTACTCCAGTTTCATATGCAAATGCACACTTATTTGAGAGCCAATACGTTGTTAATTAATAAATACCTATCAAAAAGTTAAAACCTTTAAGCATTTTAATAAAATTGAAGCTTCAAGGGCTGGTCCCTTAGAAAACGGTCATAAATTAATTTTTGAATTGCTTTTTTTCAGGAATTGCAAGTTAGAGTTATGAGTCGAGTAAAAATAAAATACTAAAAAATGACAGGGGCATTTAAAAAATTGCACATATGTTATTTTTGGAAAGACTATCCAACAACAGGATAAATTTGTATTTCCAATTTTTGTATTTAAAATTATTTTTGACTCTTATTTTAAATTTTGATAAAAATTATAAATAAGAGTTATTTTCAACTTTTATCATAAAAATCAAAAGAAAAGTTTAATTGAAATATCTTTTAATCGGGAGGGCCTATTTCATATATATTTTATCTACACTTCATTACCTTTCTATATATATGCCATTAAATGCCATTGATTTTTATTATATCTCTTATTTATAACTTTTATTATAAAAATTTAAAATAAGAGTTATTTTTCATCTTTTTTATAAAAATCACGAAATAACTCTTATTTTATAACTTTTTTCATAAAACTTATAAGAGTTACGATCCCTGCTTTTTTCAATTATTCAGTGTGTTTTTTCTTAAGCCGTGTTGAACCCAAACTTCTATAGATAATGGATCTTAAAAAGTACAAATTTATTCGGCATTAACTTATTTGTTCGTTTTTACCACTTTTAAAGGATGTTGTATAATAAATATTATTTTCAAATTAATTTCTTTCAATTTACCTTCAGATAAAAATACAGGCTTAATAAATTGCAATATTTGTATGTAATTATTCGAAACTTAGTTTTCTACATGTTCAGTTGGTTACACTGTTGAGGATACTTCAGTCGATGTGAAAATCGAATGAAATCTTAATCAATTCAAATTCAAACAAATAAAAACGCTGCTTCATAGATATTTATCTATATTTTGAGCTAACGGTTTGTCTAGAATTTCCAGCAGGATCGGCAAAGGTTCTTTGCTAATTCCATTAAAATCGCATCGTTTTAATTAGAGACGAAAGTCTTGGCCATATTTCGTTGGCTCACAACGTGACAACAAGAGAGGGAGATGCAGAGCGTAAGTGTGTGTGAGAGAGAGAGAGAGAGAAAGCAGCCGTAACAATAAACGGCAACATTTACGGCGTACGATGATTGCAAGGCAAACGAGCAATTAAAAAGCCGTGCGCCAGCTGCCGAGCGATGGTGAACCATGGATGGTACGGTTGTAGCGACCCCAGAAGCGACCTCGGGCCAAGGTTGTGACAAGGTAAGCCTTAACCCACACGTACGAGACATAACCTTTGCAGCTCGCATTTGCCAGCTGTATCCTTGAGGCATTTTTACAGCTTTCTCTCGCAGAGACAGGACATAGAGAGAGAGAGAGAGTGAGAATTTACGTTGGGTATTTGAAATATGCACGTAATATTGCAAAATTTTAAGCGTATATCTTTGCATAATTAACTGAGAAAATACTTAGCGCACACATACACAGAGATACAGAGACAGAGACACATAGCAGCACCGAGGCGAGGTCCTTGCCTCGCAGGCATTTTTACCGCAGCCACAGCAGCATTTCGCAGCATGCAGCGCAAAAAGAGAAGAATGAAAAGCGAACAAAACTTTGCAATGATACTATTGGGCCCAACCCAAACCCAACCTAAACTGAACCGAACCGAACCATCGCCCACTCTCAGGTTGTGTGGAATTTTTAATCTGCTACAACGGCAACCAAACAACCACCGCAGCAGCGGCAGCAGCAACACCACCACCAAAGCAACTCAACCCACTGTGCCACCTTTGCTTTGGGTTCCTCCTGGCCATGTATCTTTCTTTACTGCAGGGCTTTGCATCTTTACGCTTTGCTTAAATATTTTAATTTTTATTGGTTGAAGTTTGCCAACTGTCGCCTCTGTCTCTTGGCGCTTCCCATTCCCATTCCAAATTACCAGTTCTCAGTTAGGCTGCCATTTGATAAAGCTCTTAAAAATGTATTTATTTTGGTGCTAAGGCCCGCGGCTATGATGCTATGCTATCCACCGACTCCGGCAATCAGTAAAAGCTAGTGATAAGCGCATTTGCGACATAGCAAAAGAGGAACAAGTTAACTGCAATGACAGGATAAGAATGATAGAGAGATACAGAGTGTCAGGGGATATAGTTGGATATTTAAATAGGTGCATTAATCATTGAGCTTATGCTTTGATCAATTCTACAAATTAAAAGGTTCATGACCAGTCGACTGGTCAACATATCATTCATAGTATTTCCCATAAAAACTATTTTCTCTAAAAACTCTCAGAGCTATCAGAGTTTACCTATTAGATGAGCACTAATAAAATACGCAAATTAAGTGGACATTTTGATTTTAATAACGTTTTAATTTAATTTATTATATAACAGACACCAAAAGATTTGGCTAAAATTAATATGAAGGATCCTGAGTATAAAAATATTGCATTTAATTAAAAAAAAAAGAAGAAATTCGATCGTCTCTATCTACTCTTAAAATATTTCTATTATCAATTAAAAAACCTTTTATTTTTATTTATTTTTTCTTTATTAATTTATTTATTGGAATTTGGAATAGTTCTCTTTGATTACTAATTTTTTCTCCCTGAAAATATTATCAATTTAGTTCCTATATTCATTGAAATTTTTTTTGACTGTAAGACACGTATTTTAATTAATTTTATTCAAAGTTTATTTC
>JBAMBL010001469.1:0-36747 GCA_037043405.1 Drosophila subquinaria
TCCGCATACGTTAGGCTTGGTTTGCTGGTCTAGTCAGCACAACGGTACTGATGGTACATTGATTGATTTTATTTTAATAATGAATATATTGTTCTTTTTAAAATAATTATTTATTTATGATATGTTTTTAAAAAGCACTGAAGAATAGATTATTTTGAGAATGCTTTGTAAAACTTCACATTCAATTTTTGGTTTTAAATAAAATATAAGATAATGCAATTTGTTGAGCTTATTTATATTGCTTTTATTTCAAATATAAAAATATTGTTAGCGCATTACTTAACGAAATCATACAAATAAAATGTTTTGCTTGAAAAATGATTGCAGAGAACAAAACACAGAACCAATGTTGCCAATTTGTCCTTTTTGCGGACAGATTTGTACGTTTTGGAACTGCGATTTCTGGAAAAATTTTAAAACGTCCCCTATCCGGAAAAAATGGCTTTTATTTATTTTGTTTTACTTTATCCATTATTTATCCTTTTATCATTGTTCTAAGTCGCTCATTGAATTTATCAAATACATCTAAGCGTCATCTAACATATTAATTTTCGGATCGTCGAATATCTTTGAAATTTAAAAAAACAATTGATGCATTTCCCGTGGAAAATATTTTACTGGCTAATAAAGAGCTAATACTTTCAATATTGTAGTAATTTTTATCGCTATGATATTATTTTGTAATTATTTTTCTATGTATGAATAAGAAAACATATGTAGTTTGTCCAGATTCTTTGTCCTATAAAAAAAATCTGTCCGTTATCTGTCTTGTGTTTTGGCTTAACCGGCCATTTTTGTGTAGAGGCGTTGGCAACACTGCACAGAACTTAAGTAACTTCTATGTGACTGAATATTTTAAAGTGTTGAGACTTCTGCTCCATAGAGCATGCAGTGTCCATTGTATAGAATTCGGTTTGGATTTTCTTTCTTCTTGCTTGGCCACTGTTAAATTAAACTTCATTTGCACGTAGCACGTGGGTTGCCTACTGCAGACTGCAGACTGCAGACTACGTCCTAACGCCTACCTCCGACCGCCTGCCGGTTGCCCTTTAATCACAGTTGGCGCAAATCAAACACAAACAAATGACATTATCATGGGGGCAGGGGTGCGTTTATAGGCGTGATGAGTATCGTGAGGCGGGAGTGTTTTCAGTTGTCTGTTGGCGGTTGCAAAAACTGTTGCATACCATTGGGCGGCGACGGCGTTAGGCAGTCGGATGCCTTGCATACTTTTTAGCTGCGTGGCCGAGCGCATGAATAATTGATTTCCATTGCCCAAAAGTCGCGCGATCTCCCTTTCCCCCATTAGCAGCAGTAGCAGCTCGTTCTCTCTCTCTCTTTCCCCCGCACACAGAGTCTCATGCTGCTGTCGTCTCGCATTCATTTGTCAGAAAAGAGCGTCAGTTTATTTGTCTGTCTATCTGTCTGTTTGTTTGTTTGTTTGTTGGTTGGTTGGGTTGGTCGGTCGTGTTGTTTATTTGTTTGTCGCTGTCGTCGCATGCAACATATTTTCGCTGGGGCCTTGCATAATTCGCCAGTCCTCCTTCTCACTCTTACGCTGCTCTTCTCTCCCTCTCTCTCTCTTGGCCTGTGGCCATTGTTTTTTCAGCCTGTCGCTTATCAGTTTATTTTTGTTCATGCCATTTGCGTGCTACTGTCGCTGATCCCTCCCACTTTCCCGCTCTCATGGTTTCCTTATTGCCATTGGCATACGTTTTGGCCGGTCGCGTGTTCGGCTTTAATCCCGTCCAAAGCATTATGTTGCCATGGCCCATACTGCGCTTAACTCGGTGCCCACAACATTTTTACTCATTTATCGCTAACATACTCGTATTTGGCCAGTGGCTGGCAATTGAATCGCAGCTTATTTTCAATGTGAACGGATATATATTTAATTTTCATAAATACATATTTGCATTGCCTACGGTTGATCCTTGCATGTTGTCATTAGTGTTGTACCTGTTGTCCTGTTGTCCTTATGGCACTCGACACAATAAGTGCTTGAACCATAAATGCCCCTCATTTTTAGCTGTTGTTCTTTCTGTGATATCTAAGTCTTGACAGCTCTATATAATATACTAACTGCACTTACTTAATTGTTGTTCTAAGGGAAAACTAGCTACAAATCTTTCACGTTCCACTTTTTAAATTGAATCCCTTCACACTCACCTTGACGATTAATCCAGACAGCGTTATGTCATCTCCTGTCGGCTATTACGCTGTGGCAATATGTTATAAAATCAATCACTTACATAAAATACTTATTTATTTGAGGATTTTAAGCTTACTTTCAATGGATATTATACAATTTTTATTTTAAATTGTAATCGCATGTAATTGATTGTTGCCAATGTTACATTAGTAAATTTTTTTTTAAAACAATTACAATTTTTAAGCATTTCACGAGTGTAAATTGTTTTTTTTTATTTAATTTTGTTAGCTGCCTACTATTTTTTTGACTTGCAGCGTTTATTGCAATACATTTAAATAAGAAATAATAAGCTTAATACTGCATTCAAATTGATAAAGTTTCCTTTTTGAAATTTATTATTTTAATATTTAGTTAAGCTTTTTTTTATCAATTAATTTAACTTTTATATTTTTTTGTATGCAATTAATTAAAATTGTTTAAATTTTGAATTAAGCTCGTTCCTATACAATTATTAAGTTTGGTTTTATGATGAGACAGTATATTTGCGTTTCATTCAAATGAACTTAAAAAACATGTTTGGATACAAATGACAGTGATAAATTAAATATGTTTATGTAGAACATAAATATTTTATTATATATTTAACTATTCTTTTTTAATTAATATGACATTTAAGTTGAGACAGTTGATAAATCTTATTAATACTCTAAAGAGTTAATTTAAATTTATTTATTTTTATAAAGTTGATGCTAAACAAATCAAGTTTAATTTGTAGCACAGTTCTGACTATAAATTTCCCCTCTGTCAGTTCTTGACTTGCTTCACATGTCCTTCAATCTCGCTGCTCTGTAGCATTTCAATCTCAATTCGCTGTTTGCTGCGAGTGACATGCAAGTTATCGAAACAGATTCGTTTGGAAGTCCATATCAATAGACCTGGACATCCAACTCACCATGTTAGCTGTCCCGTGATATATGCGCGGACATGGGCTGTCTGTGCTATCCTGTCTTCTGTCTCCCGTCTCCTGTCTCCTGACTGTGCTTCGAATGACACGCTGGACGGCAATAAATGTCAGGCGGCAATTAAGTCAAGGTATGTGCCACCCCTCAATGCAGGAGGGGTAGTAAGGAGAAGAAGGAGAAGCGAAATGTCCCAAATGACGTCACAGTTGAAGGGATGTTTACATTCCATTCATTTTCCCTCCCTTCCAGTCGATTTTCCAGTGAGAGTCCTTGCTCTCTCAAAATGCTTTCCATTTGTTTTGGGATATTTTTTGTTGCGCTTGGCGGCAAATCCATTGGATTTTCCGGCCCAACTCATTGGGACTTCTCATGGTCTTGGTTAGCACTAAGACTCGAGACGTTGTCAGGTGTGCGTTGGCTAAGAGGGGGAAGAGAAAGGTGTGTGTGTGTGTGTTGGGCTCTGGCTTAATGGAAACTGAAACACCAGTTGATTGCCTGTTGGTATTGCATTTCAGTTTGCTGTCCTGCTGCTTTTGCCTCTGCGAGTATATTGCATGTGGTTTCTGTGGCAAGCACGAAAGAGAGAGAACACGACTAACAGAGAAAGAGAGAGGGAGAGGGAGCTAGCTGCAAATGGTTTCTAGTTTCTTATGGCTAACTGTTTTGACAAGCCAATATTAATGTGTAACCCAATATATGAGGGGCGATAGTCGATGCAACATTCTGTTGCATAGCCAACATGCAACTCACGTTGCACTTTTTCTGCCCTTATGTTGCGTGTGTTCAGTTTATCAGTTTGCTCAGAGCCAAAATGTAATTAACATGCGATTTGCCTTTTGCATTTCAAGGTGCCATAAATCAGCGCATTGTTTGCCCTCATTGCCTGTCATTTGGGGGTGTGTACTTCCTACAAGGCGGGTGTTAAATCTCCAAAGGGTTTGTGGGGGGCAGAGACGAGAGTGGGTGGGGTGTATGGGAGAGGGTGTGCGCTTCATTAAAAAGCTCACATTACCGTTGATTTCCTATTCATGGCATTCATTTGGTAAACATGGTCAAATGATTAGAGCCAAGGGGCAAAAAGCAGTGACAGCCTTAAAAGGTTTCAAAGAGGGTTTAATTGATGGAATGACAAACGAAATCAGAATGCGAGTTTATGGTACTTTAATTCAGTCCATTTTAAAACATTTAAACTAACATTTACAAGAATTTACAATAATATACATTTAGATTGGGTTTTTCTAGTAACCCATGTCCACCCAATTTGATTGTAATTTACGCCTTGACTATTTGAATTTTAAATTTTCCGCTGTCATTTAAATAAAAATTAAAAATTTCATTATTATAATTTTATTTTTTTCAAAAAATTAAAAAAAATAGGTGTTTGCTGATTTTTATAAAAAACATTATTTTTAATAATTTAAATTAATTTATATGATAAAAATTAAAAACAATTATTATTTTTACATTTTTATATAAAAATTTAACGCTACCTCTTATTCTAAATTTTTATTATAAAGATTGGCCCATAACTCTTATTTGTCAATTTTTATTATAAAAATTGAAAAAAAAAATTAAATTGAAATATTTTTTGAACCAAAGAAGCCACATCATATATAATCCTATATATATATGATCTAAGCATTAATACCTTTTAATTGATATACATATATTGTTATATATTTTATATTATTATATATTATATAATATGTATGTACAAATGCATGTACACACGAGTATATGTATATTTGATTATCTACTAAGATACTTGCCCGGACCCAAAGATTTAAGGGTTCATATGAAATTATGTTTTCTATTCATTTTATTTAAATAATATAAATTTTCAATTTTCAATTTTAATATTTTTGTATTAAATTTGATTTAATACATATTTTCTTTATTTTTTATTTACAAACTTTTTTTTTAATTAATGTGTCGACTGTTTTAAGTTGACAATAAATAAATAATCAGCTTTTGAAATTAAAACATTAAAAAAAAATACAAATAAATAAATAAATTAATTAATAAATAAATAAATAAATAAATACAATTTTGAATAAATAAATAAATAAATAATGAAATTCAATTTAAATCCCCATCAGAAACGCCTCTGTATAGTATGTTTCAGGTATAAGATCCCGTTTGTTTTAGACTCTTGAATGAATGCCATAAATTTTGCAAATATCTCTGATGTAGATTTTGGCACTGACGATAAGCGACGACGACGACGACGACGACATCCCTTGACATCCCTTCACACATGCCGCACTAATTAGGTGTGAGCTTATGGGCGTTGCGTGTCAAAAAAGGGGCGTGGTGGGAGACAGGGACTTATAATTAACCAGAGGCTCATGCGATTGCCTCAAATCTGGTTAGGACATTACGCTGCCAAATGGCTTTAAATTTGATTTGGCGGGAGTTTGAGTTTGCAGTTGCGAGTAAATTGAATTGCGAGCACAAACAAATACACACATAGAGCAAACACTGAGCGAAACACATCCGTCTGCTGGTTGTCATTTCCGTTTCCGGTGCGGCGCGTGCGTGGGTAATGTAAGCTCTGGCTTTGATTGCCCCACAGATTTTTACAGCCTGTCTGTGAAAGTAAATGTAAAAGAATGTCACCAAAATCAAATGAAAACAAACTTCAAAAATAAAGAGAAGAAAAAATAAATAAACGAGACTTTAACAGCCCCCATATAGTAGACATAGACTTTAGGCAATAGTCTAGCCAGGGCTGCTAATCCAGGCTAACCCAGGGCTCCCTCCGGCGTAAGATCAAAGGCAGCCAGGCATTAGGCAATGTTATTTTGTGCTCTTGTTTTGCATAAATTAAATGGCCTAGACCTAATGTAACTAACGGCAAGATAGAAAAAACAAAAACGTCTTCACTTCAAGGCGGCTTAAAGTTGCCTTGATTGAAATGGCTCAGACTCTTTATGGCATATTCCTGTGGCGTGCTAGCCACAAAAACCAGCACACAAATTCGCAGAGATGCAACCACCTTGAGCCGTATGTTGTGGTTTGACTTATGGTTTTGACTTTTGCTTGACAGTTGCTAGCTACACAGAATGACACCCGCCCACTTATGTACCTGGCACTTGCCACCTGTTCTGTGTGTGAGTTTTTGAGCCATTTTTGGCATGCATCGCAGCACACACAACAAATGCTTATGACACATTTTACACATGCGGTTTGGCACGCACAAAGACCAGGGGAAAACACAGAGAGGTATATTGCTCTTTCTAAGCATTTTCAATGAATATTCATTACATCGCTCAAGCGAAAGTAATTTACCGAATGATTTGCCTTTAATTTCAACACACTTGATGGCCTATTGAAATTAGCTTGCAACAGATTAACTGTAAATCTCATTCGCCTCAAAATCCCCAAGGCTCCCATTATTTTTAAATATTATTTCCTTTATAATAGTTTAATAATTTATGGCAGTTTTTTATCAATAACATTCTAAATATTTTTCGATAATAGATGTTTATTTACTTGATTAGAGTTGAGTTCTAGCTGGCTTAAGGTCTGGATAATTCATTTATTTAATTTGCCGATATATTTCGACTGCTGCCCTGAAGACGACAGCCTACGGCAGTCGAAATATATCGGCAAATTAAATAAATGAATTATCCAGACCTCAAGCCAGCTAGAACTCAACCTAATTTTTTGATAATATTTTTCAAATTATATTTGTTAATTTCTATCGCTTCGATATCATCTTGTTCTTTTAATACTTACATAATATTTGCATATTTAAAATGTATAAAAATTGTATATTTATATTATTTCACTTGGCGAAAGTTAGGTGAATTTGATTTTGGTAACCCGCTTCGTTTATACCTTGTGCTGTTCAACCAACTGGCAAATTGCCAGAAAAAAATCCAATTTTTCTGACATAATTCAGAATGATATAGCATATGCAAAGTTATGATAAATTAACCGACCATTTAAGAAGCTTAGTTGGCTGGTGCATGAAATTGATCCTGATTAATAGATAAACTTTTTGAATTGATGCAAAATATCACAGTAAATAGCAATGTTGGTTTTAAAGTATTAAAATTAAAGCTTAGTGTTTTGATTTCAGTTATACGGGTGTGCTACAGAAATCTCTTTCACCTGAATTTGACTAAAGTTTGTATGAAATTTACGTCATTTTTCAGGTGAAATAGAGTTCTGTAGCACACCCGATAAATTAAATTTCAACCATACCTGCTAAATTTCGACTAGAATTACTAAGCAATTAGATTATTTTTGGAAATATATGGATTAAATTAATTAATTAGAAAAAATCAAAAATAATCCGAAATACTCAAAAAGATTATTTTTTGATTTTTTGTGATTATTTTTGAATAATTTTAATAATTTTAGATTATTTCTGAATTTTTTTAATAGTAATCATTAAATAATTGGGGAAAACCGAAAATAATCGTAATTTAATCATTAGGTCGACTTTTAAACAAAAATTATCTAATTACTAATAATTCTGATTACTAATCATTATTTAACAGGTATGATTTCAACTAACATAATTATTTATTTTAAAGCACCAGATTAAAATGTCATATATAAATAGATTTTATTGTAAGATACCAGCATTGACCTTAAAATTTGTTTGTCAAGAAAATTATTGATATCTTAAAACTTTATTATTGACTTTTAATTTGATGCCTTTTGAGAAGGCGGAGAAGCAGAGTTATAGAGAAGTAGATAGCCTGGAGTCTATGCTTATTATCCAACATTTAAAGAGCTCATTTAATTAGTTAGACAGTTATTAAGAAATGGATAACCGGCAAAAGTTTTAATAAAAATGAACACCCAGCTGGTTAAAAGCAGCGTGAAGCAAAAGAGTTAACATTTGTTCTTTTTTTGTGGTACTTTTTATATTACACACACTTTTTTGCAAAAAGCTAACACAACTAATTAAAAGCACTTTGTAGAGTTGCCGACAGACACATTTATTAGTGAGAGTCGCAGTTGCAGAGGCTTCTTTCTGTAAAGTGGCACGAGAGCTGGGAAAGTTGAGCCTTTTGGTAAATTGCCGACCGCTAAAGATGTGGGCGTTAGCTGTGGATAGAAACGTGAGCTGTGGGCGTCTTGAAACAAAAAGCCGCAGCGCCAAACTTCATTAAAAATGCACACGGAAGCGGCTACAAAAGCCGACAACTTTATTTGAATAAAGTTAAGACAGGCACACCCAGCACACACACACACACACACAACTTGCGACAAGTATCTGTGTTGGCTTTAATTTATGAAGTCATTAGATGCAATTTTCAAGCACCTGAGCAGCATCTTCACAGCCAGCATTTGGCAATTTGGCAGCCGTTTTTAGCCATTTGCTGCATTTGTCCCAATGCCAAACATTTTAACGGCGCGACCCCAGAAAATCGAGGCCAGTTGGTTTGACAGCTGCCAGACGATTACACTCCCCTAGTCAGGGGGTCAGGGGGGGTGTTGCAATGCAAACGTTTTCTAATTTTCCACACCATTAAATCAGAGATTTCAAGCCAGACACAGACGCATGCGATTCCAACTGCCACTGGCATCCTGACAGGGACAGGGACAAGGACAGGGATCGTCGCACTGTCTGAAGGACAACCGAGTTGCAGCTGCAGCTGCTAGACTCTCGACTTGGTCAAGACAAATGTCCAATAAAATTGGTAGCAAGTTGCGAGAGTGATTGTGGTAAAATAAACGAGCTTACTCTTTTTTTATTGTATCCCGTGAACAAGACATTTAATTAGCGATTTATGACTTTGCTGATTGTTTTGACGCCAGAGATCAGAAGGCAATGGAGCTGACTATATTTGCAATTCAAAACAATTTGAAATGCTTCCTGTATGACTGAATAATCAGTTTTATTGGTTACCCGTAAAAGTTCATGTTATCTTTGCACTGCAGACTGCAAAGAGTAAAAATAAAGTTAAATGACTGATTGTTAAACTTTATATTAATACTTGTAATGCAGTAATTTAAATTATAGAGAGCGCTATCAGGCTATCAGGCTATCATCCTCTCTCTCTCTCTTTCAGCTTAAGTCTCTTTATCAAAATTCCTTTTCAAAAAGGATTAAAACGGTAACCGAATCCGTAACTGTTAACCGGTTGCAACCGATTAAAAGTGATATCCGACACTGAAACCGTAATAAAAAGAAACTTTTTTTATTACATCAAAACGGAAAAGTTTATTTATTTAATCCGAAATAACCGTTTAGTACCGCTTCATTTATATATTTAAATTTCGGTAAGATTGATTAATAAATTAAATTAAATTATGTTGTTAAAGTGTTATCATCAGTTCTCAAACTAATTTTGATTTTTAAATTTAATTTTAATCTCATTAGAAATCATATTTTTGACCATTTTACAACTAATTTATTTTACAACTAATTTATTAATTTTTTTTTGTAACCGAAATCATACCGAAACTTACAAAAACCGCTAGCCCAAAACGGCAACTAAAACCGATATACGTTTCGGTTTTTTACCCTGCCTTAAAATATGCGTCTTTAGATCTGCTAACAAAATTTGTGTTTAAAGTGCATTAATAAAACTTAACCATATTCCAGTTTCTACCCTCGGGGAACTTCATTGTTTCGCACTAAAACACGATGGGGTTGTGTCATCTTCATTCCCAGCAGAGCCAAAAAGCAAAACTAAAAGAGCAATAGGAATAGCGACTTGTCGGTAAAGTTTAAATTTATAGCACTCGGCTCTCGGTTAAGAGCCAGAAGGGAAGAACTGACCTGGTCTAAGGTTATTGCGGTAGCATCCCAAAAAGAAAACCAAAGAAACCAAATACTCGTACAAAGAGATAATTTTGCAGCTAAGCATAAAGACGGCGAAACAACAGAAACAACAGAAGTTTTTGTGGAAAGTTTTTCGCGTTGGGCAACAACGTCGTGACAGGCAAAGAAAACTCTGTAAAAGAAGTTTTAACACGTTTCAGTTGCTACCTTTTTTGTGCCACGCCCACTCATTACTGAGTGAGTGAAATGAATGCAATGCAATTAATTGTCAACGCATCTCTGCAAGGCATTTACAGCTTACAGCTTTGGCTTTGATTGTCGCAGCATAAATTTAATTGAAAAACTTTTTCACAGATCGAAATGCGTTTGTAATGTACGAGTAGTACTATAATTACCGTTACTTGTACTTGTACTGGCTGTTATGTATTTGCCGTTAGCCTTGGCAGCTGCATCATCAATAAAAAATTGCAACAATGTCAGCCTAATAGTTGTTGCAAGATGCAACTGTACGGAAAGTGGGGAGAGTGGGGGGCATCACCTGCATAACTTTGCCCGCGTTTCTTGCCAAAGTGCAATTCAGCGTCAACTTGAACTTTGTGTTTTGTAACGTGCTCGCAACTGCCTTTAACTTCTCTCGGGCAGGGAACTTTTCACTTGGTTACGAGCTTTGTAACGACAAACAGGACAATATCGTCAGATGAGTAAACAAGAGTCCATAGTTAATCTGTAATTGCTTTGAAATCTTTGATTTTGCTGATAATCTGTCATCTCCATGGTGAATTATGGACAGGCAGTTAAGTTTACAGCGTTGCCACCCAGAAAAAACAGCGATAATGACACCTGAACTCAACTAATAATTTTAATAACTATACGCCATAGATTAAAATGTTAATTAAGGCCAATTAAATGCTTAATCAATATTGATTGTTTAAGAAAATATAAAAAAGTATTATCTGTGAGTTAATTTAATTAAGCTTTAGCTTTACATTGGATAAACGGCCCTAAGTATCGTTTCTTATCTATTTTTATTGTTATTTGAAATTGTATTTCTTTGAAATAATTTAATCTGCAGTGCAATTGATAATAGTAATAATGATAATAGCATCAGGTTTCTAATAACAAGTCAGATATGTAAATAAGATTCTGCATTTAAATTTTGATGAATTCAAAATTTCTAGATTTTAATGACGTTGCCATCTAACAAAAACTAGGCTTTAATACTCTTACGATGTGTGTTTAAAAAACAAGCAATATTTCTAGTTATGAATAAATTAATAGTTTTAATATTATACAATCCAATGACCAATTCCAAACTGATCTGATCATTAGATTCATTGATTATTTCGTTAAAGTTTCTGAATAAACATCTAAAAAAAATTCAGCAAAATTATAAAACCCTTTCTATATTCCGAATATACGTACTCAACTTTATATTAAATAAGTTTTGCTATAATTGGCAAATAATTTTATAAATTATATAAATGAGCTCTCGTAACTTTTGTTAGATCATACAAGTTTCGATGTTATAAAGTTCGTTGGCAAGCGAATTGTTGCTGCTGTAATTGGTATACGACTGACTGTTGTTGTTATTGTTGTTGTTATTGTTTTTTATTGTTGTTGTAGTTAAAAGTTAGACGATGGCGACGACGTCGTCTGCAGGTGTAACCTGCCATATTATTTACAAGTGGTCGGAGAAACAGTCACCAACACACCTGAGTCTCACTCACTCCCTCTCTCGCTCTCTCTCTCTCTATCTATCTATCTCACTCACTTTCTGGTATTGGCCGTAGGGAGGAAGAGGGTGTCGTAGGGTGAATATTCGCCCACAAGGCACCTATAATTTAGCGCTGTTTATTTGTAAATGTCTGTCGCGGCACGAGGATCAAGTTGCAGGGTCGGAGTCCTTGTTCTCGTCACGCTTCATGTCAACAGCGGCAACTTCATTGTCTGCCGTGGGCAGAGCTTTTACTCTCATACTTCCAGCTGCTCCTCCTCCTTCTCTGTGTGGGTGTGTGTGTGTCAGTGACATTAAGTGCAGTTGGTTGCTGGGTTCTACTTGTTGTTGGATTGTCTGTTTGTTGGTTTGTCGATTCGCAGAAAAACGTTTTGCAATTTATTAACTGACATTTGAAGTGGCTGTTGTTGTTATTATTATTGTTGTTGTTGTTGCCAGGGGCAAGTCGCTGGCAACCTGTGCAAAACCTATGACACTTATTAGTGAAGCAGCTGTGTGGCAAACAAAAAGAAACGTCGTCGTCGTTGACGTTGTCCTTGCATGCATATTTGATTAAGCTGCCACTGCGCCGCTAGGTACACTCAGAAAAATTAACGAGCTTAAGCAGGGAATATTCAAGAAAAAACAAACTTAAAAGCTGACGGAGTTTGGAATTTCCAAAACTGAAAACAATCCCGGAAATCTTAAAATAAGATTTTCTGGTAGACTTTAAGTACGTTTTGGGATTTATTTAAGTCTGTAAAAGATCGAGTCTTACTAGTTTAAAGCATAGCTGTTAAATTTCGATTAGAATTACTAATCAATTAGATTATATAATTCACTCTTGAAAAATTTGTGATTATTCAATGATTACGATTAGAAAAAATCAAAAAAAATCTAAAATTATTACGATTATTAAAAAAAATCAGAAAAAATAAAAAAAATTCATAAATAATCGTTTTGAGTATTTCGGATTATTTTTGATTTTTTCTGATAACTTCTGATTTTTAGATTTTTTTAGATTACTTATGGCTACTTGGTAAAAACCAAATTATTTTAAATTTTCACAATCAAAATAGCCATCAATACTTACCAAATAAGTATTATTAAACATTTCGATTATTCAGAAAATCCACTAAAATAAAATCTTTTTTTACACAAAAAAATTCGTCAAAGCAGATTTTGTAACAGTTTTAACACAACAGGGGAATCGAACCTAAACTTTCAAAATTTAGAGTTTAATAGGTCAGCAACTCTAACTAGTGAGCTACGGAAATATTCTAGCTGCCTCCTTCTTTCTTCCGAATTAAAATGCTTTAGACAGCACAATAGCAACTATAATCAAAAGCTTTGGCTACTTTGATTGTGAAAATTTAAAATAATTTGACTTACTAAATAATCTAAAATAATTTAAAAATTCAGAAATAATCAGAAAAATTAAAAAATAATCCGAAATACTTAAAACGATTATTTTTGATTATTTTTTCTTTTTTCTGATTATTTTGAATAATCGTAATAATTTTAGATTTTTTTTATTTTTCCTAATCGTAATCATTAAATAATTGGGCAAAACCCAAAATAATCGTAATATAATAATTGGTTCGACTTTAAAAAAAAAATAATCTAATTACTAATGATTATGATTACTAATCATTATTTAACAGGTATGGTTAAAAGTACACTAGAATCTTGAATTAATCCCAAAATGTACTTTTTTCTAGTAAAAAACATTTAATTTTGGGCTAAAAATATTTTTCTGAGTGTAGGCAACGATATTTGCAAGCCAAACTTTGCAGACAAACGCGCACAGAAGAGCGACAGAGAAGGGAACAGATACAAAGAGAGAGGGAGAGAGAGAGGGAGACACTCAAGGGTTAAGGCCACGTTGGCAGTCAGCAACAATAATGCGTAAGTTTTTGAACCTAAACAAAAGTTGCAAACGGTTTTGAATTTGGGTTGAGAAAGAGACAGAGACAGAGACACACAGACAAAATGGCCGGAAGCGGAAACTGTTTTGTACATTGGCAAATTTGATATGTAAACGTGCAAGGGGCAAAAGGTCCAAAAGCAACTAAGCCCCAACAGACAGTTCTCAGTTTTATGTGGTTATTAAACGCTTATTATGGAGGCGGCCAATGGAGCAGCAGGTGGTCGGTGGAGCGCATAATAAAAAGCTTAGTCAGTTGAGGCAAATAAAAGGAGTAGATATTTATATTTGCCAAAAGAACTTACAAGTTTTAGACGATTAGCAAAGGTTTAGACAGAGGGACGAGGCGACCTTCTAGCGGCCTGTGAACTCACACAAATGTTGCACGCTGACTGGATCCTAATTGTTTATTTATGAAGTGGGCAATCGAGGCACCTGGAAGTGTGGTAAGCTCCCGGTCTTAACCGAAGCTTATGAGTGATACAAGCAATTGCTAGGGGACGGTACGAGTATGGCACGCATATGAGGTTGATTGAAGAGTAGGCTTTAATTGTTTAATGTGCTGTTAAAGTAGTTACGAATAGTTTTGCTAAGATTGATACATAATTATACTACTGATTGATAAAGAGCTTAGAAATAAATTGAGAAATTATATTTATTATTAATTACTGTGTATACGAGCATAAGGGAAAGAGCTCAGTTAGCCAATTAAAGCACTCTATGTGCTCATTACTGTAATAATGTGCCGTATCTAGTGACAAAAACAACGAAAAATCGAAAACTAGCGAAAGCGATTTTCAAGTACTTTAGCTCGATACTTTTTTTTGACGATATATGTAACGAAAACTTGACTTATACCGATTTAAACAATTCGATCTAAAACTCAATCCAATAATTCAAATTTAATCCATATAATAATCATTTTCCTTAATGTAAATTTTTAAAAAATTAACCAATGAAATCTAAATTAAAAAACCATGAAAAGTAATTTGCTCAAGTTTCAGCATTATAACGATGATTTATATTTAAATTTATGTTTAATTTAGTTCCATTTCCATTGGAAAAACTCGATATGTCGGTATTATTTGCTGATAAATTGACAACTCGATTTTCGCTTCGACTATTTTTACATATCGACTAAGAACTCAATCCATAATTTGCATTAACAGCACTAGTTTTAACTTTATACACCTATTTTATATGATGTATTATACAAGCTAACGTGACTAATTGAAATATGGTGGATATAGTTCCTTAAAAGTATAAATAATTTAAAGTTTATTGTTTGTAATACTAAATTGACTCATTAGTAATTGATTGCTTAGTTGAAAAACGATTGATGTAGAATAAATTCTAAATGTAGAATTTTATGAAACAAGCAGAAATAAGTCAATTGCATTGAATACCAGTCTTTCACAATTGATAAAGATAAGCAGACTTGTTGATTAATCGATTGTTTCAGGCATATAGAGTAGATTTCTGTAATTATAAGTTACTTAAGTATCCCATCCACGTAGGACTGAAACATATTCCAACTTGTTAGCATCTCACCACCACGCACTCATCATGGCAATCAGTGTCAAACCAACAACAAATTCCTTTCTTTGTTTGCAACATGTATTAAAGCCACAGACTATGAGTATCACGAAAGTCCATCTGATGCCCTTTTTTGCCCAGCTCATTTCGGGCAATCTCAGGTGTCATATTCCAGATGTAATGATGTACACTCACATTAAGCGACCCTTAGATGGCGGTCGTCTCATTCATTTGATATGCATAGCACGGCAATAACAAACAAACGAAAAAAACTCGGCAAAAACAAACAGACTGGCAATGGCCATTTAACACTTTAATGTGCCACACACGCACATCCTTTACAAACATGAGTCTCGACGTGTGTGTGTGTGTAAAAACTTCAATTAAAATGCCAACGTAACAATGCACAATGGATACGAGTATGCGTATATATGTTGACCCCATCAGAATTTTGTTAGCATTACATTTGCAATTTAATGCAAAATAGCCGTAAAGCCACAAAAAGGCCAAGCGACCAAGTTGGCAAGCAACAACACAGCACAACACAACACAACATAACACAACACAACACAATGCGAATGCAATGCTTACAATATCATAAAACGCAATGGACCTCTTAACAGCCAACAACAGAATGGTTGCTCTGAGTGACGATGAACCTGACAATTGTTTCCGCTTACCGCTAGAGAGAGCGACTGAAATTGACGGGGAATGGGCAGAAAATTTCCGAGCACATTCCAAAATTCATTTTCAACAGCATTTCTGACATAGAAAATTGTAATAATAACTAAGTACTTATTTGAAAGTTATTTATTTTACATTATTTATGTATTATTTTTTATATTTTTTGGGATAAGGATCATACTTTCTTTAATAATAGTATTTTAGTTATTAAACTAATTAGGGGTGCCACAAAAATCGCTTTCGCTTGAATTTCACTTAAATTTCATACAAATTAATTAAACTTCATACAAATTTAAGTGAAATTCAAGCGAAAGCAATTTCTGTGGCAATCCTGAATATCAACATTTTCCTGAATTTTCTTAATCTTATAGAATTTTCAAAAATTACTAAGAATATGGCTAAATGGATTCAAATTTCAGTTCCAAGGGAAAAAAACGTCGAAAATATTGCTAGTTTTCAGTAAAACAATATTTTGACTGCTTAAAGTATTCATAAAGAACTATATAAATTGTACTTTCAAAAGTTGATAATGCATTTTTTTCTCTCGTACAACACAATTTCCTATTCTTATAATTTCTTGTAAAACACAACCTAGGCGAAATTGTGGTTTAAACGCAATTCAGAACGGCCGGCTTGCCCAATGGCTTTGTTTTCCTTTGCATTTGGAACATGGCAAAGAAGATGCTATAAAAATTTACAGTTAAGTGATTTTGTAGCAATTTGCAGTTTGTTGGCATTATAAGAACAGGTAAGCGGCAAGTGGAAAGTGGCAAGTGGCAAGTGGCAGGCAACAATGTGGCAGTGGCAGTTGGGGAGGCCACACTCGTAAATCCTGGACAAATGTTTGCCAAGTGTGAGCTCAGGTCGCGCTCAAAGTTGCCAGCTTGCCAGGTCTTCAGGTCTCCAGGTTTCCAGGTCTCTCTTCAGGTTTGCTGCTGTGGATCTGTCAGTAAATTCAATTTATTTAAAAGCATGTCAACAATAAGTCAAATGAAATGCTCTGCTCAGCTGTAAATATGGCGGCCCGGTAATAAAGCTGATTTATTTGCCTTGTACAGATTTACAATCCCATAATTGCGCAACGTAGAAAATTTGTATCCAAACTAAATACAACTGAACTGAAATGGAAATGAAATGAAAAGCTTGAGTGAAATATTTGTGGCTATTGTGGCAATATATTTAAATTCAACTTGGCAGCTACTTTTTTTGAGAGGGGGGCACCTCCTGCTCTGTCAGAGCAACAAGGAAGTATTTACAGATACTCCTATATGGTTATGCTTTTTTCTAATAGTAGTACTTTCGTTGCACATGAGTGTATAAATCTTGTGTTGCGGTTAGGGCCAGGGTAAAGGCTAGAGATAAGCTCGGCATCCAGTTAGCAAACACATAAAAAGGACACAACAATTGGCTGCAGGACATCAGTTGAACTAAAACGACTGTTAAAGTGCAACAACATAGAGTTGTGTCTGACTAGAGGAGGGTGTATTCAACGGGAGGCAGAGACAGATTCAGAGGCAGAGGCAGCAATGCTTGCCACATTTGGCAAACAATATTAAGTGTGTCTGTTTTTTAACGTTTGAAGCACAAATAAAACAAAGGAATATTTATAGTTAGAGGAGAGAGAAACACAATGCATATACATATACAATTATCAATAGCTGTCAGTTAAGCGAGGGCAGGCAGAAGAGTTTATGGCATGAGCAACTGCAAATTTAAGCTGAATTTAAATACATATCGGATTACTTAGCATATGTATGTATGCATCAATAGCATTCAGAAAAACGAGGGATGGCAGAAAACTTTTTTAAAGTAGCATGGTAATCAACTAAATTAAGAAAGTGACACATTTGGAAACCAATACCATAATGTATCAATAATTATCGTCCTCCTGCTGAAATTAAATATGTTTTCAAACGCTTATTAAACTTGTTCCTTACAGAAAAAAATTTTGGAGTACTTTTTATAATTTTTTCTTCCATTTGTATTTAAAAAACGTTTTATATATTTTTAAGAATTTCATATCTATTAATAAATAATACACCCAGGGAAATAAGTATACGTGGATGAAGTTATTTAAAAAAAATATACTTTTAACAAAAAAGATTTGATGCAGATTTCTTAAAATAATCTTATCATTAAATTTCCTTTTGAATGATATAAAAATTTCTGTAGCCCATTAAGTACCCGTGGAAAATTTAAAATTTTTCTAATTGTTTAATCGGTCTCAAACAAAAAATATTTTGTTGTATTTTTTATGATTTTTTGAAAGTTTAAAAAAATTTATATCTTCTTTTCATACAAATAGTGCCATTTTTGGAATATTCAAAAAATCATAAAAAGTACTAGCGAAGAGATTTTTACAAATTCTTTCACTGGGTAAACATAATATTAATACAAAGAACGCAAATACGTTTTTATCTAAATTTTCTTATTTTTTAATATATATTAAACTTATGTTTTATATTACAAAATACAAAAATAATTAATGTTTTATTTCCCTTTTCTAGATTTTATGTAAATGTGACTGTAAATACTGATCCTTAAACGATTTTAATTTGTGATTATATAAAATTATATAAATACAGAAGTAATCAGGTGAGTTTGAAACTTTAACTAGCATTATGCAATAAAAAACTAATTTAAATATTGATCGACAATTGAAATGGCAACCCTAGCATTTAAGTATTTGCATAGCATATGTATGTGCACTGTTTGATTGCGCAACATAAGTGTGTGCAGATAAAAAATGCCGTTAGTGAAGTTTAAACAATGTTATTGACTGAACAAAATGCTGGGCTTTGCTATGTAGCTGCTTTTCAGCTTCAGTTGAAGCTGCCGCTTTGCCGTTGTTGCATCTGCTGTTGACTTGGCTCATAAATCTATACAAGTGCTGTTGACTGACTACTGAGTGTCTGTTTCTGTATGCAACTGCTTAAATTATTGATTATTGCGAAACTTGGTCACAACTCAACTGTAACTAACTTTGTCACAGCCGCAAGTCGACAGATAGTATTTCTGTTTATTTCTGTTTTTCTCTGGTGTCTGGTTTATGTGCATTAATCAGTGCACTTCATTAAAAGTAAAAAAAAAACCGGCACTAAAGCAAATGACTTTCAGCAGTAATTTAAAAAACATGTCCCACGTTTATGTCTAATGGTCAGACTTACTGAGCTTCTACCTCCCTCCCTTGCCCGGGTCAACGCCAACGATGTCCCCCGAGATCCCTGGCATGTGTGGAGTACGCAGAGAGCGGAAAAAAAGTATCCCATTTACAGTTTTTGTGCTGTCATAACAAACAAATTCCCAGCATGTGTGCAGCGACTCGGGCAACAAGGGGGACTGAGGGGTCGGCGGGGGCATGACCCGAGGCATTCGTTTGCTTGGTCAGCTTTGTTGAGCTCCAAGAATTTAATTATACTTTTGATTTTAATGAAAATACAAGCGCATAGCGCTCGACGATGTCCATTCTCTGTCTCTCGACTCTACTCTTCGTTCAATGGTATATGGAATTTGTGGTTAAGTATGCAACTATTTGCTCTTTACTCAATAAAATATATATATCATAGAGTATATTCTTATCAGGAATATCCAAAATATACTTTTGTAATTTATAGAGTAATAATCTCTGTCGTCAGTTTCTGACTAGTTTCGATCTAGATTTGAACTGGAAATCGTGTCCCAAAACACTTCTTAATTATTGTTTAAAATAGTTTTGCAAGTACTTTTGAAATTTTAGTTTTTATGTTTAACTATTATGTTCTTGGTAAACTGGCAAACTTGACAGAGGTTTCCACTCAGCACTGGTGACTTTGCCTCGGTTAAGGTCGTCGTTGTCGCCAATGTAACATAAAGTTACTTTAGGGAGTTCATTTTACTGAATGTCAACGCAGTCCTCGTCAGTATAAAACTGCAGTTTAATTACACTTTTTAAGCATTTTTACTTGCCTTTGAATGGGATTGCAAATGGACAACGTTTAATGAAATTGGAAGACGGACGCATAATGATATGTCTGGAATGTGCCGTTTATGGGGATTTATGTTATAAATAAATATCGAAAGAAACGAAATGCAATGCACTGAAATTTGAGATGGATTGAGAAATTGAGAGGAAAATCTGACAAGCTTTAATTTAACAAATTTTTAAATTATTTATAAGGGATTTTTGTTATAAATAAATATCAAAAGAAACGAAATTGAGGATGGATTGAGAACTTGAAAGGATGTTGTAGCTTTGGCTATAAATCAAATAATAAAAGTACTTTATATTTAAACAAATTCTTAGTTAACTAAGTATCGAAAGTAAAATATCCAATACACTAAAATCTGGTACGTATTGATTGAGAAATTGAGAGAAAGTTCTGGCAACTTTTACTATGAAACAAATAATAAGAGTACAGTTTATTTAAAAAATATGTTAATTGTATGAGACTTATGTTATAAATAAATATCGAAAGAATCGAAATGCAAAACACAGAAATTTTGAGATGGATTGAGAAATTGAGAGAAAATCTGACAAACTTTACTTTAACAAATTTTATAATTATATGGGATTTATGGTATAAATAAATATCAAAAGAAACAAATTTCAATACACTGAAATGTGAGATGGATTGAGAAATTTAAAGGAAATTGTAGCTTTGGCTATAAATCAAATAATATAAGTACTATATATTTAAACTAGAACTAGAAATTGATAGAAAGTTCAGACAACTTTGGCTATAAAACAAATAATAAAAATACAGTCTATTTTAAAAATTATTTAATTAAATAAGATTTATGTTATAAATAAAAATCGATAGTATCGAATGCAATACACTGAAATGTGGGAGAGGTGTGGGTTGTATGAGTATTGCTAGGAATTGAGAAATTCGGAGACAGTATTGGCAAAAATTAATAAAAGTGCTCTGAATTTTCATTAAATATATACTACTGGCCAAATTAATAAGTACACTCTTTCATTTACTATAACAGCTATTGTAAGTCAAGTCTTCAAATTTAAAAAATATAATTGGAAAGGTCATCTAAATTCCATTTGAAAGATGCATAACTTTCCTTAACTCATTAAGTACCCATTGAAATATTCGAATTTTAAAAAAAGTCAACTTTCAAAACTTTTTTCCTCGATTTAAAAAAAAAATGTTGGGATGCATTTTTCGAACAATTTTAGGAGTGACTGCAAAAAAAATTTTCGAAAATCGTTTCGCTTATAATTTTTTGAAAATTGCTTAAAAGGCACTTATTTTATGAAAATGACGAAAGTTATGCATCTTTCAAATGGAATTTAGATGACCTTTTCAATTATATTTTTTATTTTTCAAGACTTGACTTACAATAGCTATTGTAGTAAAAGAAAGAGTGTACTTATTAATTTGGTCAGTAGTGTATGTTCATTAATCATGTAGAGGCTTAGGATTTAATCCCAATATCAATCATATTTGGTATTCTGCGAGGCACTGGCATTACATTAAACAAATCCACAACATTTGCGCACTTTGACCGCACATTGGGCTGCACTTGAGTTGCATTTGGAGTTGAATTTGCATTTGCAGCTGACTTCCCTTTAGTCATTTGTGAATATGCGCATTAAATATGCAGCACATGTTCTGACAGCCTTTGCCAGGGATCCGAGCCAAGCAGCCACTTCAACTACCACTCCAAATTGCAGCTCCTGCTCCTGTTTTGAGTTGCGGCTTTTGTCGGTCACTTGCCACGATGCATGCACAACATGCACTTGCAATCAAACATGTCCGTCGAGCGCGCCATTTTGCAACATTCGTCAAGGGTCTGGGCGAAAGTGGTGGGAGTATTGCTGTGGCTTAAGACACAACAGCAGACGACGACTACGACGACGACATGGACTACCAGGCAGTCACAACTGCCGCCTCTTTGCTTATTTGCATACAACACTTTGACGCATTGTTCTGGGCCGGCCCAAAAGGGACAGCTGGCAGAAGCACATGCTGTGCCAACTGCTAACCCCACCAGCCACTTGACTCCCCCCTCGACTTGAGCACTAATTAAAAGCAAATTTAAGCATGCTCATACCACTTATAATCCACTACCAAAGGCAGACGCACAAAATTTACCAAATGATTACGCTCACAAACGATGCTCAATAGGAGCCAGCATGGCGTATACGCAACGCACACTTTGAAGCTGGCTGAGACTGTGCTTGTGATTGGAAAGCGCTTCGCTCAGCCACCAAATAAGTGTTAATTAATTTGATTTTAAGCTGCAGACAATCGAAGAAGATCTGAGAACTTAGTACTGTCTTACAACGTGGCATCATTAACCCATTTAAGGTGCAAATCCAATTAGACAAAGACATAGGCAAATTGAGGTACGAGTGTGCCTGCTGCAAGCAGCGTTAATTCAATTTGCTTTAATTGTGTATCAAGACAGTGCAAATACTTGCTATACTTTGCATCCAGCAACAATTGATAGGAATGCTTTGTTTAGGGTAAAAAACAGCGGTGGGCACGCAGTGGCTCCGGGAGCAGCGGATGCTCACAACTTAGGTAGACTCTAATAGGGTTGTTGTTGTTGATGTTGTTGTAGTGTCACAGTTGTCAAATGTGGTTTTAAATTGTTTTATATAAAAATATTTTTTTCAGTTAATATTTGTAGCTAAATTTTGGAATTTAGTTGACTATGATTTTAAAATTTCGGTAAAAAGAAAAATACAGTCGAACTTCCCTAACTCGAACTTTTCTAACTCGAACAAAATCGAGTGGCAATAGCGTTAACTGAGAAAATTTCAAACAAATCCATAACTCGAACAAAAATATTGGCCCGTGCTTCTGTAAGTCGAATTTTTCGGGAAAATCTCCAATAAAGTTTGAAGGTTTTTTGGTTTCTTTTTTATGCTTTTGTTACCGGCTCGTTTGGATATGTTATATTGATGTATATTAACATTTATAGATGCAATATAATAGAATATTGCGTCAACTTATTTAGGCTGGTGAATTAGCTATAGGAAAGATGTTCGAAATGTACTTCTTTGACAGAGCATCAGTGCATTAAAATGTTTAAAAATGTTTACAGAAATATTCAAATTTATTAGTTAAGGAATTTGAAAGTAGACCAACTAAATTGAAGTAGATGAAAAATATCGTATCTTAGCAAAAACTGTTTTCATTATATTAAAAAAATGGAATATTAATTATGATGACATTTGAAATGGGAACTTCTGGATACAGTAAAAAGCACGAAGAAACCAATTTTTGAGAAATTTGACAGGTCTTGATTAAACTGGAATCCTTTTTTGTTGAAAATAACAAGAAAAATTTGCAATATGAAATGTATTTATAAATAAATGCATTTGTAGTTTCTTTTCAAAAACTAAGAAAAAAAATTACCTAACTCGAACTTTTTTATTGGATAATGGTGATTCGAGTTAGAGAAGTTCGAATGTATATAATTTTTAAGTGACTCTTTCTCTGAATGCTATTTTGACTGAACTGAATTGTTGTGAAACTGTTAATGTTTATATTATAATCTATTCAGAGGCGACCATAAATCACGGTTTGCTGAAAAAGCTTGCTTGCTTTTGGTAGCTTGGCACAGCCGTTGGCGTTAAGTGAAAATCTTTTAAGAGGGCCCAAGTAATGCACATAAATAATAAATACAACGCGAAATTAACTTTCCGGCGACAGTCGTCGTGCTCCACGTGCTCCAGGACGGTGTGTCCTGGTTGGTTTGTGGATGCGCGACTAGACCAAAAAACCAACACTGGAAGCCATTTTACTTTTATATATACATACTATATTATATTGTGTGTCACCTGGACGCCGTCAACTATTTAGAAATGCAAAGCACATTGAAAAGTTGAAAGCGTGCAACGTTGGTTTTGGTTTTGGTTACGGTTTTTGCTTTTAAGGTGCCAAAAGAAAGCAGAAAAAAAATACCAAAGAGAAGGCCAGAGGGAGAAAAAGCCAAGAAGAAACTGTCAACGCACGCGTTAAGTTGACAGCCGTGGCCGCTAGGCAGTGAGTCGAGTTGGGGGGACAGTTAAGACGAAGGGGGGTAGTGAGAATCTCAGTGCGCCAGCTATAAAAATCATAAATTTTATTATGTATTAATGTCTGTGGGGCTGTTAGAAGCGACGGCAATGGCGACACTTTTTACGGCCAAAAGTAAACTCGCATTTGTGAATTATTGAAAAGCTTAGCATACTTTTCAGCGCCTGGCAAGTTTAAGGTCAATAAAGGCGACCGCAGGCTGCTTTAAGACAACCCACGACAGACAGAGGAGATGTGCGTGCATATTTGACTATTTTATTAGATTAAATTTCATATAAATGTGTTGATAATGCCAACCAGACATTGTCTAGACTAAGCACACACACACACACACACACACACACAGTCAAACACAGCTGACATTTGAGACAGCTGCAAAAGGTGGAAACAAAGATGAGGGGAAACAGGTAGATAGAGCATAACTTCATTGCATGGCTGTCACAAATGCCACAAAATCCGCAACGACTGCAATGCAATGCAAAATTAATAGCTGTTGCATTCGAGTATTTGTGTCTCAACTCAACTCAACTCAAGCTGGGATCGGATAAAAGTTTGTCTGGGCTGACAGGCACGCTCCGAATGTCAGCGACTGTCGTCGCTCTTTGACAGAACTACCAACTACCAACTACCGAGTAGCGAGTAGCGAGCTACAGGCTGTAATTCAAACATCATCATCATTTATCAGAAATGTCAAGGGCAAGTGTGCCAGTAAAAACTTTACTTTTGCTGACGTTGGATGTGTGATTTATGCAATGGGAAATCGCATTTGAATTTTTACCATTTTACTGCTTTTTGCTTTATCATTGAAGTGCTCTAAGCCTTTAATCGGTGTCCGGCTAAAAAGTTGAGAATAAAAAGAATTGTTGCAGGAAATTGCTTGTGCACAGTTTTCTTTATGCTGCAGTTTCACAATAATATACAGGGTGAGTTATTTTAAGTTAAAAATATATTTCGAAAATTAAGTTACATTCTCAGCTGATTTAATTAAAAATCGCATGTGTAACGATTACTTTTTTAACTCAATCTTACGTTTATCCTGACATTTTACCTACAACAAAATTTGATTAAACAAAAAACAAAATACATCTAACGAAAGTTTCCGTAAGGAAGTTAGACAAAGAAAAGATTTGCAGGGTGTATATTTTTGTATTTGTATTTATTTGTACTTTCTTCCTAGTGCGAGCTTTTAAATTAGGGCGCTAGTCACAATAAATGCAATAGTAATAATAGTGATAACAGTAGTAAGTTAACGTTAAATACTAATTAATAATAATAGAATAACAATTGAAATTATGTTATGTTTATGTTTACATTAAAAAGTTATTACAATACAACACAATTAGAACTAAGATATAAATTAGAATGACGAAAATTATTACAATTACAATATCGACAACTTTACATACATTTGGCTATTTTTCTTAAATTATTAAAAAGTTAAATTTAATTTTATGATTTCTAAATGTAGTTGCCGAGATCTTGCTCTCATCATCTAACCCTAATATTAAATAAGAACTATTTATTTATTTAATCATTTATTTAAATACTTTTTTAACTTAATCTTACGTTTGATCCTGAAAGATTTGCATGAAGACAGCTCCGTAAATTTCCCTTGTCTGAAAAATTAATTTCAAAATTAATATCTTAAACATAGATTTATTGAAACTCAGCTCAGTTGATAATTGAAAAGTTTCAGTGCGCTTAAATTGTTGTTTAACTAAACTAAGCAAGACACCCTGTATGTATTTGGTATAAGAAACATTCAAAGTGACATTTGCATTTTATTGTTGAATGCCGGGCATTACAACGCCAACTTTCTGCTCTTTGGCTTATTGTGCAATTTCCTAGCTGCTCCTAGCTCCATCCTCTTATCATGGCTCTTCCACTTTCTTGCCTCTTAGTGTGTCTGCATGAAATAAGAGTTAATCTTGCGTCCACTGGGAACTTACACACGCACACACACACCCACACAAAGACACACACAAAGTTGAGTAGCCAACATCTTTGAGTCTGTGTAACAGATGTCCTTGATATTTCATTTGAAGGCAACGTTTGCTAGCGATATTTCAAAGGCAAATGCCGTCTGCTTTAGATTCGGGTGCAATTTTCTTTTGTGCGACATCAAAGTGCAACTTCATCAAGTAAATCCCTCAGCCGAAAGCCGATAAGGCAGTCGACATTGCCTTCTTATGAGCCAAATATGCCACAAAGTATGCAATAATATTGTAACAATCGAATTGTCACGCGGCAACCCTGCTTTCTTTAATAACATTGCTTTTAATAATATTTTAATAGAAACAGCAAGTCTCTGTCTTTTTTCCTAGTCTCCTTTTGGTGGTTGCTTTTGATGTCGCGGTGCACAGGTTCTCGAGCAGCTGGAGACGTTTTGATGGATGGATAGAAGTACGGAAGCATAAGTAAAGTTGTTTTCGTCCAACTTTCATATGATTAATCATGTGATATTTGTTATTGTTTTTTTGCAACAAACGGGTAGATTAGCTTTAACATACGGTTTGTTGCCACTTGCGTCTAAGCAGTTAAATCTGGATACACAAAATTCAAATCAAAATGAAAATTAATGGAATAATTACGGATTAATATCAGAACCAGGGATTAAAACCCTAACCGAAACCGTAACCTTTAACCGGTAAAAACCGATTGAAATTTATAACCGTAACTGAAACCGTAACCGAAAAAAAAAAAAACATTTGACCGAAACCTTTAAACCGAAACTCTGTAAACCGAAATAACCGTTTAGTAACCGTTTCAGTTATAAAGGTTAATTTCGGTTTTTCATGCATCCAGAAATACATTTTTATTTCCAATTTTTACAACAAAAATTGAAAAAAAGTTTTATTTTTAATTTTTATTTTAAAAATTGCAAATAAGAGTTATAGTATCACTTTTGAAAAAAATTTTAAGATGTTTTATTTTCAATTTTAATTATAAAAATTAAAAAAAAAAACCAGTTAAAAATAATTTAAAACGGAGAACTTTGAACTGTTTCTATTTTTTCCCGACTCATAAGTCTTGTTTATCTCTGATATTTTTTGTTATTATTTTTGTATTTTATTTTTGATTTTCCTTTTATTTTTAATTTAAGAAAGTTATGCCTTTTTTATAATTATTTTTATATTTTTAAAATAATTAGATTTAAAAAGAGAATTTTTTTTTTGTGAACCGAAACCATACCGGTTTTTTTTTAAATCGAAACATACAAAAACCGGTTCACCGTTACGAAACCTTTATTCAAGATTTTGCGTAACCGATAACCGAAAACCTAAATGCGAACATAACCGTAACCGTAACTGAAACCGATATTCGTTTCGGTTTTAATCCCTGATCAGAACAGTTACTGATTCCGGTACAATCCGAAATGAAAATTGGACTAAAAGTGCCTTTTTATTTCCCTGATTATAATAATTAAATAAGTCACAATAATTAACAAAATATTTTTTATGAGTATGGATTAGAATTTCATGATAATTCGATGTGCATTTATTTTGTTTATTATTATTTAAGCAGTAATTCAAAGTTTACTTATATTTAAAGTACTAGTCACAGTTAAACTTTGATAAATTATAAACAATTTCGTAAAATACACAGTTAAGATTAGGGCTCTAAATCTATAAAATTATTTTATTGTATAAATATGTCTTTATAACTTAATGTTATATAATTTTATTGACATTGTGGCGGCAGAACTCATTACTATTTATTATAATAAATAAGACCAGTGAATTTAATAAAATTTGAACTCTTTTGTTTTTGTTGCATGTAAATTGTAGGGTATATCAATGTCGTCTTCTTATCTCAGTTATATTTCATCTTTCTGGCTGCATAATTATTCAGGACACTCTTGACATGACACACGACTTGTTCGTTTTCATAGATACGCTGAGGTATTTCTAGTATTTCTGGTGTCGTGTGGCTTATTAAATCTTGTGGTTGTATGTGTATATATGTGTGTGTGTTTGTGTGGCGTATTTTCAGCTTCACTGAAGCAAAATAATTGGGCCATGTTGTTGGCCAGGTAACGAGTAGAAGCTAAACAGGGAGAGCATTGCCATAGCTAAGGTCAACTGCACGTTGTTTGCTTCTTGGTTCGTGGCTCTATCTTTGGCTTGTAGTCTCGGGCCAATTGGTCGTCTTGTTAGCTTGTTCACAATAGCCGTAAAGCTATTGATATTGCCCGGTCAATACCTTGGGGAAAATGCGCGTGTATTGTAAATGTAGCATACATATTTTGAGGACATTTTTAATTAAAAGTTTGCAGCAGATGACTTGACTGAAAGCTGGCCCAAGATTCGAGCATAATAAGTCACCTGGCCATGAGTCAGCCGGAACTTAAGCTCTCCCACTCTCTCTACCCAATGACAGTTCAGTCTCGACTTTTCCGCTTTTTTTCGTTGTCTGCTTTTCAGTACTGAGGTAATTAACTCTCAAACTACCTGGGTACCATTAACATCGACCTGGCTGACAACTTTTTGGTCAACATTTAGAGCGTTTGGATTTTCCAAAATGGCTGCTGGACCATTTAGCTGGTCATTTTACAGCGTCGCCTGTTGGTTTAGTGTGATTCTCAAAACATTGTTTAATCGTTGTGTCCTGTAATAACAATGAACAACAGCTGCTGAGGATTTGTGATTTTCTTTTCAAAAACTTTTCTTTTTTTTGAAAGATTTGAGAGCTGCAGACAGCGATAACACCAATGGGAATCTTTTAAAACTTTTAATTTGAGTTTATTACTTAACACTTTAAAGGGTAGAGTTGGCCTTAAAGTATTTTTTAAAACCATATTGTTTTTCATTAGATTTTCTTCATATTCTTATTCTCAGATTTATGCTAGAAATTAATTCACGGGTGTTTCATTAATTTTGGTAATTTCCTCAGCTTGACATTAAAACTTCACAGGTATTTAAAAAAAAGTCCATTTCAAAAATTGTTAACATTCAATAGGCAATTATTGATTGGTTTCAGTTATATTACAGATACTTAAGATATTTTGACAAATTAAAAAATATATCCGTTAAAATTGTACTAGATTTTAAAAAGCTGTCCATATAAATTAAGTTGTCCTTACAAATCATTCACAAATTTTAACTTTAGCTTTAATACATTACCCATCCCAGAATCAAAATTTGATTTATGGCTTTATGTTTACTTAAAAATTTCTCTACATTTTCAGGGACTTTAAGCTGTTTTAACTTCTTTATAAACCGAGCTGGTCCTGATTCAACATTTGTTTATATGCAATGGTAAATTGCTTGTTTTGCTAGTGAACTTTGAAATTTTCGTGTTGTCTGGCAATTGCTAAAGTTTACATTGCATGCGAATCGAGCGAGAAAATCTGTCGCGCTCGATTAACGTTCAGATGGCAACACATACTTGAACATGCGGACACATTTGTGTGGCATTGGCAGCGAAACTTGCAATGGACAAGCCAGGCTTATTTGCATTTTTAATTAACTAACAAGTGCTTGCAATTACGGCCGCCCAAGTTCAGAGCTCTATTACCATATAAATGTGAATAATAACAGCTGCAGGCAGGAGGAGAAATCTCTCTCCTGCCGTAAATCAATTAGGCGTAAATGTGTGTTTTGAGCCAAACAGTACTTGGCATAAATTACTGAAGAATGGTCCCCTGGACAGTGTCATTGCATATTTTAATCACTTTGCATCGTAACGATTTAAAAAAAAATTAAAATATTTCTTTTTTTTATGTTTTGAAAAAATAAATAAATATTAATTTGAATTGAAAAATCAGCGTGTGAGTATAACTCATATTTATTTTAATATAGATAACTGCAATAAAAATTTAAATTTTAAAAATGAATACATATTTTATTTAAAATATTTTTATTATTTATTTTTTTCGCTTTGTTGGCTTTTGGGCATTTTCATTTTAAATTTCCCGCTTTAATTACGCTGATTTGTATCAAATTAAGAGTCTCTTTTGTCCTGACAAAACTGTCAAAAGTTGTGAAGATGCCAAATATGTGGCATGCTTTGTGCCAGATTATGTCATGAATATGTTAAACTGTTGCCACTTTGACAGCCGCTGTTAAGGGGTTGGAATTGGCGCAACTTGAAAGTCTCTTTTTGACATTTATTAGGCTGTCTTTGGTTGTGTGTGTGTGTGTCTATGTGCCGTGTTGCATTCCCCCTCAATTGCAGCCAACACAATTTGACAAGTTGAGCGTAACAACGCCAAACAACGACTGACAGCGCAAATATTTTAACAACTTACTTGACTAACTCACCAACTAACTCACTGGCTGACTGACTGAATAGATGTGTTGACTCACCTGTCCTGCAGCTACCTTTGCTACACGGCATTTTCCATTGTCGACGAGTTGAGTAAATTTTGTGCGCTTGACATAAATCAAATGTGATAATATTTTATAATACATATTCAATAGTCGTTGGCAATATTTTTCTTGATTTTTGGCTGCTCGTGCGACACTAATTTGGTAATCAATTACAGTTATTTCCAGCCACATTCACACATCTACAACTTTTGAATTTCAATAAGCATAATGTGGTTATATATTTTCTGTAAAATTTTATTTTTTCGCTTGGTTGAACAACGATGTGGCTTGGAAATTACGGGCAGAGCAACAGTTACACAAGGCGTATGAGTAATATTTGTGTGCTCTACATTTTCGGATACTTCTGTTGACAAAATTTTAAGCATTTCTATATTTATAATTTAATTTTATATATTTTCAATTTATATTGAACATTTGTTTTATGTATTTATCAATATTGATGATTTTTTTCGATATGAGTTTTCTAAACGTTTTTAATCAGTTAATAATAAAATTAAGTTAACAATTATTTTCCAATTAATATTAGTTGCTTGGTAAAAATTCTTAATTTTAGTTAATAAAAAAATTACGTTAACAATTATTTTCCAATTATTATTATTTGCTTAGTAAATAATTCTTATTTTTAGTTTTAATTTCAAAGAAAAAAATAATAATTATTACAATTTTGATTTAAAAGTTATCGGAGTAAAACTAATTTATAATTTTTAGATATAATTTAAAAAAACTTAAGGCACCCTCAGGGTCTAATATTTTATATTTAGAGTAAAAGTTATTAATTTGTACAAATTCTTTCAGTATTTTTCTCTTTTAATTGATAGGATTTCCCACTAGCATTTTCTTCCAATATATTTATTCGATTAATACAAGCTCGGTCCTTATTACTTTCCCATGCCAACACATCTAATGCTATCTTGATAGTTGCCTTTGCAGTGTATCCGCGTCACTAGCAACTCTAACCGAACCGAAATTCCCCAGTTGTCGTCATTCCAATGTCGCAGGTATGCGTCAAACAATCCACATATGAGTACACTCCCTTCTCACTCTGCCTCCCAAAACACCCCTTATATATGAACATATGTATGGCATATAGTATTACCGTCGCGACATGGAAATGAAAAATGATTGCCTGCTGTGCCTTTTCGGTCGCGCAATTCACAATTCAGCATTCGTGTGGTGTGTGTTTAAAGTTCAGTTTGGATTGTTGTATAAATAAAATTACGCATACGCCCCCCGTTGACATGTCGTACACTAAATAATGTAGAAGTTAAAGGCAAACCATGCCAAGCGGTTTCGCACGCTGCCCCAAGGGAATCTCTGATGGCTGCCTGACCTACCACAACTGCCACAGACAACAACAACAAGAAGAACAACAACGTTAACAACTACGACAAGAACCACAGACAAACAAACTATGCTTAATTGCAAAGGGGTTCTGGGGCCTCGACTCGACTCGACTCTCTCAGAAAGTCAAGTAAATGTCTCAATAAACTGCAAAAGTTACCCAGGCGAACCACTTGGGAGCACGACTTAACCTCAATTTTGATTAACAATGTCTGGCAATGAAGCTGTCAACGTGCGGCCAGAACAAACACACACACAAACACACACACACACACCCTGAGCCACAGTCAAGACAGGCAGACAGACAGCCAGGTTGAACTGGGAGGATTCTCCTCACTGCTAGGGCTGTCCTGAAAAATGAGCACAATTTGTTTGTTGGCTTGCCAGCTGCGACGGCTGCCAGCCACTTGGGTAGACCTCGATCCGGACTCCGACCCCGACACCGACCCCGACCTCGAACCCGATCCCGTTCCTGTCTGCGACCCGCAACTCGAACTCGCACCAATTTGCCGCAAATATATATTTTATTTGTGCACATTATTCATTTGCTAATAACATGTTTATGGGCGAACGTTTGGCGTTGCCACCTTTTAAAGTGTTCCGTCGCCTTCTGCGGCCCTTGCTCCGCCTTGAATTGCATCACATAATGCTCCAGCTGACTGGACATATTCTGACGCAGTTTCAGTGTGGGCGTGGTCACTTCTATGTCCATTCTACGCATGCTACGCAATCGCTGACTCAGTCCCCGCATGCCAAAGGCGGGCACTTCGATGCACAGGAAATAGGCCAGCTCCATGCCGCTAATGAGCGAGCAGCCCAGAAAAAGTCCGGCAATGCCACCAAAACTAACTGTAAAGATGTATATTTTGGGGAATTAACAATTAAAATTAAAGTAGTACGAAATAGTCATATTTTGGATTGGCTACAGTCGAGCAAACTCGACTATGAGAGACTCAGTACTTAGTCGAAAAACGATGGATTTTGAAAACGTGAATATAAATAAAATAATTTTTTTTAAAATATAAGTGCGAAAGGCTAGAGGCGAGTTCCCGACTATAGTATACCCGTTACTTATTTAAATATATATAAAATATTTTTTTTTGCATACTCTTAGGCACTCACATTGCTTAAAAACTTAAACCAGCCATTACCACCTATCTATTTGTCCGATTTTGTTGTGATTTAGCAGAATAATAGCTAATAATTGTAGTTAGCGTGCGTGTGGAGGCTTTTCGCGATTTGCGGATGCGCAAAGGGGCGTGGCAAAAATTTGATACAAACTTTATCTAAGTTGGGTTTATAGAAGTCTGTGTCCCAAATTTGGTTGCTTTAGCTCTTAAAGACTCTGCAATCTAAGCCCAGACACATTATCCTTAACCCATTAAGTACCCATTGGAAATTTCGAATTTTTGTGAACGTCTTGAAACTATTTTAAGAGTTACTGCAAAAAAAAATTTGCAAAAATATTTTTGCTATTATTTTTTATAATTTTTTGAAAATTCTAAAAATTACTATTTTATTTCCTTTTTCCTACTTTTCACACAAAAAGTGGCTTTTTAGCAATTTTCAAATTTTCATAAAAAATAAAAGCAAAAATATTTTTGACATAATTATTTTTTACAATAGCTGTTAAAGTAAAACAAAGATGTGTACGTTTCAACGAATACAATATACTCTTTTACTTATTTTTTAAGTAACGGGTATAAAAATAAAATTAAAACAAAACAACATATAACGTAATCTTCTGATGCGTGCTTTATATATGGTATACTTTAGTACTGGGTCTAGAATGCTGAATAAAATGCAGATATTGAAATAGAAAGATTCGTTCAATCGCTTTCGTTTACTGAGGCAATTGCATGTTCTCTTTTGGCTTTTACTAACCCATTAAGTCGACCCATCCGAATACCAAGCTGGTACGATAGACCATCAGGGTTTCGAAGCGGAAATGCACATCCAAGTCCACATATGATGAATTGCCAACCACTTCCGGCGGCAGAAATGATGGTCGCACATCGTTGACATAGTTGAGCGAGTAACAGTTGCGAAAACACTTGCAGACCATGCCCTCATAATTGTTACGCACCAAATGCTCCTCTCCAGGCTGATGTGAGTAGAGAAGTTTATCTGTGTGGCATTTAGAAGTATACTTCGTCAAATAATAGAGAGAGAGAGAAAGAGAGAGAGAGAGACGTTTATACGCACCATTGTTTTCCGCCAGGCAGAGTAAATCCTGAGAGCGGCAAGAACGATACTGGCCTGCAAGTGGAGAGCAGAGCTTGAAGTCCCTGTTGCGGTTTGAATGGAACGTGCTTACCCGGCGGAAAAAGCAAGTCCATTGTGCAATTACAGTAGCGCACCAAGTACTCCTGATGGCACTCCGATTGGCAATTCTCAATCATGTAAATGTAGCCCAGCAATGACTTGAAGTCGCGACTGTTGTGCTCATCCTGCAAAGTGAATTGAACAGTTTAATTGAATCAAGTTAAATGGAATCAAAGTGAAGGGAAAAAGAAAGAAAGCAAAAACTTGTAATTCAAATAAGAAAAACATACATATTTAATATAGAACGAATATAGATTTTAAATAAATACCTAAATGAGTGGTTAAAATAAAAGACATCTAATTAGAAATCTAAATAAATAATTTAGTTTAAAAATTAATGCATTCTCACTCTTTTTGGCTAATTTTAGTTTGCTAATTTGAGTTTACTCATTTTTTTTTCTTAACGGCCTGTCTCCAGCTACCGCATTGATATTTATTTATGTCTTAGGAATTATGGTGACGTTATTTGCTAGGTGGACATATTTATGTAGAACAGCCTCTTTCTTGAGTCCATGTTTTGATCAATATGTGAGCATACTTCCTGGAGAGAAGCGTACATAACTTACAGGGATTAAAACCCTAACCTAAACCGTAACCGTTAAGCGGTAAAAACCGTAACTGAAACCGTAGACGAATGAAGGGTTGTCGTTGGTGGCCGGCACCTTAATATCGAAACTCTGTAAATCGAAATAACCGTTTGTTAACCGTTTCACTTTATAAGGGTATCCAAAACAATAAATAAAGCAAAAGCAAGAGTTCAAAAATAATCTGAATTTTATTGTTCTATGCATTCATTTTTTCGACATTTCTATGATAATCCTGGAAAGCAGCTTGTATTGCTAATTGTTATACTCAAAGTTCCACATAAGCGATATGGTGTGACTTTTAGGTACAATTTTAATCGCATCTTTTATTTGTGGATTTCTGTTCAAGTTGCTGGATACTCAAGCTAACGATAATTCATAAACGAAAAATTTCTGACACTGTTTCGATTTTTTACTACTGATAAGTCTTATTGTGTCATATAGTCTTATTATCGATCTGTGATATTTTGATATTAGTTTTGTATTTTATTTTTGAGTTTCCTTGTTTTATTTTTGCCTATTTAATTATTATAATTAGTATTATTAATATAATTATATTTTTCCAAAGAAATTTATTTTTTGCGAACCGAAACCATACCGGTATTTCAAAACCGAAACATACAAACCGTTACGAAACATTTAGTCAAAGATTTTGCGTGACCGATAACCGAAAATCGAAATGCGAACGATAACCGAAACAGTTACTGAAACCGATATTCGTTGTTACGGTTTTATGATCCTGAGGTAAAGTGATTACGTCACCTTGGGTATAGTTTCACCACTTGTCAATAGAGAATAATACCGTAAACTCTGTACACTATATTACATATTATGTACATTATATTTCACTATAGATTTTAGTTTTATAGCTTTTAAAAATTGTTTCGGTATTAGTCCCTGTTAGACAAAATTCTTATAGGCTTCAAAAATTGAAATGAACTAACATCGAACACACATTGGCGCTGAGCGGAGCTCACAGATCGAGTGTCGTTGTCGTAAAAGTAGATTGTGGGCTCGATTTCAATCGATGTTTGGGTGTTGGCTGGCACGCTGTACGGACTGTTGTGCCAGACATAGGGCTCGGTGAGCATCACCTCGATGCCCTTATCATTATGTCCGAGCGGCCAGTGTTTGTCCGGATTGATGAGAACGCGGACGAAGAGAGCGCTCATGGGTCCGGCGGAACCCGTTCGCCAGGGCCACATGGGATCGAGGAGCTGCATGCGTTTGCCCTCGGCGGTCTCCAGGGAGTTGAAGGACCAGCACAGGCCGTTCTTGCTGCGTCGCTTCGAGAAGATCTCACAGCAGTTGTAGGGGTAATGACGCCACTTGCAGTCGGTCAGCAGCTCGTCACAGGTCCAGGTCATAAAGTCGACGACGAGACTGAAGTTGACGTGACTGAGCTGCTGTGTGGGCTCGTTTCGCAGTCGCTCAAAGGACTGAAAGTGGCCAAATGACATGTCATCGTAGCTGCCGACAATTCGCTCGAACAATTGCAACTGCAATGCATCGCTGACATTGGCCATGAAGCGTCTTTTGGCCAGGTCCAATCGCTGCCAGTTGAGGCGATTGCGATTGCATATGGTGATGACCGGATATGCAATGCGATAGACCGGATATCGCGTGCTGTCCACCACGGTCTGAAAGTTGCCATCATTATACCGTTGCGACAGTATCAGACACACATAGACGGCACCCAAAAAGGCGCTCACAAATGTGCACAGCCAGATGAAGCGCTCCCAGCGACTGGCACGTGATGACAGCAGTCTGTCCAAACCATGGATCGTCGTCCGTTTGCCAAACCTCAGGGCCAACTGCCAGACGGCATCGCCCAGCTGGCCCAACAGCTGCTGATGGCGACGCGGCAATAACCGGGATTTCACTTCTGGCCGTGCCGTAGGATAATGAGCCAGAGTCATGGCTGGCTTGACAGAACTCAACTGAACTGAACTGAACTGAAATAGTTTTCCACTCACTTTGGTTCTTTTATAGCCGGTGCTCTCTACGTGTCGGAATGTTTTGTAGATAATTAGATAGCTGGCCATGTCACGGGGTCGCGCTAACGTGTTTAACGCCTATTAAACTCGTTGGGGACAGCTTGACACACAGGTCAAGTTAGCCCTAATCGTTGCCCGCTCTATTCTATTCTATTCTGTTCTGTCTGCCCTGGAGACTCGACTTGACTTGATTTGCATCAATGATTTGTACCCAATATATATGTCAAACTAATTGGGCAAACACAAAATTCAATTGAGTGCAAATGATTTGCACACAGAGATTAGGAAGAGCATATCTAACTGTGATAGAGAATAGCTTACACTCTATCTGAAAGATTCAAAATACGGAATACGATAGGATGTTGATGGAAAATATTTACTTAAAAAAGGAAATAGTAATTCAACTGGGCTGAAGACTTAA